>CAOLHI010001895.1:0-316930 GCA_948474755.1 Ctenosaura bakeri
TGTTTGCCACCTTTTGATTACTACATGAGCACTGATAGCTTCTCTGAATAAAATAGCAACAGGAGATTCATGTTCAATGTTGAAAATTATTTTCAGCACTGATTGTCAGATCATGGAACCACCAGCTATCCAGTGCTTATCCACACATTTTTCTTCACGTACTCCTATCAGCTGTGTGCCACTGCTCTTTCAGTGGATATGGATGGGATGACTGAGCGCTGTCAAATGACGCATCAGCAGGGTATAAGGTGGGGATGCCCCAGAATTGTATTTGGTCTGCACTTTGAAGTTTACAGACCTGATATATAATTTTGGTATGAAAATGCAATTCAGTACAGCTTTCAAGTTTCTCCAAATATTCTTATACAGTTCTAAGCTTTTTTTTTTTTTCAAAAAAAGACTGCCACATACATACAATAATGCATATGATAAGATAAAATCCAGAAGGGCATATTTTGTGTGTTGGGGGAAAGACGTACAAGAGTAACACTGATTTATTTTTGAAAAAAAATGCAGATTGATTCAGAAACAGGATGAAAAATGCATTAATCAATACATGTAAAACTGACATGAACTGGAAACGGACAGACTGATCATTTTTTAAACAAAATAAGTTCACTGTAATTTAGTGAGTTTGCTCCCAAGTAAGTGTGCACATTAACTTACTTGTGAATCCCATTGAGTAGAATTTATTTCTACACAAATACGATTAGGAATGCCTTATATCCATATGAAATAGGTGATCTCCTTGTGAGCCAAGATTGATTACACCAGGGTTTAGTAAAAATAATTGAGTATAAATGAACCATACTGTTGCTGAAAATTTCACCGCTCCAATAGATCGTTCCTAACGCTGGTTTACAAAGCATCATCTAACTAGCTATACATAGGAAAAAGAATGCATACACACACGCGCACGTGCACACACACACACACACACACAATTAATATAACCCCATCAGCAATTCCTATCCCTGGCTATAACCCACTTATGATTCTCTTGTCTCCACAGGCAATACTCGATGACAAAATGCATGCATAAATAAATAAATAAGCAAGCAAGCAAGCAAGCACTGTGAGGTGAGCCAATTTTCTTTGGTGCTTGTCTTGGAAAATTTTTGTACATTTATACAATTATACACAATTCAAGTGGTTGCCATAAGTCAACTGTCCCAATCAGATCTTACAAATTCTGAGCCATTGCTTTCTTGACTGAATCTATTCACGTGTAATGTGGTGTCCCTCTTTTCTTATTGCCTTCCACCTTTCCAAACATTGTTGTCTTTTCTAGGGGGTCATGCCTTCTCACGATAGGTCCAAAATACAGCAATCTCAGTTTAGTCATATTGGCTTCTAGACAGAATTCAGGCTTGATGTTCAGTCAGACCCCTTTATTTATCTTTTCGGCAGTCCAGGGTATCTCCAGAGGTCTCCTCCAGCACTGTCCAGCTTTCACAACCATAAATAGAAACTGGAAATAAGATGGCATGCACAATCCTGACTTTGATCATCAATGATATATCTTTACACTTCAGAATCTTCTCTAGTTCCTTCATAGCTCCCCTTCCAAGTCCAAGGCCCTTTCCGCAGATTACTGGATGCTGGTGGCATTCCATGGGGATCCTGGTAGACCCTGTCCCAGGAGAGGAGCACAACAGGAGTGTTATTCTCTGCACTGACTGCCTTCATGAATGGAGAAAGCACAATGGTGCCTCCTCTTCCTTCTGCAGTGCAACTGGGCACTGTCCCAGGTTGTGCTGGAGCAGGAAGCACAGCCATTGTGCTTGGAGGACCTCCACACCTAAGGTAAGTGTGGGAGGGTGGCAGAAGGGCTGTGTAATCACCAGTCATTGACAGGTAAAACTTGTCAATGATTTGCAGCGCAATTGTGCCGCCTGGGGACAAGAGAACAACGGGACCATGACGATGTCACACATAAGCATTGTCTGGGGCCCATCCTTCTCCTGTCCATCTTCTGCTTCCAGTTATATAGTCTCTCTGATTTTCATATTGACCATTTGGTGATGTCTATGTCACCTCTTTGGTCGTCTGAAGAAGAAATTTACAATGAACATAATGCTGGCTTCACTAATTCAATCAATCTCCTGCTTCATTTCTTGACTCTTGGCCAAATTATTCTACAATGTTTTATTCTGCTCTGTTTCCTACTTTTGAGTTCCAGTCACCTATGATTAACAAGAAGTCCTGTTTTGGATAAATTTCTGTCTGGAATCAGAATAGGAGCTTTCAGTTTTCTCCTTGTATGCCTCTGCTTTTGGTTAATACACTTGGATTATAGTTATATTGATGGCTCTTCCTTGAAGTCTTACTGATACTATTTGGCTAGACTTTGCATTATATCCCTCCACTGCTTGTGCTACCTCTCCTCACTATTAATGCCACCCCATTTCTTCTTAGATTTTCATTTCCTGAGCGAAACACTTGTATAATCATCTGAATGAAAATGTCGTATTCCTATCCACTTTGGCTTGCTCACTCTGAGTATTGCAAAGTTTATGCATTCTATTTCTTGTTTTACAATGTCAAGCTTCTCCAATTCATGCTTCTCACATCCAGTGTTCCTATAATATGTATTTTGCAGTATCACATTTTCTTTTCACCTCTGAGTACATCAACAACTGAACATTCTTTCAACTTGAGTCCAGTTTCATCATTAGCCACAGCACTACTTGTAGCTGTCCTCTGCTGTACCCTAGTAGCTTCCTTGAGTATCTTTCAACCTGGGACTATGATCTTCTGCAACTATCTCTTGTTTCATTTTGGATTGTTACATCATAGTGTTTTCAAAGTAGAAGAATTCAGAATTGGTTTACTATTGCCTTCTTCTGCATGATACTAAAAAAAGAGATCCTCTATCAGTTTCACCTCCACACACACACATACACAGTGGTGCTGCTGCTCAGTAGCCATTTGGCACATTTAGTCGGCTCCTCAGCAACAGCCTATCTGACGTGGGAGACCCTACCAGAAGCACTGATACCATCAGTATAGCCTTTTGCCTCACAAAAGCATGCAATCCCACCACCGCAGAATGGCAATACAATAATGGGCTTCACATCCCTGGTAAATTCTGGCTGGCCTCCAGGTTTTCCCTGAAGCCTCTCATCATTATAGTTTATTTTTTATCTGCTTTTGTGAAAAAATATCTTACTGTTCCACAATTTAAAATGCACTAAAGTTTGACATTTTAATTTCTAAATATTTTGCATTGACAGTGGAAACCTAATTTGCACCCATCCATGTTGCTTTAGGGTAGCAGCTAATAGCATTTGGCGCTGAAGATTTTATTTACCTAATGGCATTTTAAATCTCTCCTTCTAGACAATAGTTAACGTCTGTGTCAGCCATTTTGTGACTGGTTGTAGTTCAATGAAAGTCATTTTATGTTACCACTCACATCACTTCTACTCCTTAAAAAATTCCACAGCTCCCTCTAAAATGCTGGAAACTCTTTAGTATAGATAATTTAGAGGTTTCATAACTATGGTCTGAATCCTATTGTAAGTTCCAACCAAAGTGTGCCCATTGAATCAGGGGGATTTGCATGTGTCTTAACTCAGCATTCAACAATAGATTCAAAGGGCCTGCCACCACTAAACCAATAGCATTCAGGCCTTTATGCCCTCTTTGTATGCACACGTCTAAGTATCTTCTCTGAAAATAAAATAACATATCAAAAGAGCAAGCAGTGTTGGATCTCAAACATGTCCTCCAATGTTGCTACATCTGATAAAAATTCAGCTAGATATTTCTCCCCATATGGCGCAAAGTGGTGAAATTTAAACTAATGTGGACAATGTATTTTCAAACTTACCATCCATGTCCATTCAAAGTTAAATCTCACAATATATGAAATAAGAAATCATTTCCCCACAAATTGTAAAGCTAGACTTAATAAGTCAGCACATCTTAGACATAATGGCAACCTAGTGCTTAGAGTGAAGCTTACTGCTGTACTACATATGGCCTTGCCATCAGTTGACCTTGTCCTACAATAGGTCTAAGATTCCAGCTGCTTCTGTTGCTGTGTTCCAAGCTGAAATTATTGAATCAACACCTTCTGATTCATATTACTGGGCTCCCAACATGAAATGAAAGTTCAAAGAACAAACACTTTTCTTCTTCTGGCCATAAGGGAAAAAAAGGCCTTCTGTCCAGTCTGCAGACAAAAGTTTTTATAAAAATAAAGCCTAGAGTTTTAAAAAGAATTGGAGTTTGAAGCTTCCTAGCAAATATCAATTGTGAGTCTGCATGAAGGTCATGACACACTTGCTTAAAAGATCTGATATACAATCGGAGCTGTGGGAAAAGATGGAGAAACACAGAGCTGAAAGATATCTTATTGAAACTTTTGTAATAAGTGATTGCTTTCAAATTGGTATGCAAAGAATTCAGTTAATTATTGGTGGAGTATTATTGAGTCATAAGATATTTAAAGGAAAAGAGATCAGAGTGGTCCTTATTTCAATATATTTCCCATATATCATATATGATTGATCTCTGTGCTTTTCAGACAATGCACAGATATCTCTTGGTCAGAAACCATGTGTCTAGTCAAAGGACCAAATATTTATTTATCAAAATATTTATATGCTTCCCTTTATCTGAAGTTGTCAGAGTAGTTTACAATTAAATCAACTAAAAATAATAAATAAACATAAAAGTCTTAAAAGGTTAAAAACCAGTTATAACAATATTGAGCAATATAACCATAAAACAGATGCGGCCTGGGTGAAATCAGTTTGGGTTGAAGTCGGTTTTAACTTGCCACCAAATGATTGCAATGCCCACACCAATTGGGCCTTCACAGTGAGGGAATTCCACAACTGGGATGCAGCTACATAAAAGGCCCTGTCTAGTCTCTTTTTCCAATTTATTTCTGGTACAGATGGGACACAAAGATGGGCTCATACAGTATATCTCAATTCTCAGCTAGACTTGTAGAGAGGCACCTCCTCAAATACTGAGATCTCAGGCCATTTAGGGCTTTAAGTATTATTCTCAGCACCTTGAATCTAGAATGGAAATGTGTTGGCAGTCATTGCAGTTCCCTCAGAACACGTGTTATATAATATCTGAATTGAATTCCAGTGAACAGTCTGTCTTGCACTAGCTACCTTTTTCAAGTCATCTTCAGGGGGCAGGGATAATTGAAAGTGCTGATATGAGCTGCCTTGTTGCTGCTGCTGTGTGCCCTCAAGTCTTTGCCAACCTAAGGGGAACCTATCATGGAGTTTTCTGGGGCTTAGAGTGTGTGACATGCCCAAAGTCATCCACTGGATCTCCTTGGCCAAATTCGCAATTGAATCCTGGCCTTCAGGGTCATAGTCCAAAGCTCAAACCCTTACTTACTAGTAAGATTTGTCAGACAGAGTATGACATGGCCTTTCTCTGAGGCTGAGAAAGTATGACTTGCTCCAGGGAACCCAGTGGGTTTCCATGCTTGAACAGGGAATTGAACTCTGGTCTCCAGAATAGTAGCCCAATGCTCAAACCATTACACTATGCTGAATCACATGGAGATTAGACCCTACTTAGCATGTTTAGTGTTTGAACTAAAAGCACTAAAATGCAAGTTGACAGATCACATGTGGCTGTCCTGACTGCTTTTCAAGGCCTAGACCTCATCAATGGAACAAAAATCCATTCAGATAAGAGAACTGCTGCTCCTAGAAGAACAGGGAGCTTTCTTTATGAGAGCTATCCAAGGTGCTAAAGCCTACTACCCAAATAGTTTCAGCACCTTGAATAGCTCCTGTGAAAATTTTTTTTGTTAGTTTCTTAAGTTATATCCTGCCTTCTTCCTGATATGACACCCAGAATAGATCCTGTAATGTCCAGCATATATTCATCTAACTAAAGCAATGGAGTGGTTAGCCACCTCTAATCAGACGTGATGGGATGTACCTTGTTGATTCAGGATAATTCACTGACTACTTGTTTAATGTGGCAGTGATCAGCCAATGGTAGGGAAATGTTTGAACCTGCTTCACACTACCAGAACCTGTTCTCTAGCTTTTATAGCTCTGCACAACTACAGAATTAGGATGTCAGAGTACTTTCACCCTTGAAAAATAGCAACAGCCCACATAATTCCGATTCAGGTGGCAGCTCAAGGACAAGCACTAAAAAAGTAGAAGGATAGGACTCCCTAAATGTTTCATCTTGCTCAACTTTACAGCTTCATCTGAAATGAGTGATTCTAGAAGCAAGCTGTAATGGAGGTTGGAGAAAATATATATGATTGCTAGACTGAGCTCCTAGAATTACTCAAGTACCATGACCAGAGTGGGTGGGTGATTGTAACAGTTGTCCAAATGAATGAATGAATAACTTGTCCAAGCTGTAGGTCAAATCTGATGGCCAATAGTGAAAACTCTGGCAGACCATACACTTTTCTTGGGCTAGACTTTGCCTATCCTGATGAACCTGTACACCAAACTAGTTTTCTGCTGAAGGGAAGGGAAATGCACCCAGGCTGCCTTCATTTACTTCCCTCAGGAAGTAACTTTGAGGACTGCTTTGTCAACTTCACCACTGAACACAGGATCAGGAATGTACTGTGAATGAAAAATATTTCAAAAGTCAATCTGATCTGACCATTAAAACAAAAGTTTTTTAAAAGTTTTTAAAAGTTTTTAGACATAATTGAACATAAGTTGTTTTCACTGTTGTTTTGCTGAAGCCAGTTTTCAAATCCTCTTACTTTTGCATCTTATTGTTGGCAAAACAGAACTTTGTTTCAGACTGTAAATTCAATAAATGTTTTTCCCCCTGCTATTGTTTGTCCTTTCCACTTTTGGCAACATTTAATTCTACTTGTGGTTCCAGATCTGTATGCTCATTATATTTTCTTCCTTATCACTCTCTTCCACTGTTCCCTTTTTCCCCTTTCCAATTTCTTTCCCCTTTTTTACCATCATAACCTTTGTGTGTTCCCTTGTGTGTTTTATTATTTTTGGCTCCTGTCCCCCATCTACTTTTCTGCTTTGGGGATTTACCATGCGCAGAGAGTATTTTGTACTAGATAGTCAAAGCAGTCCACCAAGCGTACGGGTGAATTTCAGACAAAGCATGAGAGGCGATTGTTAAAACACTGATGACGGAACTTGCATGCTGAGGCAGGCTTGTTTTAACATTCTGCTGATGCGCCTTTGCTTGAATCCCAGAGAGTATTGTTTATGTTGAATTCCAACTATTACTTAAAAATTTTTTGCATGGCCTTGAATTTTTAAAAAAATGGCATTCCATTTACTGTGCTTCAGATGTTTGTCTTTCCAGCGTCCATATCAGAGTAATTATGGATCATCTGTAGTTTCTGAAAAATTGAAATAAAATGTAAAAAAAAAAAGTCTTTTCATCATTTCCAAGAAACAAAAACACAAAACAAGGTAGAGAGTATTTACACTAAAATGCTATATTTTTCTAGCTTTATACAAAATCATGTTCAACAAGCAATAAAAAAGGAATTGCTAGACAGATCTTGAGCATGTCCATTAGTTTTCTTATAACCTATTCTCCCTAAACCATGTTGCTTCATAAGAATTGCTACAGCTAGACAAGTTAATTGTGTCTTTTCACTCTAGAGGGCAGACTCTTTTTTAATGTGTGTGCAAACATGTGTAGGACCGAATGAAAACATACTGTGGCATAGACTTAGGAAGCGTTTTTCATTGTGTTTTAAGAGTTAAAGGGAGAAAACACTTATATGTTCAAATATTTTTAAGGTGTTGGCATTTAAATCCAAATACATGAAATATTGTGTTTATAGAGATTGCACTTTAGGGTAAACCTGAATGTCTTGGTACTTAGGTTTATGTTTTTCATGAGTTTCTTTTGCCCCAGGGAACCAATTATGTGACCAAAATAAAACATGATTTGAACTTAATGTGGAATTCCCACTATCTAGTAGCTAAAATGCTTTGTGAAGACCAGAGCACATGCTATTTGGTTTCTTAAATAGTTCCTGGGGGCACTGAAAAAGTCCATGACAAACCAAACACAGTACAAATAAACAAATGCCAACTCAAACAGCAAGCACTTTACCAATCTCTGTCCAAACATTCATTTAGATTCCAAAAGGTTCCTAAAAAAGCATTTATTCCAAAGTCCTGGATGTGCTTTCATTTTGTCAGAAATGGTAGCTAGCTGCATTAAACCCTTCTAATTCAAAGGGTAGACCACATGTACGTAACACATTTGACCACTTCCAGCTTCCCTTCAAGGAGGCAAAAGAGAATAAGCTTAGGTATTGTGTCAGGGATATCTAAAATATGCATAATATATTCATTAAACTACATTTTTCCTGCATTTCTTGCAAGAATTATAAGAACTTTAAGATGAAATAGTGAAACCAACCTAGGCCCATCCTACGTACACTTACAGTAAACCCTCCTTATCTCAATACGACTTGCTTTTGAATAAACCAGCATCATATTGCACTGTTAGCTCAGTTTATTCCCACCCTTTCTCATAAGTGCTGGAGCAGCTAACAATCAGCATAAAACATGCTATGTGGTAGCTTTCTGGGTCACAAACCAAGCTTCTCTGGTTGATCTTATATTCTGGGAAGGTTGGTATTAATAAAGACAGTCTCTAATAAAGTACCTGTTAGGGTACTCAACAACTTCTGTGCTTTTAATAGCTACCACAGCTGTGAATTAGTAGATGGATAAGTCAATGTTATGCCCAATGTTACAACATATTGATGATTGTCAGGAGAAATACTTGTTCATCTCACAGCTCAAGACAGAACACGTATAAGCATGTTGGATTGCAGCTCCTAGAATCTCACTTTTAGGGTGAATGTGAGTAGTTATTAGTGCCTGTCTGGCATAATCAACTCTTTGCCTTATTGACGGGATAAGAAATGCTAAGTTTTCAAGTTAACTTAAAATATAGAGCAAATATTCCTGACCTGAGCCTCAGAGAGACCTTGATCTTGCTAAGAAAGAAGGAGATGAGTAAAGATCTTTCAAGCCTACATTTTATATTTGTTGAGCATTACACACATAGCATACCTTTGGACTCAATGGTAATGTCAAGGTTTGGTGCTGCTGGTCAGAGTTGGAAGAGACTGACCAAGGAGGCAGCCCTCATGATGGGATTTTTCAACAGGGCTGGCAGATTTTAGTTATATGGGCCAGCTGCATCCTGATCCAGCTTACTGTCAGTCATTGCATCTCATGCCCAGCTAGAAAGGTTTATTGATCTGTAACCATTTTGAACTGTACCCAGATGCTGAGATCTTGCTCCCAGCACTACCTTTGCCATGTGTTTATTTTAAAAATCTAGTTTCATGGCAGCTGCCAGTAAGTTTGATAGTCCTGCAGCAGAACAAGGCCAGCAATGTCTGGCATACCCAATGTCCCAAAGGTCTCACACCTCAAAGATATAAGCAAATCTGGACCAGCTTCAGGTAATCTTGTGGAATCTTCCCTGCTGCACCAATGTCTGTGCCTGACATATGGAATGCTTTACTTGCCAAAATGTGTAGATAAGATAGTTGTGATCAGTAGCATAGACAAGAGCCAATAACAGTTTTTCTGATCATCTGGAAGCCCTATTTGATATGCAGGTCTTCATCTAGTTAAATGTAGCCGGACCAAGTTCCATTGAAAGTTAATCATAACTGACATAAGTCACATTGTTTTCCATAGAATTCAGTTGTTATACAGTTTAACTTAAAGAGACCTGCCCAGTCAGTGGAATCTGACTGACTTGGTTCTAACTTACCAAGTTCCCCTTTCATTCACTGGATCTGTTCTAGCTGGAACTAACAATTGGGTTTAGACCATTGTTATTAGACTGTGCATTCAAACTAGACAAATCTAAATCACTGGAAGTAATTTGCTGCAGCATACAGATGCATATATCTATGGATAACAGTGTGACCCTTTTCTTTCAGTTGTGTTCAATCTATGCACAAAGAAAAGAATGATTGTCTCAGTGTGGGCACATCACAAGTTTATTGACAACTTCATGATAATTTTCTCAGTACAGCTTCTCTTTCACATTTGTTCCTGTGTATATCTTCACTGTGTGATGAAACATTATGTATATCCCTGTTTTTGCTGTTCATTTATAATTATATTATACAATCAAGATACAATGCTGAACATTATCTTGGGTTTCTTTTTCCTATAGGCTTCCTGAGTTGGGTGAACAGATGAGAGCAAGGAGTGGAAAGCCTAATAGCTATTCTGTACATTCAGATAATTTCATTTAGCCTGAGTCTGAAATATTTCTTGACAAATGATAAATAACTTCAGTCAATCAATGAATTAGTTATTTCTGAAACTTAGAACTCTTTCAAGCATTACAGAAAATGTCTCAATGTAGGAAATAGAAAGCTATGTAGAAAGCTTTCTATTTCCTACATAGAGACATTGCTACATTGCTACATTGCTATAGTACTTTCTACATTGTTATGTAGGAAGCAATGCCGTAATCACTAAAAGTCATGCCAGACTAATCTTATCTCTTTTTTTACAATAGAGTTACAAGCTTGATAGATGAAGGGAATGCTGTGGATGTAGCATATCTTGATTACAGTAATGCCTTTGACAAAGTTCTCCATGGCATTCTCGCAAAGAAACTAGTAAAATGCGGGCTGGACAGAGCTACTGTTAGGTGGATTTGTAATTGGTTGACCGTCCAAACCCAAAGGGTGCTCATCAATGGCTGCTTTTCATCCTGGAGAGAAGTGACAAGTGGGGTGCCACAGGGTTCTGTCCTGGGCCTAGTGCAATCTTCATCAATGACTTGGATGAAGGAGTAGAGGGCTTGCTGATCAAATTTGCAGATGACACCACATTGGTTGGGGTTGCCAATACGTCAGAGGAAAGGATCAAAATTCAAAATGACCTTGACAGATTGGAAAGCTGGGCCAAAGCTAACAAAATGAATTTCAACAGGGAGAAATGTAAGGTCCTGCACTTAGGCAGAAAAAAATGGAATGCACAAATAAAGGATGAGGGACACGTGGCTGGATAACAATATGTGTGAAAGGGATCTAGGAGTCTTGGTAGATCACAAGCTTAACATGAGTCAGCAGTGTGACGTGTCAGCCAAGAAAGCCAACGTGATTCTTGGTTGTATCAATAGGAGTATGGTGTCTAGATCAAGGGAGGTAATGGTTACATTCTATTCTGCATTTGTTAGATTTCATTTGGAATACTGTGTCAAGTTCTGGGCACCTCAATTCAAGAAGGATATAGACAAGCTGGAGCGTATCCAGAGGAGGGTGACCAAAATGGTGAAAGATCTGGAAGCCATGCCCTATGAAGAGCGGCTTATGCAGCTGGGTATTTTTAGCCTGCAGAAGAGAAGGTTAAGAGGAGACATGATAGCCATGTTTAAATATTTGAAGGGATGTCATGTCGAGGAGGAAGTGGGCTTGTTTTCCACTGTTCAAGAGATTAAGATGAGGAGCAATGGATTCAAGCTGCAGGAAAGGAGATTCCACCTGAACCTCAGGAAGAACTTCCTGACAGTCAGAGCTGTATGGCAGTGGAATATGCTGCCTCAGAGTATGGTGGAGTCTCCTTCTTCGGAGGTTTTTAAACAGAAGCTGGATGGCCATCTGTTGATGGGTGTTCCTGCATAGCAGAGGGTTAGACTTGATGGACCCTGTAGTCTCTTCCAACTGTATGATTCTATGATTCTATCAAACTGCACATCCAAAACACAGAGCGCATCACATGTGTTGCTCATAAATGCAGTATTTTGTTGCACATAGATGCATGGTGCCCATGTACCTACAAGTTCCAATCAGACATAGTTCCCTATCAGATGTGCAAGCAAGAAATGCATCTGGTATGCATTACTTACTAGGATTCCTCTGCTCCTAAAAATACTCAGTGTGGTGCATGGTATTAAAATCAGAAATACAGTTTCTCAAATCAGCGAAATGCAACAAAATCAAATCAGGGTTTTTTTAGATTATCTGTGTGTGACACTTGGCATGGAAGGCCATCTATGTGGGAATGGATAACTTGGAAGCGGTCCTAAAGGATGGATAACTTGGAAGAGGTCCTAAAGATCCTCCGTACAGAGGTTATAGTGGAGATCTAATTCTCTGGTTTTATTCTCACTATCCTTCAGATATTTTGAAAGAAATATGGACAGGAACAAGCAATCACACTGCATTTGTGTTGAAAAGGTTATTCACAGGGATCTTTCCTATTTCTAATAACAAAAAGAAAGCAGTTTAGTACTTTTACAAAATATGGTAGTATACTTCAAAATACACCAGAGAATGAATGATTGCCTTTACTAATTATCACCAGAAAAAAGAATCCTGTGTGATCTAAATAATTGGTGCAAATTAAGCTAACACCATTTGGCATTAGCTATGAGTGAACTAATTTGAATCAAATTGTTGTTGTTGTTTTTGTTTTTGTTGTGTGCCTTCAAGTTGTTTCTGACTTATGGGGACCCTGAAGTGAACCTATGCCCAAAGTCACCCAGTGGTTTTCCATGATCAAGCAGGGAAGCAAATCGCGCTCTTAGTTAAACATATACTCTGGTCTGAATATACACTATGTAGTTCGGAATCCTCTTTCAAAAACAGAATTTTATCCTTTCCCCAACACTCTTTTGATGCAACTTAACAACTCCTGTCCTCTTGGCATCTACATTATGACTAAAGATGTTATTAACTTTTGATCCTTTAATTATAATCATAAACAGACTGAAGTAAAAGCTTTTGCTTATGCATATTGTTCTAGAACAAAACTGCCCCCCGCCAGTCTAGGCTGCCTCCAGGGTTATGTAAAAACTATTTTAAATGCCAAGATACCAAGGAGGTCAAGATGAGAATTTCGCTTTTCCTGTGATAGTACACATTGGCATTTCAATTGACTTCAAATGTTACAAGTTTGCTCTGTTGCATCATCTTGTCAGTTGTGATCCTGGAAAAAAAAATAATCTCAACTGCCAATAGGCACTGCTCTTATCATCTATGCAATACTGTGTGTGTTTTCTCAGGAGTGTTACTGAGTTCAGATCAACTAAGTTTGTAATGAAGGTCTCCAGTCTAATACATGTTTGTGAGAAGTATGATCCAAACATCATTGAGGGTGATTAGCACAAACTTGTAAAACAGTCCCCCTTCCCACACATCAGCACAATCCTTCACCCTATACTTATTTTCTCATGAGCTATGAAAAATGTTTTGTTTAACTCTGAAAGTTACATATTCTACATTTCTGAAAGAACATCTGTCTCTGCTATTTATTTATTTTTTTAAAAAATACTAATACCCTACCTGGGAGTCCTACAAATTTGTAAACTATCTGACAGTGTTTTGGAGATTTAACAAAGTGGTTATCCTATCAATGATTTTAAAAAATTTGATAATTCAACATGGCTGCAAGATTTAAAACCTTGTTTCTCTGGTCTTTTCCATTGCAAAATCAAGAATTACCCCACAAACTCAATTGATTTCTCTTGCATATACATATTTAATAAATGGTGGCTGCTGTTATTGTTCTTGCCTCATTTTTTTTGATGTGTGGTATGCTGGTGAAAATTCTTTCAGCCTCAGCCACATTCATTGTAAGTGCACAATAAATGGTCCATAGGTCTATGCACACTTCACTCATTTTTTTACCCATTCAGTCCTAGTTTACCTTCACAACTACACTTACTCTGCTCTAGAAAAGAGCTTTAGGATGGAACCAAACTGTGATAGTCAAGAGTTCAGAACATTGCTTGACCTTACTTAATGTTTCTGATTGGATTTTGCAACATTTGTGAACTGATGCAAATACAGAGAAAACATTTGGGGAAAATGAGAAATTCCATGAAGCTAATAGATCTACTTCTTCATAATATAAATATGTCAAACAACACTAGGTGCATTACAGATTGCTAGAAATTCACTAGTGTTACTGATTTGCCACAAGAACTATATAAAATATGAACAAGAAGCACATGTTTCAAAATACTACTGTCCATGTGTTTCAGAAACCCAGCTGAGTGCAAGGTGTGTGCATCTAGTAAAGCTGTATAGTGGTGTGAGCATTGAACTAAAGCTCAGGAGACCAGGGTTCAGTTCCCTGCTCAGTCATAGAAACCCACTGGGTGGGTTTCACACACTCAGTCCCAGAAAACCCCATGATAGGTTCGCCTTAGCATTGCCATGAGTTGGAAACTACTAGAAGGCACACAACAACAAGTAGGGATAGAAAAAATTCTGGGAATTTTAAGTTTCTTGCAAAAATTATTCACTTTGCACCCCCGAAGACTCTTTTGAAAGACAAAGAAGACCTTTTCTCAGAATTCTCACTTTTACGAAGCCTGCCATATGGTTCGGAAAATGATATTTTTAAAATGCATCCAATTAAAGCAAAATTAAAATATGAACAATTGAAAAAATATATATACAAGCTACCTTAGTCAGTGGGAAAAATATGTACAAAAATGTGCACATATTTATAGAGTAGAATCATAGAGTTGGAAGAGACCACAACAGCCCTCAAGTCCAACCTCCTGCCATGCAGGAACACACACTCAATGCACCCTCAGCAAAGAGCCATCCAGTCTATGTTTAAAAAGCTCCAAAGAAGGAGACTCCACCACACTCCAAAGCAACATATTCCACTGTCGAACAGCTTTTACTGTCAGGAAGTTCTTCATGATATTTAGGTAAAATCTTGTTACCCTGAAATTTTGGGGGTCCCCAAGGGATGCCTTGATGTGCTCCAAGTGATGGGGAAAGTAAACTCAACAGAGCACAAACAATAGCACTACAAGAGGCAAGGTAACCTAGCGAGATCTTTTACCCATTTTTTACGGGGTCAGGCCAAGCCAAAAACCACACAAAAAGATCCAATAAATGACTTTATTGAATGTAACTATCATGCATCAACACTCACACACACATTCAAGTCCTATAGAAAGGCAAAGAGTGGAAATTAGATAGAGGTATTATTAGAGGATTTGTAGTTTGGATGATACTGCACCTCTTCCTGAAGTCCTTGGTCTGAGAAAGCAGTGAAAGAAGTAAAGCTCAATGGAAGGATGCTGAGGGGATTACTCGGCTGCCATGGGGGGAAATGATCTATTGATATGACCGGGTGTTATCCAAAAAAACCAGTCAAAAACAGGGACTATTTGTAGGGAAAATGTACCTTGAGGGCAAATCCTCTCCCAGGGAGAACAAAAAGAATGGCAACGGAAAAACAACACCACACAGGCACCTTCTTTGATATTAGAAGATGACAAGATGTTACCAAAGTTTCAGGATCTTCCACCACTTTGGGTTGCAGTGTGAGTTTATGTATATGGTCCTTGCCTGATAAGATTTTATTGCTACCAGTGCCCAACCTGTGGGAAAGCACCTTAATCCCTTCAAATTGGCTCCTCAAAGGCTGAGGACCTTTTGTCCACTGTGGGTTGGCACAGCTTGAGGTCTCCTGTGGCTACATGACAGGGGAGTTTACTGGCCTGACCTGGTTTTCCAATTGTACGACCATTGCTGCTTACATGCTCATCTGGGTGGCCTCTCTGGTGGGTTAGATTATATTTTATATCAAAGTTGTAGACCCTGGGACAGGGTTTGCCAATGAGGCAACAATCTCTTGTTCTGCTCTGTGTTCTAATCTCTGGAGTAGCAGAAAACAAGCTTGCTCCATCTTCAACGTGACATCCTTTCAAACATTTAAACATGACCATCATGTCACTTCTTAACCTTCTTTTCATTGGGCTAAACATACCTAGCTTCCTAAGCCAATCCTCATAGGGTGTGGTTTCCAGACCCTTCACCATTTTGGTTGCCCTCCTGTGGACACATTCCAGCATGTCAATATCCTTCTTGAACTGTGTGCCCAGAACTGGACACAGTATTCCAGGTGAGCTCTAACCAAAGCAGAATAGAGTGATGTTATTACTTCCCCTGACCTAAACACTATACTCCTATTGATGCAGCCTAGAATTTAACTGGCCTATTTAGCTGCCACATCACACTGTTGACTCATGTTCAGTTTGTGATCCACTAAGACCCCTAGATAACTCTCACATATACTGTTTTCAAGCCGGGGCCATCTATTCTATATCTGTGCATTTCATTCTTTCTTCCGAAGTGTAATATTCTACATTACTCCCTGTTAAAATTCATTTTGTTAGTTTTGACCCAGCTCTCTAATTTGACACGGTCATTTTTAATTCTGATCCTGTCCCCTGGGGTATTAGCCATTCCTCCAAATTTGGTTTCATCTGCAAATTTGAGGAGCGTACCCTCTATTCCATCATCCAAGTCATTGAGAAAGATGTTGAATAGCACTGGGCCCAGGACAGTGCTGGCAGTGCAGATACCCCACTAGTCACTTCTCTTCAGGATGAAGAGGAGTCATTGGTGAGCACCCTTTGTGTTCAGCCAATCAGCCAATTACAAATCCACCTAACAGTAGCGTTGTCTAAGCCACATTTTAGTACCTTGTTTTTGAGAATATCACGGGGGACCTTGTCAAAGGTCTTACTAAAATCAAGATACACTACATCCACAGCATTCCCTTCATCCACTAAGTTTGTAACTTCATAAAAAAATAAAAGAGATCAGATTATTCTGGCATGACTTCCTTTTGAGAAACCCATGTTGACTTTTAATGACAACAGCATTCCTTTCTAAGTGCTTATAGACAGTCTGTTTAATGATCTGCTCTAGGACTTTTCCTGATATTGATGTCAGGCTGACTGGGTGTTAATTGTTTGGGTCTTCTTTTTTTTTCTTTATGAAGATAGGGACAAGATGGAGGGCCCTTCTCTAGTCTGCTGAGACTTCTCTTGATCTCCAGGAATTCTCAAGGATTATTGCCAACGGTTCTGAAATTACTTCTGCCAGTTCTTTTAATACCCTTAGATGTAGTTCATCTGGCCCTGGTGACTTGAATTCATGAAGAGTAGCCAGGTATTCCTGTACTATCTCTTTACCTATTCTGTGCTGCATTTCCCCTACTACATCATCTGTTCCATTTTCTCTGGGTTGAACACTGTTTTTCTTTCAAGAGAGGACCAAGACAAAGAAGACGTTGAGTAATTCTGCTTTTTCTCTGTCTCTTGTTACCATTTTGCTGTCTTCTCCTTACAGCAGTGCTACTATCTCCTTGCTTTTGCTTTTGCTACAGACATAACCAAAAAAAACCCCTTTTTATTCTTTCTAACCTCTCTAGCAAGCTTGAGTTAATTCTGCCCCTTAGCTTTTCTGACTTTTTCCCTATGCATGCTGGGTATTTGTTTGACTTCCTCTTTGCTAATTTCCCCCTTTTCCCATTTCTTGTACATCCATCCTGGTTTCTTTAGACATATCCCATTTTTCCTCCTCAATGTATTTGTTTGAAACTGTGCCTTCGATATCTCACTTTTAAGAAACAACTATCCATCATAAACTGTTTTCTCTTTTAGTATGCCTGACTGCAGGATGGCACCTAATTTTCCACTAAGTGTACTGAACACAGCTTTCTTAAAGTCTAGAATATGAGTCTAATTATGTTTTGCTTTCCCTTCCCACTGTATAACAAACTCCAGGAGAACATGGTCACTCCTACCTAAGAATCCCACCCCTTCACCTGGTGATCACTGTTGGTTAGGATCAGGTCCAAAATAGCTGATCCCTTTGTTGCCTCTTCTACCTTCTGGACAATGAAATTGTCAGTAAGGCAAGTGAGAAATTTGTTGGACTTGATATTCTTGGCAGAATTTAACTTCCAACAAATAGAAATGTTGTGGAAAATGCCTGTGAATTTCTGGTCAGAAAGAAAAAAAAAAAGGAACATGACATTAAAAAATTTGAAGAGAAATGATAGTAGGATTTAAAGAAAGATGAAGATGAGACCAAAACTTTTTTCCACATTAGTAGCATGCAGATGCTTAAGGATACACAACTGTTATATATGTATTTGCTTGACTTATTTGCTGCAGGAAACAATGGTCTAGAACATCAGATACAAGTGTCTTTTAAAGCATGTGGCTGACTTCATGTGTACAAGACTCATCAAACATGGCCAGTACTGTGTCATTTTCCTCACTAAGGATAAAAGGGTAAGAAACCTAAGTCACAGTCAGTGTTGGTCATGGTTTCCATGTCAGTGGGATGGTGAATCTCCTCTGGATTTTAGTCTGAACTTTAAAGAAAATATTTAAGGTGTTGAATCTGTCATGGAAACAGGGTTTAAAACCCAGAGTAAGTTCACTACCCCAGTTAGATGGGAGCCACGAACCACTACTGCCTGCAGTAATTCATTGACAATTTCAAGATGAGATAAGCTCACGAGAAACAGAAAACTGAAGCAGATAAAAAAAAAGATGGAACCATTGAATATCAGCTTTGATGGTTCATTGTTCCTTAGGCAGTGTGATGCATTGGTTGACACTACAGAGTAGCCCTAGGTAAATATGGAATCCAACCATTTATATGACAGAAATAAAATAACCATATAAACGTAGATGACTATTTATATAAAAACTGCCAGGCTTAACTATGTGAACACTTCAGGCTATTCTATCTCAAGGTAAATGTCATACAGGATCAGGATGAGTGTAACTTTTAATATCCTCACTCTTTCAGTGTATTGAACAAAATAACATATACCCATATGTGCCTCAATCATGTCTTCATACCATAATTGTATGATAACAATCATTACAACATCTTGTGAAGCTTGCTAGTTTCTTTGAAAAATGAACACAGATGCCTAGTATGAAGGCAAAACATCCATGAAGCATGTCATAAACACTCTGCCTCACAGTTCAAATCAAATAAATACATAAACATCATGGCCGCCACAAATTGTAACAGAATTTGTATGCTGTTTTTTACACAAAACAACCATGTGTGAATTTTGCACAGAATTAGTCCCAAACCGCAAAGATTCTTTCACATCCAGGATTCTTCTCATCAGAGTTTCTCAACATTTGAAAAACATGTTTTTGACATTTTCTGAATATTTGTAAATATTCTTTCTATTCCTAAGCCAGGCCTTGAGTTTCTTGGTTTACCAACAACACATAGAGTTTCTTGGTGCAACAACAAGATCAACAATACCCACTTCATGGTAGTGAATCATCCAAGGCAGTGAAAAGTAACTTTAATCTACTCGTAATTCTAATGCTCATTTTTTACCTAGGACAAGAAAAATTATCAGTTTTAGATAGCTCAGGTCTCATCTCCTACACAAATATTCACACAACAACAATAACAAAGAATACCCCAAGTTAGGGAATGTCAAGGCTACTTTAGCTTCAGTCTCCATGGGAGTGGTAGCTGTAATTTTTTTTAAAAAAAAAGTTGTCCAAAGTCCACGGGCAGCCGTCAGTGGCACGTCATGATGATAAATGACAGCTGGGAGGTAAAAGCACTCTCAAATACCCTGTCTGCTCTTGGAATGAACATCTCTCCCTCAGGCAGACTCCACAGTTGTGCTGTTTTACTCTGAAATTTCAGAGGTGTGACCAGTCCACTTTAAAAAAAAAATTGTTCCTGGAATTAGTCATGACAGCAGCTGCAGCAGCTGTCCACCTGCTGTTCAGCTGATCTTCATCAGAATTTGCAAGAAGTTGTATTTTCAACTATACCTCCCAGAATCCTCTAGTCAGTATGTCTACCCGCATTTCTGCCTATAGGATTCTGTGAATCATGGGATAAAAAGTGTAATGTTCCTAATCTCTGTTATCCAATAAAGGACAAAGCTTAAAGATGATTCTCTAGTGCACCATGCACAAGGCTGTTTAGTGACTCCTTTGTTCCAGGGCTGGTGTTCTTTGACCCAGGAAGACTTTATAATAGGTGTGTATGAGGGATGCATTTTCATTTATGAGGTTCTATGGGTTTCTCCCAGTCCACACTTCTTGGGCTGTCTATGGTTCAGAAAGAACTTGCCCTCTAGAATCTTCCTATTGGTAGACAGCTGTGGAGGTGTATCCTCCTCCAAATACGCAAGTTTTCACGTTTTGAAATGCACACAAACACTGATTACATAAGCTTTAGTCAATGGGGGGGGGAATGGCTTTCAAGGAAAATGTGCAATTTAAAATATGCACACAAACTTATGTACATTTCTAAAAACTTAGTAAAGTGAATTACGGATCTCTCATGCCTCCCCTCCCCTCATAAAATAAAATAAGGATGGAGCGAACACAGATGTGAAATAGAAAGGGCATAAGAAGTATGTACTTTATAGATGTACGCACCCACACATTTCTCACATCCTTGTGCTGCTTTGCCAAGACTCCTTGCAGGATCAATATTGCTGATAGTGGTTCTGCTCTGTTCTTTTCCTCTCCTACAGTTTGATGGAATGGAGTCTTGAAGAAAGAGCCATAACCAGAAGAATCCAATTATATAGCATTATGACTCTTAGAATTTGTTCCCTCCCCTTTTGTTCTCCTTTGGTTTCAAAGACTAAAGTACCCAGAATGTGGGTGCTCAAGAAGATATGGGGTGAACAATATCACTCTTCTTTTTAGCTTAATTACATCCCAGCTTGTGACATCATCAATTATTCCCAGTTTATTCTGAAATGTGAACACGTCTTGAAGAGGATGCTAATCAGATGTAGTTTCACTGACATATGCCCCTCTCACCAGAAAACCTATATTTCCCTAGAATATATCCCTCAGAGCTTCAACTTTAATTATTGCAACGTCACTGTCATATTTGGCTACTTATTTTTCATGGTACATTTTTTTTAAAAGAATCCCTATCTCTTTTGAGCATAATTAAATTTTATTTTATTGAGGGGGTGAGCAATTAAGATACTGTCTAAAGATATAGGAAACCAGATTAACAGATCAAAAAGACCATCTGTATAAAATGGTTTTAGCACCAGGGGGTAACTCTCAACTCTACAATGGTTATGCAAAGTAGACTGAACCAGAAGGGAAAGCAAATTTAATTGTTGCCATTTCTCCAGTGTAAATATCTATCTTGAGATTATGTTGTACTTATCAATTTTGTGAGATACTATACACTTTTCCTCACTACAAATGGAACACACAAGGGGCTAGAAGCCAATATTTCTTTCTGAAAGAAATATATACCTGGTCAAAGTAGAGAAGTTTGATGGAATGATCCTGGGACAAGAAAAGAATCATGATTACATAAAGTTTGATAGATTTTCCAGGAATAGGATACATGACTGCACACATTCCCTGTGGTCTAGTTCTGGATAAAGCTCATGGGAGGGATTCTGTTGTAAATTTTCGACTCTAGGTCCCTAGCAGTTTTGATCAGTTCAAAATTAGTACTATCACCGTTTCCCCATTATCAAGTATGAATATTAATTAAGGTTTCCCATGCCTTTCCACATGAATTTTCATGGATATGTGTAAAATTCTTATTTTTTATGCTATGAAGACTATTTGTTGTTGTTGTTCTGGACCTTCAAGTTACTTCGCACTTATGGTGACCCTAAGACGAATCTATCATGGGGCTTTCTGGGGCTGAGAATGTGTGATGTACCCAAGGTCACCCAGTAGGTTTCCATGAACCCTGGTCTCCAGGATCATAGTCCAATGCTCAAACTACTACACCATGCTGGTTGCTTTAAGTCTGATTCTGTTTTGCTTGAAGTCTGCTTGTCATTACATCATAGGCCATTTCCACAGTAGACTGTTATAGTGCTATGATTCCACTTCGGCCGGCCCCTCCCAAAACTGTAAACCCCAGGATTCCATAGGAGGTTGAAAGTAGAATCATAGGGCTATAATAGTCTAGTGCAGAAATGGCCATAGTTTTCACAAATGTGAAACTGTGTGTCTTCTACATAAGCATTTCACTTTATGTCACAAGAACTGACATTTGGGATTTGGTGAGATTATGGTAAAAAGTTTTCAGGGAATATGTTACAATTTTGCCAGGTAACAGTTATTTGGTTCCAAAGCATTAAAATATCATAGTGTGGAAAGTGAAAGAAAACACAATCCAAACTGACATGAGGATTGCAGTAACATGGAATGAACATGGATTCAGGATGCTGTATTTTCTATGTTTCTTTTTGCTGAAAAAGCTGTTTTAGCAGCATAAACAGTCTAATGAATGCCCTGTAGCAAGATCTCTACCTGTTGTTGCTGTGTTGGCAGTGAAAAGGGATGAAAAAGCCACAGCAAACATGTTCCAAACTGCTTGAATTGGGCTGCTTCAGAATGGCTTCAGGGTGGTGAAATCAAAAATTCACCATCCAAGCTTCTCAGTTTGAAAGCTAGCACCATCCCCATGGAAAGGTAAGTGCGAATTGTGTCTATCCTCATTACAAAGGTGCACTGTAGAACTCAGCTCAGGTTTATGGTTGTGCATAGAAGGAAATGAGAACATTTCTTCAAGCATACCCTAGTGAAGAATACTCGAGTTTTGAGAGCGTTTTTTCCCCTGCATTTGCACCTTTACTGGGATCTGACTAGTAAAGATATAATATTATTCTTTGAGGATTTACTGCCTCAGAACCCTGCACGCTCTCCTTATGCTTGTTCTGAATAAAAGGAATAAAAAACTATAACTTCCTCTGTCATCCTAACTCTTTCTGGACAGTTCTTCAGTTCTATATGTGATTTCCCTCTTCTTCTCCTCCCCCACTAAACTAAAACCATCCACCCACTGTTCCGTATCACTTCTTCTCTCCTCTGTCTTCTTCTTGATCGCTAGGTCAGCCTTCAAAGTTAATCATTAAACTACAATTTGGTTCACTTTCTCAATAAAACTGCCTTTCTGGAAAAAACTCCTTCCTAGTCTTTCTTGCTTTTCTCAGGCATAAAGACATTCTCCTAACTTAAGTAAAAATTTGAACAGTGTTACTCAGTAGTTTGGAAAACATGCTAGTTTTGGGACCAGCTTTGTTGGAAACACAGCAGCCTGCTTTCCAAAAGAATAAAGCCAGCTTAGCAATGAGAAACAGTTCCTTTTGCACATTTAAACCGACCTTCCTCAAGTTCTGAGCAAGAACAGCTACATCTGTCATAATTTTCCCTACCATATCTAGAATATCTTAAGATAATGAGGTAATAAGAACAATTGTTAAGTAACTAAGACTGCCTGAGGACACACCCTGTAGACACTTTCACAAAAAGATCGGATCTTCAAGAAGTACCAGTGGTGAACAGTACAGCATATATTGTACATGCAAAAGGTGTCAGGTTCACTCACTGTCATCTGCAGAATGGGCTGGAAAAGCTTCCTTTCAGATGGAAACCCATCCTCCATTGGTGACAGCAGTACTGAGTGGGATGGACAAATGGTATGGCATAGAAGTTATTTTATTCCTAAGAACACTCTTTACAAAGAATCCAGCATACCACCAGAAACACACTCAGTCTTGTTTCATTTCAGAAGCAAAGGTGTGCCATGCCACATTGGTATGTATGGAAGACCTCAAGCAACTGCCAGGTGCAGTACAGGGGAGGAACCCTAGCTTTGAAGGCAGAAAGACCCAGTGTCAGCCCCTAGAATCTGCAGGTCAGACTAGAAAAGAGTCCTGTGTGAAATATTGGAGAGCCACTGCCATTTAATTTGGACCAAAAGATGGTGCCGGTCTGACTCAGCCAGTTCCAATGTACCTGTATCTATGTCCTGTAACCAAATCATTTCTGCACTACACTCTTACAGTGCTATTATCCCACTTTCAACATCCTATGGAATCTTGGGGTTTACAGTTTTGAGAGTGGCCAGTCAACCCCTCCCTAAACTGCAAACCCCAGGATTCCATAGGATGTTGAAAGTGGAATAATAGTGCTATAACAGTCTAGTGCAGAAATGGCTCAAGTGGGAACAAGAATGAGAACACGAGGATCCAATGTGTAATTCCTGAATTCTATAAAGGAAAGAAGTCTTTCATGCCCAACCTGAGACAAATCACCTCTTCAGTGATAACTAACATGACCTTCAACTTCTAAAAATATCTAGAAGACATTCAGGACCTAAAAAAAATTGAAACTTTAAGACACTATGGAAATGTAATCCATTTCAGACACCATGAAATATCTCTCATGCTGGATATGACTGGAAACAGAGCTTTAACTGCAAGAATAACGCTAGTAAGGTTATGATAAGATTCTATAAAACACGCACAACAAGATTGTATGAACAAATACTGTTTCTGTCAGGTCTATATAGGGGCTGGTCAGCACTGTGAGAGAGTTAACCCCTTAGGAAAATGAATGGGGAAGAAAATATTGCTAAACAATTAATCACATCTTCAGGTTAACCCAATTAAAATAAAGTTTTTTTAGCTGTTAGCTTCCACTTGTTTCCACTAATGGATGATAAACTATAAATAAACTATAAACTATAGGGATGAGACTGCAACATTTTTACCTGTTAATAACAATGGTTAAAAATTAAAAATTAAAAAGCTGTTATTCCTATCACTTGTCGGCCACTTCTCTCACTGTTTCCCTTGAACTGTCTGTTAAAGGCACAGCACGATGCTGTATGTCTTTTTCACAGCAACATGAAAGACACCCCAAATTAGACATAGGCCAACTCGGGTTTGCTTCTGCTTTAGTTGCACTTTCTGTGACGATCGATAGCTATAGACCGCATCATAACACACAGCCATTCATCTGACTAAAGTGCAGTGGCATGTGCACCTTTAACCTTAACAGATAAAGAGTTGTCTCCTGTGGACGCTTGTGAGCTTCCTATAGAAACAATGATTTCCAATTACCGTACTCCGATGCAATGTGGCAAGTGGCAGCTTGGAAGATAAGTTGCATCTTCCCTGTGTGTCTGAAATGTGTCACATCTGGATTTGTGTAGATAAATCCACACATTGGTGCCACATTGAAAATCTTATAGAGCTTATAATTGAAATTTGCTAGTGTGAAGCAAGCCCCTGCTTGCATGGACACGCTGCATTTCTTTGGATGTGACTCTTCCTCCCCTTTAACAATCTGGCATACAGAATCTGATTTTATTTGTATATATGTATGTATATATGTGTATGTGTGCGTGTGTGTGTGTTGAAATCTTAGCATTCTTTGAAGACATACTTAAAGTCATGGATCTCATTTTTCTTATCCCAGCAGCCTGGGTTTTAATGTGCATAGAATCAAACCCTGTATGTTAACCCCACCCCAATGGTTTCTTTCTCAAACCTGATCTTCCTTCAGATGGAGATTGATGAGTGGATCATAGAGTTGACCGTGGGGATTTGTTTACTGATCAAATTCCTTAATCAATATTCCCACCCACCCCATTGAATTTCACTTCAATACGAGGTTCAACATAGTGACATTTCTGTTTCCTCTTTCCTGCCCAACTGTGATTTACAATTGGGAGCTGAGGGGAATGGAGTGGAGTGAGAAAAGGATGGTCTTGAACTTACTGAAGGACTGTAACAAACAAAAACTAACCTAAACCAAAAACTCTGCTTTTGATTTCTGAATAAAAATAAGCTGCTTTACCAATGAAAGTACTCTGCTATACCTTTAAAACACACCAGTTTGTAAAAATGTCATCTTTCATCTTCCACACAGCGGGGAATGCTTTTTTTTTCTAAAATGTTGCCCTGTTGTGCTATCTGAAAAAAGAGGAGTATTGTTTCATTCATATACAAATTTGTATAGATTTGATTGATTAAAATTGATTAATGGACTAAACCTATAGGGATGAGACTGCAATATTAGGAATAAGTTTACTAGGAACAAACAACACTGAACATAGTGGAAATTCTCTCTGTATAAGCATACATAGAATTAGGCAGCATCTTTTCTTCAATGTGTTGAACAGTCTTAGTTTGTTTTTGTTTTTTATCACATGACCATTGATCCATTTTAAATTTGAAGACACACAAAGGCTTTTCTCAGTCCTTGAACAGTCTATGCTTACACAAACTTTTAGAACTCTTTTGTACTAGGTATGTATTCAGCACCTACACAGTCCATCATACTTAACATGTTTAAAACATATCCATAGCTATGGAAAGGAAGCCAGCTGTTTCCTTCTCATTCTTAGTAATACGCCTGATTAGTAATATGCCTGCTAAATCAGGCACTAATGTTGCATGTTCACTACATTTATTAACATTTATAGGGCACGTGTACAAAATCTCACTCCTAAAGTGTTATTAATTAATGTACACACCAGTCTGGAAATAAATTAGCCTGTATTCTCAATCAGCTACTCAGGTAAGTAAAGTATATCTTCCTGGATATTCCATACTGGACCTCAGAACAGCAGTCCTTGAACAAACAAACAGAAACTTACAGAGGCAGATTTGAAAGAGAAACAGAAAAATTGGAATATATCCACAAACTCCAGTCCATTAACATTGGGTTGAACAGACACAATGGTCTCTTGGCATGTATTATAACACTAGTTAATACTCCAGCCTCATGAGAGCTCTCTTGCCCAGTTTATTACACCTCTTTTTTTATGCCAAGCCAGCATTATATTACATTCCAATAACTCCCACTATTCATATGGTTATCTTATCACCTTAGCTTTAGACAATATCTTTCCTCCTGCCTTGTTCTTCTCGCAATACCACACCCACAAATTTTACATTTCTATAACTATTCCCACATACAACCTGTTCATTCATAGCTTTAAAGGTCCATTCCTAAGCACTTCATTCCATGCATCTCATGAAGAAGACTTGTCTAGAAAAGTTTAAGCTACCAAATTCTTTCTTTCAGTTAGTCTCAAAGGTATTACAAGATCCCCTCATATACTGAACCAACTGGCCTCTACTAGCCTGAACACCTCTTCATCTGATGGAAATGCCATTCATTTGTCCTCATCTCTGGCAGAATGGACTTCCTCAGCTTCATACAGCTGATTCCTAGTAAAGTAGTCTGGGGAGAGAGTTACAATGGTGGCAAGAGTGTAAAAAGTGTGACTAAGTACAATTGTGAATACAATACAGTTCCCTGAGATTACTCATACATATCTGTTTCATATTCATGATCAGTATTTTGTCATGATTTTGAAGAGGTTACATATTTAAGCATGTGCCTATTTAAGTATAAAAAGGAGGACGGGAGGGGGAGGATAAAAGGAATATGGCAGAGGTTTTTATTTTAGCATGATATTTCATGAATCTAAAGCCCACTGCTAGAATAAAATTAAAACCTCAGATTATAAAGCATATCTACACAGTTATGAGAGTGGGACAGAATGTAATGAGATCCTGAAAGATGCAAATCATGTTTATACATAACTACATAGCTGAATACAAGCTATGATTCCCTCTTACCACTTCTCTATTAAAACTGTATAAGTTTCTTTTACAGAGAGGACAGCTTGTGGACTTCTGGACATAGTTGGATTGCAGCCTCCTGCCTTTGGTCCACCTCAGAGGAAAGTTATAGCTGCAACACCTACACAGAAAAAGGATGAGATGCTGATACATCAACCATGCCCATGTGCTTGCCTAGTAGGAGGAGCATGCAGCAGCAATAGCTTCTCCGTTACCACCAGTTATTCAGAATGGAGGGAGACATTGTAGCAGTGTCAACACCTCTACAGGAGAAGGTAGAACTGCTACCGAACTCTACTGAAATGGAGGAAGATATTGTGGTTGAACTTCCTCTACCCTCAACATGCACACACTCCAAAGAAAGAAGGTGGAGGCAGCAGTAGCCCTACTACACAGAGGCTGGCTGCTTGGACATTGGATAACGGTTGTATAAACAAGTGAACACCCCAGAGTGGCCCACAGGCTTTGTGTGGTCCCTGAGCTAAGGTTTGGGAAGTGGCAGTATGGTCCTGGAAGATAGAATTGTATGTGTTGCACTCAGATGACACCGCAGCCCTGCAAAGTAGCCTACTGTTCTCAGGAACAGGGGAGAAAGCTGTTCCATTGCTGGTGCTGAAACAACAGTTGACTGACTGCCCAGCAGGTGCTTCAATATGTTATTGAGGAGAGGGAGACCATCTCACATTTCACCCCAGGCAGCAAAATGTTTTAGAATAGAAAAGACTTTTCATTGCTTCTGTGATAATCTGTCCAGAACAATGTATTCCCATGTGGTGGCATCAAGATGGAAACAAAGAACATTAACCAATTTTCAATGCTTGATCACACAGACCATCCATACATGATGTATCAGAATTTTAGCATGGATAAGAGTACTGACCATCCTCCAGTGCTGATATTTCCCCATCAGTATTGTAGAAATCTAGGTGTACCCAATTACAATTTACCATTAAACTGTAATGCAGATGCCCCCAAAAGAAAGACTCAAGGCAGCAAATAAGGGATCCTAAGGGTCATCTCTTCATTTATTTCGGTTCCCAAAATGCAACATTCTTAAGGCAGTTAATATCAGAAAGGTTTTCAAAAAATAATATTTGAAAATCCCAACAGTACATTACTGAAAAGTAGATTTTAAAAAATTAACATACCACCTTAGGCATGGGGACCAGATATTTCTATCCATATAAAAACAGGCAAACATAATACTTCACTGTCTGAAATCAGGTGGAATAGAACATTATGTCAGCTAAAACTGAACTTGGGGAAGAGGTGGGGTGTGTGTAGCCTGATTTAAAGAAGCCTAACCACATTGGACCCAGGTGGAAGATAACTAGCTAATCCTTGTTCAGGGTGTTGGTGATGTCTCTCACTCTTTTGAACAGGTCAGGACTAGATACTATTGCCTCTCTATATACATAGCTGGCAAATAGTCAAGATCTGTGGAGAACCTCTCCTTTGTTTGTGTGCAATACACCATGTGGACCACCCCAATTGTGGAATGCCCTTTCCTTTGGCACTCAAAGCGTCTTTATTTTCAGTGGCAATTTAAAATGTGGTTGCTCATTCACTTAGGAATTTAGGGTGCAAGAGAGATCATGGCTTCATTTCCCATATATTTGACTGTGGATTTTGAGTTATTTTGAATTATTTCAGTTGTTTTACATTTTGTAAAAGTAATTTCATTCATTATACCCCATAGCCTTTACAGAGCACTACAGGTGCTGATATATTATATTACACAACTCAGAACATGGACTTCTTGGTATGTCCCCAGGTTTTCAGGCTTTGAGTCCTTGATATTCACAAGGATTTATTTATTTGGTATGAATATCAGTGCTTGGGAGCCATCTAAAGAAGTTGTAGCAATGCAGAAGAGAGGTGAGGAGACCAGGGGAGGGCCAGGAAAACAATTTGTACCTCACTGGAAATTTGTCTCTGAGGAGAATAGTTTCTCTGTTATCCTTAAATTCCATTGTGACCTGACATTGAAAACTAGCCTGAAACAAACGTGGATTATCAAGAACTCTTGAAGACAACACAAGCTCAAATTGAAGCACTTTTTGAAACACCACAAGCACTTTGTGAAAAGAAAAGAAAATGCCAGTTAGGAAATGAGAAAAATCCAGAGTAAAGAGCACGGTTCGGTAGATAGCACTTATGCAAATCAAACAGTTTTTCAACACTCTGTATTTAGGCCAGGATGAAACAAACATCTGAACGTATCTGTTCCCTCAGAAGAGATGCAGCTGGGATTTTGATGAGAAATCTCTTTATCTGTCCCTCTTCTTCCTCCCCCCTCCTTTTCTTTTGGTGCTGAAACAACAACAGAAAAGTTTATCATAATGTGTGGATTTGTGAGAAATAAAAGGATGATTGTGGGCTGCCATGGTGAAGTCAGAAGAAATCTGTCTGCCTGTCTGTCTCTGTTTCCCTCTCTCTCTCTCTGTGTATGAGTGTATATGCTGCAGCAGAGATGGCAAAACTTGTGAGTAAACCACCGCTTCTGACAAGAATCCCAAGTCACTTCAGGGACAATAATGCCGTTCAGTGAGACTCACTGAATGGTCTTACATTGGTCACTCTCCTTCACCCTGACCTTCCTCACAGAGTTTTTGCAAGGGGACAAGGGACTTGAAGGCACGGGCACACACAGTGGAGCAAACAGGGGGTGGGAGAAAGCAGGATAGAAAGGAAAAAAAAAACATACATACATACATACATACATACATACGTTGTATTTCTTCTCTGCCTGTCTTTATTCATCAAGGCAGGGAAGAACAACAGATTAAAATACAACAACAGATTGGACACATAACATGAGCTTTTTTTAAAAAAAAACCCAATACATATTAAAAACAATTTGTTCATACTTTTAAAACTCATAATTTGCTTTCAAAAAAGCCATGGATACATTTGCTGGAAGAGACTGGTCTTTACTCCTGTTTTGAACATATGCTAGCTGAAAGATCTCCTCCGGCAGGTCATCCCACAATCTGGGGGCAGCTGAAGAAAATGTCTTCTGGGTACCAGTTGTGAGTCTAGTTTTGATTGATCCAAGGACCTGAGTGAACAGGGAGGATTATACGCGAGAAAGCAATCCTGTAGGTAGGCTGGACTCAAATCATGTAGGCTTTAAAGGTAACTTTGTACCTTGCCCAAAAACTAACTGTAAAATAAATAAATAAATAAATAAATAAATAAATAAATAAATAAATAAATAAAAGTACAGATAAACAATAAATAATACATTTATAGTCCAGGGCAACATTTGTCTTCTGTTGTCATAATGACAGTATTATAACCAATGCCTTCAGCAGAAAGTGGCCGAAAATGTGTGAATATATGTATGAACAACAAAAAAAAATCATTAAAATGCAATTAATGCAAGAAAATAACAAACCAAAGCTAAAAGCAGCAAGCAAGCAAACCAACAAACTACAAGGTCCATCAGCGAATTCTGCTTTTTACACATGGAGGTACTGTTAAAGGTACTGGGCTGTCCATTACAATAAATGTAATAAAATGGGTAGCCTTCTAGAGAGAATGACTGTTTCCTGTCCTCAGAAGGCCTTCACCCTCTGAGCTATAGAGTAATAAATTTCTCAAGCTAAGTAGGGGTTCACCAAACATCATACAAGGGGCCTTCTGCTTGTACAAGAGGACTTCTGCTTTGCCATTTACCCCCATAGTTCTGTATGTTCATGGGTGATAAAAGATTGATGTCATTGCATCAGCAGATGGCCACAATTAGGACCCTCTTTATTTAATTTTATTAGTGTGCTTCTTTGCACCTATTTTCCAACCATAAGTCTTCATAGCAGCTTATATGTGAAATGCAGATACTCTCTGCCCAACAAAAACAATCAAGCATTAGAGAAAGAGGAGGATTCCTATTTTCTTTACTGAACAATTCCTCAGCAAAACGAAAGGCAAAATCAGTCCTATTCCACAATCCAGAAATGCTGAAATCTTTAAATTCAAGCTCTCTGAATGGGTGCAATGGAAACAGTGATGGAAGAGATCAAAGCATGGAGTTGTTATAGCAACTGGTATTTAGAGAGTAAGTCTGAATTTCATAAATTACATATAGCAGCTCAAGATATACAAAAGGCATAAACTGGAATAAATTGGGTAACTCACCAAAAGTACTCCAAGCTCTACAGAGGATTTGGACATCTGGGCAGGCAGGATTCATAGATGTAGTAAGTTTTCAGGAAGTTTTCAGTCAGTTTTTCCTGGCCTCCCTTTATTTACAGTTAAAGCAAATAAAGTAGTTCTATTTCAGGAAATGTGGGAGAAAATCCACAAAATAATCTTTAAAAAAAAAGAAAAGAAAAGGAGAAACTCTTATCTTCTTAGGACCTATAAAATAGGTTTTTAAACCTTTTCACTTTTTACAGGAAATGTAATAGCATTATGAGAAAATTGTCCAGAACGGTAAGGCTGAGGTTCCAGCCATGGCCTTATGTTATCATGAGCCTTCAGATCACTTCTGACTTATGGGAACCCCAAGGCTAAATAAAAAATAAAATAGGGTTTACTTGGCAAGATATGTTCAGAGGGGATTTGCTATTGCTTACCTCTGAGGCTGAGACACTGTGACTTGCCCAAGGTCACCAAGGGGGTTTCCATGACCAGGTGGAGATTCATGCCCTGGCCCCCAGAGTCCTGAATTAGCACTTTAGCCTGTCCATCACACTGACTCTGTGAGATTGTACTTGGAGCTTTTTCATCAAAGAGTAAGATGAGATCTCTGTTAACCCACTTAGAGCTTCATCTGCAACCCTATGTTTCTAGCAACTTGAATCTCCAGGAAACAGGAAAGGAGAGGTGGAAAATCTGGTAAAGAATGGAATAGTTGAAACAATATAGAGTTAATCCTTATACATTTTAGGAGCAGCCAGAGAGAAGATTATGGCCATTTCCACACTACACTGTTATAGTGCTACTATTCTACTTTCAACAGCATATGGCCATTCCCACACTAGATTGTTATAGTGCTATTATTCCACTTTCATCATCCTATGGAATAGGGAGGGGCATTTAGAATTCTCAGCCAGAGAGCTCTTTGGGCTCAGTAAGCTACAAACCCCAGAATTCCACAGGATATTTAAAATGGAATAATAGCACTATAATGGTGTAATGCAGAAATGGCCTATGCCTGCCAGGTCCATTTCTCCACAAGACCCTCACCCAGGGACTAACTAGCACTTTTTATTCATCCTGAGTTACCTCTCCGGTCTACACAGTGACACAAATTTTGGGATGTTGGCATTTGAACCACAAATAGCTCCCTTCAACCCCTCCCCCACGGCCTCCTATAAATGCAAGCAGAGTTGCCAGTTTTAGTGGACACCATGATTGGTGAATTTAATGTGTTTTTTAAATGTCCTTGACACTTTCTGTACCCAGTAAGTCAGCATACTTGACTCGCCTTGGTTTTTTCATCATGGCCACTTTCCAATGACAGAATTTGGTGACTACATTTTCCCAGGGTCACTGCTTCAGCTGGAGATAGCAAATTTGAGAGTACCTTGAAATGCAGTATCGTTTCCTAAAATTATGGTGAAATTAGCAGTGGTCATCTTAATTTTAAAACTTTCCCCCCATTGCATCAGAATTTGATACCTTTCCATTTTACAGCTAGTACTCTGTTCCTAATGCGGACCTGCTAGAATGAACTCCAAGCTTAAAAGTACTACCTAGAATGCTATACCAACTTGGATGATCATCTAGTTGGGAGACCCCAGGATCCAATCCTACAGCACTGGACTCTGTTAAGCCCCATTTCCAATCAAACAGTTTGGACCTATAATGAAGATTCTACCTAACTTTCTTATGGCTTTGCTACTTTGGAACTTAACTATTACCATACCTTTGACAGTATGCCTTGGTCTTGTCTTATTGACCTTCTGTGGTTAGCCTTGATCTTGACTTTGTCTGCTTCTGACACCAATAACGTTTATCTGCCACTCAACCACAGCTTGGCCCTTTTCACACGGCGTTTTGGAAGCGAGAAGGCCCCTTGAGCGTCGCGTAAATGTGAGGAGCAGTCTGCATGACACACTCACATTTACACAATGCTCAAGAGCCTGACTCAAAGTGCACATGGATTTTTTCATTTTCGACTTTAAGCTGAAAATGCTCTGTGCTCACGCATCGCTCAGGGGCCTGGGGTGTACTCACCTGCCATGTGAAGCCTCCTGAGCCATGCCAGTCACGCTTCCTGTGCCAGCCCAGCCTCCAACTCCCAGGCTGCACTGCGGAAGGAAGGGACGGTGTGCGGGTGAGGCGCTCGCATGAGCAGGAAGGAGCTGTGGAGCTGAAGCAGGAGGCTTGCAAGAGCATTCCTTCCAAGGCTTCTCATGCAAAAACCCCAACCCAGCAGCATGAAAAAGTAAGGTGCGGAAAATCCCCTTGATTTGGACTATGCTTTCTGCTGTTAGCTGTAAACACACACTAGAGAGCATAAGGGATTTTATCAGGATCAACAGACCACGTATCTAGGTCAAGATCATGAAGGGGAAAGGGTAAAACTCAGTTTTGTTGAATCCAAATGCCACTGATATCTTAAGTTTGCTGTTATTGTTTACTGTAATGTGCATGAAAACAAATGGGTCTATCAGACTCAAAACCATCCCTTAATTTATGTCAGGCCAGGATTCCTAACCAACACATCCAGGACTTTGCAGCCAGCTTCCTGATTGTTGAAAGAGACATGCCAAATGGAAATTATTAGCAGAGTGTATGGACTGGTATCTGGAACTAGCAAGACAGAGAAAGATGATGTAGGGGAAGGATAATAATTCCTATTTAGCTATTTATGTATTATTAAATAATCTAATGTTTAGGTTTAAATTTCTGTCATTTGTCCTGAAACCTATTATGCACATAGTTAGAAATCTATCTAATGATAGAAATAATAATAATTAAAAATTGTTCAATCTTTCCAGTGTGGCAGCTAACAGAGCCTTTCCTTTTAACTACATTATCACAGATCACTATTCATAATTAACATAAATTGGAACTTCCTTACGATTATGACATCTAAAATCCAAACATAGATATAACAACACCCAAACTCAAATGTTTTATTTTTTTCATGTAAAGGTATGTTGTGCTATGATGTAGAAACCTGTCCTGCAAACTTTCTCAAAGTTATAACCAAGTTCCACAATTGGTCAGTGTAGGTGTCCTGATTCATATAACAATCTAATAGATCAGAGAGAGGGGGAAATAAATCCTGAAGCTCCCCGTGAGTTTCACACTACAGTAGACTTTAGACTTTTTAATAGGTCCAGAACTTTAACCATTAGTACTAAATGGATGCTGCAGGCCAGTTAGATTGACAAAACATAACAACTTTAGCCATGAGCAGTAAGACCCACTATTCAAGTGCTCCAAGCAGCTTCCTGAATAGCACTGGAGAAGATTTCCAGAGTCATGGAATGTTAGACCCTGTATTGCAAAACAATATAATTTAGATTTAAAACATGTTTGACAGATACCCAAATAGCATATGGTAGTTTCTATATCAGCTTTAGAAAACTTCTTGTTATCTCATATTACTAGTGACTGGTGAAGAGACCACATTCTTCCTCACTTTCTAATTGTAAACTAGAATAACCTGAAACTACAGCTATGAAAATATATAGTGAATTGTATGATTTTTTTAACAAATACACATATATAATAAGACTAATAAATTTATGTTAATACATAATGATAATTAATGAATACAAATACGTTAGTACTATAAATAAATATATGCAGTATAATTGGTGATCCACAGAAAATAACAAAAGTATATGTAAAGGTCCTGCAAGACCTATGAGAACATTGGTGTTCGATATGTAGACATGTCCCGGTGAATTATGCCCTCCAAACGTGATCAAAACAAAAATCCTAATGGTTGGTAGATGCTCCCGAACTTCTCTTATGGAAAACACCCCTCAGGTGTAATTTTCAAACAGTGGACAAGACCAATCTTCAAGTATTGTGAATAGTCAAATCTTCATCAAAGTGTAGAAAACATTCAACTGGAGCAATGAATCAAAATATATACCACAAGGAAATCATAGTCAAATTCTTATCGAAATATGGAGAAGTTTTAGTAGTGAACTAAATGTAGAAAGGGCTTTTGTACTTCTCTTATGGACCATGAACAATTGATAAGACTCACAGAATCTCCACCATTTTGAATTGATCTCGATCATGTAGGTATACATTTCCATCTGAAAGCAAGGTAAGGAAGTTATGAGAAAACATGTCTGCTTCAAAGCTATCTTATTTTCACAAAGAAGGGAATCAGAAAAGAGTTAGACAAGTATCTATATCTGTGCAATGCATGGGGAATTGAGCTCACACTGTCTTGGATCAACAGACTGGACCAAGAACCATTGAGAAAGGCACTTCCCATACATTTCAGTAGCCATTTGTGAACGCTGAAAGACATCTGAGTCTTGGGGAATCTTGTGAAGATGACTGACTTTTAGCAGAACAATATGTGTACTGCTCTAGCTTTGTGGAATTTATTATTATCTTTAAGCACACAAAAACACAGAAGGATTCTACAGGAATCGAAAGGCAGTCTTTTGGATAATCTCCCAGGTCAAAAATGGATTGAGGAGCTATTTGCTCTAGATGTATGCCCTGGAAATTACAATGTTCCCTAATGCAAATCTGAAGAATCATAAGGGCAGCTAGACAGAACCTTCTCCAAACAAAGATTTATAAATTATTAAGGACCTTGGATGACCCATGCTGAACAGGGAAGGAGACCCCCCAACTCCACTGGTGATTGCAACATAAATATACAAAGTTTAAGCTCCATTGATAAAGGCCATTTCAGCACGAGAGGGGAGGAGAGGAGAGGGAAGGAGTGGTTCACCATGTGTCAAAAGCGGTGTTTTTATACTCCGATTCAGGAACTGTGCTGTCTGCACACACCTCATTTACATTATACTACCTTGGAGAAAAGTGGTTGTTGCATCTACAAGAGCAAGTCCCTCGTCACTCCCATCTCTTCCCTCACCCCACCTCCCCATTGCTGATTGGTGTGTTTCTTAAAGAAAAAGAAACACATTTTTAAATGACTGGGTCAAAAAGCAAACACCCCAAAATCCAGGCTAAACTACATGCTATTTGTAAGTTGTTCACCTCCTCGATCCATATGGAGAGGTGGGATACAAATAAATAATAATAACAATAAAAATAAACTGCATCAAGAGTCCAAAAAGGGAAGAAAATCAATATCAGTATCCAAAAGACCCACTGGCAACACCCAAAGAGGGCAAAGCCATACAAAACAACTCCTAACTGGTCTTACAAAATAAGCTGTCAAATTAAGTTGTCAATTGATATCAAATTAAACTGTCAAAATAAGTTCGCTACCTTGTAAAGTGAAAGTTAAGGCTACAGCGCGAAGGCTATCCCTTGGCAAGAAAGGCAGCCTGAAAGAGAAACAAAAGAGAAACAAAGTTGCTTGAGGATCTTTCTCTAATCAATTACCTTCATTCATCAAGCAAGATTGTGTCTTCTTTGCTCATGCAAGCACATTTCTTTCGTATGTTTGTTGATGTGAGGGGGGGGGAAAGACCTTAATGATCCATTAACACTCTCTTCCTGCTGCCCGTTTAATGCCTGAAGACAGTAATGATGGCAGCTTGTCTTTTGATGGATGGAGAGATATAGGGATGGAAATGATAGCCTGGGAATGCTCCTAGTGGCCACTCCTGCCCTGTGAATCGATGTTGCAGTTCTGCATGTAGGCAAAAATGAAGCAGAAATGGTTTGGAGATTTGCATTGGAGTTTTTCCAGTTTTACAATACAAAGGTTTCTCATCACATTGAACCATGCTAGGAGCTGAAAACGTGCAGAACCATGAGGAAAACTATGAAGCTAAACTGGTATGATATGCAGATGGGAGGGTGAGAATTCAAGTCAACTACGATGTATTGACCTTGTGTGGAAATGGCCAAAGACCTTGAAAAGTGAAACTAAGAGTGAAACTAAGTCTTGAGAGAGAGATAGCATAACACTCAAAAACTTTGAGATTAAATTAAGTAACAATTTGGACTGGAAATAAGAAATACATCTACTGTCTCAAAGATTCAAATAATTAAAAAGTTTGTATGGAAGTCTTATTTCAGAAAAAAGGAAATAGATACAGTTGGTGCTCCACTTTTGTGGGGTTTAGCGGTGCAGGACCCCTACAAATGTGGAAAAACTGTGAATATCATAATCCCCCCCCCAAGCATACTCAATACAAATAAGTACTTGATCAGCGGCTGGGCCCAGGTGTGCATTCCCTCACTCACTCACTCACTTACATAGATAGGAGGAGGAAAGGAATGGGATAGAGGAATCCCATCCCCTTTCCCCCTCCACCTGTGATTGAATGAGTGAATGAGCAAACACATGTGCCTTCCCTCCTCCTATCCCATCCCCTTCCTTCTCCCGCCCACGTGAATGAGTGAGCAAACATGTACACCCTCCTCCTGGCCCATCCCGTTTCCCCTCCCCTCCCATCTGGACATGTAAGCAAGTGAGTGATTGTGTATGCCTTTCCTCTTCCCATTGCACACCTTCCGCCTCTCCAGTCCACATACGGAGTGAGCAAACATGAGAGCCCCCCTTTCTCCCATCTCATCCCCTTCTCCTTCCACCTGCACAAGTGTGCAAGAGAGTGAATACATGCACCCTCCCTCCTCTCATCACATCCCTTTCCCCCCTCCCATCTGCATATGTGAGGGAGGGAGTGAACGTGCACACAGTTTCCTTCCAAATCCACAAGTAATCAAATCTGTGAATCTAACTGTCGAGATTGCCCTCCGTATGAGGGGGATTATGTTTTAGTGTTTAGATAGAATATGCACAACTGTTAGTAATTTTCCTGACTGCTCTGTAGTAAGGATACAGCAGGTGTACATTCCTAAGTTGCTGTTCTCATAACGTTTGCTAGAGGAGACTGATAGTAGCTATGGTGACCTAGCGGTCATCCTGACCTGCAGTAGAGAAAATATGCACTCGCTTATCTCTCGTGTGAAACTGAACTGTTTAACCTTAGAGTCTTTGGGAATATTTGTCACTTCCGTCTTTTGAAGCCTGTGTTCACTGCTCTGCATCTTCTCCAATAAATCTGTTTTGCAAGTTTATGGATATTGTGTATGAGTCTGATCCTGACACTAACCCCCAAATGTGGAGGGCCAACTGTAGTGTCTTTGATACTGGAATTTAATCAATAAATGATTTATAAGAAATCATAAGTATGACCACCAGAAAAATGTTCCGAACTGGGTTAGACAAGACTGATTCCATGCTTATTAAAATTTAATCGTTAATATCTGAGATGTCTAACCAGATATTAGATTTGAATAAATGTGTGGCAGAAAGTATTGGGAATTTAGAACAGAAAGTGCTCTTGTTAAGATTAGAGATTACAGAACAAAAAACCATCAGGTTAAAGAGTTAGCTGAAAAACTATGAAGAAACCATGGCATCCGTTCAGAATCGTGAAGCTACTACACACAGGCATGAACAGGAAATCTCTGACAATTCAAAGAGGATGGCCATTTCATGGCAGTGTTTAGACAAAGCCCAGGATAGAATTATGAGGATGAAATTAAAATCAAAGGAAACATGGATTAAGCTAAGAGATGTACCAGAAGAGCTGATTGGTTTAAAGCAGACAATTTTGAAAGACACAGTTGATTTTATAAGCAGCTCTGGTGAATAGTTTGACAAGAAGATTGAAGCTGAAGGAAGGGGTCCCAGAAGTACACACTTAAAAGTTTAGAAGTTGTTAAGAAGTAATAATAACAACAACAACAGTATAATATCTTAAATAAAAGAACTAAAATGAATTAGAAAATAATTGCATGAAATATAATTGGATTGAATTTGCCTCAGAAAGGGGGGGGGAATGGGCATTTCCTAAAACTCCCAAACATGAAATTATTTGTCATCAAGAGATCTGTATACAAAAAAGAGACAATACACTTTTGCAGAATAAAAGTATGGCCCAGAGTTTGTTCTACAAACAAGAACAAAAGAAATGGAATAAGGTTTTTTATATAAAGCAAATATTACAACCTTTATTGATTTATGAAGATGGATAAGGTGGATGTGTAATCACAGAAATCAACAGGATTAGAAAGATAATGCATTTAATGGGTATTTATGGCCTAAATAATGAGAAATTAATATTTTATGAAGATAAGTTAAATTGTTCTGAATTGGACTTATAAAACTTGATTTGCATACATGATTGGAATGGAGTTGTTGATCCTAATAAAGAAAAATAGATGAGTGGAAATATTTGCCGTCAGTATCTAGAGACTATACTTTTTTGCAAGTTGCCATCAGTCTTTTTCTATAGCAGGTATGTTCTAGATTTCTAAGAATATGTCTAACTGAGTAAAGAGGACAGACATTTTACCATTTTTTTCCAGATTATAATCCTGCTATGATGTCCCCAAAAATTGAGTAAACACAGTCTAGATGGAGACTTAATGGACATCTACTTTTGAAAGTGGAAATATTGCAACAATGTAAACAAAAATTGAGGAAATTCTTCAAGCTGAACTTAAATAAGGGTACAGAGCCCACAGTTTTGGGATGCAAGCACAACTTATAAGAGAAGACAATTTATAAAATAGGACTCCTGATTCCAAAAGGAAAGAGAAGCTAAGAAGAGTGAGTTGATGGATAAAATACAGAATTTGTAGGAAAAATATAAGAAAAACTTTGATAAAGAGAGTCAACAAAAGATTAAGTTGCTATAACAGTTTTCATTATTTACAGTGCAAGAAATGAATGCTAAATTGCTATGCCTTAAGCAAAAGAATTTTGAATTTGCATACAAACCCAGGAAATGGCAGGAAAGGATAAAGGATAAAGAAATCTGTCACAAAGAGCAAGAAGGGGAATCAGTTTGTAATGGGTTATTTTAAAATACTAAAAGCCTTTGAGGAATATTACAGAGACTTGTATGTTGAGAGATAAGGAAAAAATCTCATATATTGAAGATTACTTGGATAAATTCCAATTGAACAAATTATGTTTGGAACAAAAGTATAGTTTGAATTGGGCTGTGGCAACTATGGAATTTACCTGAAGAGTATTATAAGAAATTTGAGGATGAACTACTTCAACCGTTAAAGTGTGTGATAAGTTATTACAAAAGGGTGGATACCAGAGAAATGCTTACATCACTGTCATTCATAAAGGAAACACAGATGATATTAAAAAAGAATTATAGACCTATTTTATTACTAAATAACAACTATAAGGTACTTTCTACTATCTTAGCTAGCAGTTTGAGGAACCATATTTTTCAGACCATCCTTGATGATCGGAGAGGGGTTTTTTTGTTGTTGGTTTTTCTGTTTTGTTTTTTGCAAAAAAGACAATTAAAGAACAATGTAAGAACTGTTCTTAATATCATCAAATGTTTGGACTATCATAATGACAAAAAGACTGTTTTGATTCCCCCACCCTCTTTTTTAGATGCAGAGAAAGCATTTGATAATATTTTTGGAGTTATTTATTTCAAATATTGCAGAGGATGGACTTTGATGAAAATATTGTTTGGTCAATAAAGACAATTTACTCAGTTCAAAAGTCAAAGATTTCAATGTAACAAAATTGATTGAAATACAAAAGGGGACTAAACAGTCAACTTTACTTTTTAGGTTGGTATTGGTGACCCTACTGAGACATATCAGACAAAATGACAGAATTTATGGGGTGAGGGTAAAAAAAGAACAGTACATGCTGAGAGCTTATGTGGGTGATCTTGTGATATTGACACCAAAACCACTGCATTCAATAAAGGCTTTTCTGGGGGGGGGGAATTAAAGTGCTTGGGACAGCCAAATTACGGCAAAACAAAATTGCTGACTAAAAATATGAACACAGAAGAGAATAATGAATGAACTGCTCTTTCAAATGTTAAGGTGGAAAAGGGGGGATTAAATATTTGGGAGTTATAATCATGAAGAATGACAGTTTATTATTTCGAAACTACTATGAAAAAGTTTGAAAGAAATCAAAAAGATTTAGAAAAATGGGGAAAGTTAAGTTTATCCCTTTTGGGTGGACTTGTAATAATAAAAGCAAATGTCTGGCCAAGGCTTTTATTTCTATAACCCTGTTGTAAGAAATGGAATATCTGATGTTCAGTAGCAGAAAGATTTGTTTGACAGGCAAAGAAATTGAAAATAAATCCTAAAACAATGCATTATGCTAAGGAAAAGCGGGGGGGATCCCTAATGTTAAATTGTATTATAAGGCCTATTGTTTATATGGCTGAATGAATAGATACTGCTTAGAGATGAGACACTCTTGGAACCTGAAGGTCATATTTAAGATTTGGATGGCAAAATTCACTTTGGTAAGATAAAGTCAGGGTACAAGCTGCAATTAAATCATTGTATTAGAAAGGCTCTTCTACATATTTTAGGTAAATATAACCAATTTTTTCCCCCTAAGATATTCTTAGCCACCTTACAACAGAAAGCCTTATTTTTAAAAAGAAGAAGAAGAAGAAGGGGTTAAAAATTGGAGACGGTTGCTTTATGATGATCTTTTGTACTTTGAACAAGACAACTGGAAGTTTAACTCAAGAGACATGCTTTTTAAGAAAGGCGAAGGTCTTCATTGGTTTGTTTATATGCAACTTAAGGGCAGATTTAATCAAGATAACAGAAATGCAATCATAGAGGTTGAAGAAAATGAATTTTATTTAGAATTTTGTAAAGATAATGATGTTGTAATTTTAAAAATGTATAACTACTTTTAAAATTAGAGACAGAAGATGAACCTGTACAAGAGTGCATGATAAGGCGGACTCAAAATTGTGGGCATAATGTTCACATGGGGGGGGGAATGTGGTCCAAAGATATAAAATTTACTTTGTGCAGTGATTTAAAAGTTAAACTTGTATTAGATGATTTACAGATAATAACTAACCCCAAAAAAGTTATTGAAAATGTCCCAGAATCCTTTGAACTAAAGCTGGGGATGTCAATATAAAGGGGGGGGATCCTTTATTCATATGTTGGACTTGTAAGAAGGCAAAAAGTTACTGGTTTAAGATTACTGTTGGGCATTAGGGATAAAGAATTGGACTGTAAATATGGATCGCTTCTTTCATACATGGCAACAGCAGCAACAATATTTGCTTGAACTTGGAAATGGACTGAAGCACTGACAATGGAAGTATGGATTGTTAAGGTTACTGAGTTAGCTCAAACTTCCAAATTAACATGGGTTCTAAAGGATAAGTCAATGGAAGACTTTTTGAAAGACTTGAAACCATTTATGGACTTTCTGAGCAATAAGAAATCTAACAATGTAATCATCTTTCATTATGGTTATTAGTAATTAGTAGGATTAATTAGATAGATCTGTAATAACATTTTTTCTTCTTTTTTATTTATTTTTTCATTAATGTTAAGATTGGGAGTCATTATGCTTTTTACTATGCTTTTTACTATGTACTTGAGAAAAGGGCACAAAAAAATCCTACAGGAAACCCGTTTTCTCCTCAGTTTTTGTGCCAAAAAAAAAAGCCAAAATCCGAGCCACATCAAAAAAGAAAAAAAAATTCCTTCACAGAATAAATTCCTCCAAAATCCTTTAAGACATCAAATGCTAGAAGAAGAAGAAAAACTACACAAAATTCTCACTGGTCTATTATTTTTCCCAATAGAGTTTCCCAGCTGTCAGGAAATCCATTCTGCAACCTGGTAATGAATAATTTCATATATTCTCTCAGTTCCTACTATATACCAATAAGGCAGTGGCCTTAAACTATTCTTGTCTGTTCTTAAGCAAGACTCCAACATCCATAAAGTAACCCTGGAATTTCCTGTTCTAAATACAAAGGGGAACTGGTGATGCTGAATTCTTCATGTTTAAAAAAGAGAGAGAATTGTGCCTGAGGAAATCTGAACCTGCCAGATTCCTAAGGAAACAGGAAAGTTAGGGAAGTGAGTGTGAGCAAGCCACTACACCCCATGCAGGATTATTTTTAATCTGTTGTTCTATCTACCAGTTCTTGGCTATTTGGACAATATCCTTACTCCTTTCATACAGTTTTAATAGGTCCTAGAAGACATTACTCCTGAACTTTGCACTCACCAAGACTGAAAAAGAAAATAGAGCCGGTTACCTCTACACATTAAAACTGGTGGGGAGGTGAAATAATGCTAAGCCAATGTTTGGGAATAATATGCCAACTATCATAGCGCACCCTTAGAGAGAAGGAGAGCTCTGCCTACTCTACTCCTGTGAGGAGAGCTTGATGCACAATGGAGGGCAGAAGATATCACTGGGTCTCTCCAACTGCTCCCTCCAGGCTCTAGACTGTAAACTGCAAACTTTGATACCAAGAGGAGATGTCAGCCACCAACTGAGTGAATTTGGAAATGCAAGCTTGAAACATAGGACCATTAAAATTAATAAAAATAATGAAAGCATTTTTTTAAAAAATTAACCTGAGATCCACATGCAAAGTGTCATTGTTCAGACTTTTTCGCTTTGTACCTATAGTTCTGACAGAGATACATCCTGAATAGATATAACATTTTTTTTGTTATTGTGAACTAAAGAAAAGATGCCTAACAGGAGATGAACTGTGGTGTTATTTCCTTTCTGGGATATTCTATTCTACAAAAAAGCATTTTAATACGTTTCACAGTTTCCAAGAGAACAGCCATGCATGACTTCATGGGAACCTAAGTACTATATGTCGCATTACCTGTGATTTTATCTTTTGGTCAATTGGCAGTATGCCTGCCAGATTGTGTCATACAAAGCTACTGGGCTAGTCTTTCCACCTTGATCATATGAAAGTCTTGAAATAATAGAGGTGGTTCAAGCTGTTGAATGATCCTAAAAAAAGACCATATCTGTGTAAATGTAGATCACCAGTCACAGACAGAAAATCTTTATATTCCAGGAACGAAATCCTGCTTAAACCAGGTGCCCCCTGATACTATAAAGGGTCTTCCTGAATAAAATTAAACTCACAGCTTAAACTTCATTTTTCTGTTGATTAAGTAGATTGTCTATGGAAGCAAAAAGAGTAATGTATTTATTGTTTTACATGTGTCTTTTCTTCTATCAAAAATGAAGATTGAAAACAAACAAACAAACAAAAAAACCAATTTGTTAAGCATGTTTATGCAGTAGTTAGTCCATATTATTTTTCCTGCACTGTTAAACTTTAGACTGCAAGCTGGTGGGTTGGGGACCTGTGCTTTGGTAGTTTAAAAGGATGCACTATTTATGTAGATTAGACTAAAGCAGTGTTTTCATTTTATGATTCACCATACTGATCATGATCTATCAGACCATTTGTGGTGGTTTAAAAGGGACAAGGCTTCCTAACTTGCTCATCTAAATGAAAAAAAAGAAAAAGAAAAAGAAAAAAAGCAGGAATGATCAAGTTTTGTATAGGTCACAATATATGCCTGAAAACAAGTTTCCATTTGCTGAGTCACAAGTTGAAAAAACTCTTGGCCAAAATAGATAGGGCTTTATCTTGGGACTGCCATCATCACAGGGCCATCTGCTCCTCTTTGGCTGCTCCCAGGCTGTGGAAATTCTCTTTCATGGTCCCCTCCTTGCACTCCTTTCATTAGCAGGTAAAGTTATTTTTATTTAAACAGGCATTTGATGATTAATTGGATTTGCAGATGAATGTTTTACGGGTCCGTGTTGCTGTATTTTTATCTTGTTGCATTTTAAAACTATTTAATAATTTAAGTTATATTTTAATATTGTCATTTGATTATGATTTAACTTTTTTATTACCAGGTTGCATCTCTATCTTTTTTAAGCCTTGTTGTAAGCTGTCCTGGGTCCCATCTCAAGAGAAAGGCAGAATATGAATGAAATAAAACAGCAGCATCTGGAACATTATTATCAATATCCTTGGCATCATCATCTTACTTCATAATGCCCTTTCTGTGACAGTTTTCTAAAATGTAGCATCTTTTAACAGAATCACTTTCCAGCATAGTAGTACTAGTCCACATAATACTGGCAGGGCATTGTTTATCTCCTTGAGACAATAGCATGTTGCCAGGAATTTATGATGTTATGCCATCATGGATGTGCTCCCTCCTTATGTCAGGCAACATCTCCCAGCTTGAAATCCATCTCCCAGCAACCTTTGATCAAATTATATTCTAAGCATTTCTTTGGCTTGCTTGTCATGAATATTTCCTGTATCCTAATATCCTGCTGAACTTATCCTGCTATAAATTGCAGATCTCTTGTCAAATATGTTACAAATGTAGCTAGGTTTTCAGGTACTTTTCTCAATTAAATTTTCTCTAATGCTGGATTAGTATACTACTAAAATAAGGTATCCGGCATTGTTTAACGTACAGTGTGTGTTTCTGTGCATTTTTTTTTAAAAAAGGGTTCTACTAAAATCAGTCTTATCTATGCATTATTTAGTTATATTATGTTTGATAAACTAAACGTACTGTCTCTCTCTTGTAAAATCTGAATGCATCCTTGCCAGAATCCAAAGAGCTGTTTGCGAGTGCGCAAGAAACATTTGTTAATCTCTTTTGAAAATTTGATTTTTGTGCTGTTCCAACAGCAGATTCCCAGTGCCATGTGAGAAACTGCTTTTGTGTCTTCCTGCAACTTTGGGATTTTTCACTGTTTATTGAAGAGAAGCATGCTATTATTTAAGAAAACAAGCGCATTCCCATGTCATGTCTCATACCATTTTTCTAAAAAAAAAAATTGATTTATAAAAATAATACACAAAACAACAGAAACAAAAGTACATAAGTGCTTGGCTGCTTATCTCTTGCTTGGCTAGCTTTTATGCTACCAATCCAATGAGACCTTCATCCCATTTGAGCTGCTTGGATTGAAAAAAAAAAAGAAAGATGATGGAAGTGTATGATTCCTCCTCAAAAGCCTTATATCACATTGGTAAATTGGGGACAGATAGAAGGAAACTTGTCACAAACCAAGGCTACCTGCACATTCCATTTTTCTCAGTCAAGTCTTATATTAAACTCTCTGGGGGTTGAGGAATATCTCTACAATGTTCTAAGGCTTATCCTTATTGCTGATCATCCAGATCTTGTAAAAGTTACCTTTTGACTACAATGCCCAGAATCCTCCAGCCACATAATCACTAGAAGATATAGTCCTAAAAAGTGACTTTTCCAAGTTTTATGAGAACCCAAACTCTGTGACAATGGTTTACACAAGTTTAGTATTTTAAGTTACATATACTTTCTTTCCATTATCTTTAAGAGCTTTATTAATTCAACAATATAATTTTTGATAATACTGAGTTTTCTTCTTAGGTTCCTGTTGTTGGTTTTATTATTTAGCTAACAAAACAATCTTAAAAACAACAACAACAGCATAGGATGGCTGGTATACTAATTTCATTCCTCAGAAAGCTCTTCAGCTTTTTGCAATCTCTAAAATAAAGATATAAAGATTGCCTTCTTTCAGATTCATTGTTTATTGTAACATTTGGAAGAGGGATTCTATGTGATTTCACTCCAATTTTCACAACAGAAAGCAAAATTATCACAGCCATGCTCACAAAAGCATCAAAGGAAAACGGCAGAGGTATTGAGGTTTTAAAATGTTTCATGCTTGTCCTAAGCAAGGATCTGACTGAAGGGAGAAACGCAAGATGTGATGTTGGCACAGTTGTTGTCACATCAATCATTTTGCGTAAGTGTGACATAACAAAGCTTTTCGCATGTGAGAGCGATTAAGCCTTGAGCAGGGGGTATCGGTTGATGAGCAACTAAAAGATATAACAAGTGAAAAGAACAGTGTAGACCTGTTCAGCAAATTCATCTGAGTACAACTCAGGCAGTCCCACAGATTTCATATGCTTAAATAGGCCTACTTTCCTGAACCTTAGTAGTGCTGCCAAGTAATTCTGTTCCAGGAGAAATTGCTGCCAGATACTGAAGGACTGTACAGTTTGATGGAATTCATTGAGGTTTATTTCAGCACCAACAAGACACCTCTGCAAAGGCTTCATTATGGATAATGCTAATTGGGCACAAAAAATTCAGCAGCCATGTTCTCATATAGTACAGATTCCACCTCTGGAGTCAGAACTGGAGTGAGAATACACATGTAGAAAGGAATCATGAGGCTATCACATCACTGTAAGCCTGGGTCCTGGATTCTGCTGGTAAAGTGTAATCTGCATATACAATTATCTAGTAACCCACTGAATACACCTGACTTGTATATGGCTGTTCCCCACAGTGGGTACAGCTTGCAGTTTTCTGGATTCCGTGCAATGAGGTACCAGGAGGCTATTTTCCATTGCATGAAATGATTATTATGTTAAAACCCAATTACTGTATGAATGCAGCTATTCACACAGACATACACTCAGGTACATGCATATCCTAAATTCAATTATTAATTCCAACTACAATGCAACCAATGAATCAATAGAGACTTGATAAGATTATGCTAACATAAGTTCCACTGATTTGGGTCTATTCTAGTTGGCACTAACAACTGGATTTGACCTTCTAGAGCTAAGATTAAAAAAAAAATGCCTTCCTAAGAGATACAAAATGCAAGATGGAATAAACCTTCATTTTAGTACCTAAAATGTGGCATTTTGCTTTAACTTTGCAGTGTTAAGGGTTTTTTTCAATTCAGCATCAGATCACAGATTTGCCCTAATGTTAGGAATATATTTTTGGAATTTAAATACTTTGAAACTGTGCACTCAACTATTTAAAATAAATGCAACTCATTTGAAATAAGAAAATTTGACAACGTAAAGAAATTTGAAAACTGCAAAGAAACAAAAATCACTGTACATATCTAAAATCCAAAAATCTTTTAGTCCAAGTAGTATGCTCTATTCAGAAAATGTGCATAAAAGCACAGTTTTTCCTTATTTAAAACAACCAAATACTAGTCAAAATAGAACTGGCAAAGGACAGACTTGGAAACAGGAAACCAAGGAAGTCACTGAACTTGAGAGAAATGGACTTGCAGATCCATTTGTGTCTATAGACCAAGTGGATCTGTAGTTCATATTCCACATTTCTGCAATTACACCTACTCTAAATAATCATGACAATACAAAAAGGAATATTACAGAATTAAATCCTAATATCTGATGAAAAGGAAGTGAAATACAGAAGATCTAATGTAGGCTACATTCCAAAAAAACAAAACAAAAAACAAAGTTGCTAGCCACAAGGAATTTCAGAGAAAATTTCTTAAAAGAAAAACATGATGGTTTTTCCTATTTTCAGCAGTTAGCAAATTATTTTCTGCATTATTTCACTTTTTACAATATTCATCTGAAAGCACATTAATTCATTTTATGACTCTATAAATTACTTCCCATTCTAAATGGAAAGCCTAAAAACATAGTGTTGCTGAAGAGTAATAGTATCAAACATCATTTTTAAGGGAAAAAAAAAAAACCAGAAAATTATGTGAAAAAAAAGTAAAATTAAATTTGGAGTATGTTCCAATAGAAGAAGAGGCCATAAACTAGGGATGTAAATATTCAACTACTTCATTCTGAATATTTATATGCAGTTTATATTTGATATTTGCCTGTACTCACAGAAATGCATGGTTGTTGTTTTGTGTGTGTGTGGGTAGGTGTGTTAACGTCTGTTTTGTGCAAAAAATAAAAAACACACATTTGAGAAGTCAAATCTTCTGTTTTCAGAAGCATGTGCAGCTCTTTATTTTTTTCATGAAAAAAATGTCTTTGAACTAAAAAAAGCAATTGTGTACCAAATGTGTGTGTAAGAGAGAAAAAGGATGCCAGGCAAAAACCATGCAAATTTCTTATCTGTGGTTATTCTTCCTGATTGTCTTCCCTGAACACTGGGAAGCCCATTCTTCAGCCAGAAAATGAATAATAGGCAATATTCATTTCTTCCCTGCCATAACACTCTCCTAAACAAAACAATTTTGTTATTATCTGCACCTAAACCATCCAGACCAGAAGACTTGGACACAAAAGAGCAGCCAGCAGGGAACAAATGCATATTGACTTTTGTAGGGAAGGTGGGGGGGAAGCAGTGCAGTCCAGCAACTCCTTTAAAGAAGGCATACTAACCACCATTATCACCACTATTACCAACTCAATTCTCCCAGGATTTGGAATAAACTCCATGAGAAGTGCTTCCTGTAGATCAGATTAAAGCAAGAAGAATGGGACCATTTCCCCAACCCTCAATATGTTCAGAATTCTCAGTTACAAGACTGAGAATCCTCCAGATATGTGTATATGTGTGGGTGGGTGGGTGGGTGGATAGATAGATAGATAGATAGATAGATAGATAGATAGATAGATATGCTCTGAATACACCTAGATTGCTCCAGATCTTAACCACAGTCTGCACTTTACTCCTTTGATTTTAAGAATGGAAACTCTAAGCAATCATCAAAATGACACCACAAGTATAGTTCTTGTTCTGCACTCATGAACTGACCAATATATATCCAAATACTTCCATAGGGGAGCTTATGCAAGAATAAGACACCATAAGTATCCCTGCCATTCTATTGATCTCCTTTAGATTTTGAGAGCCATGTTTTGACAATCTGAAATTCTGGGCAGGGTATGGAACTACAGACAGGGATTCAGAGATTTCAGACAATTTCGTTTTTGCAACAGAACTAAGTGCTCTAGGTTAAATGGCTGACTTTATGTTGCAAGACTATTATGTAGGCTACTACAGTGGCTCTCCCCTTTTGTGAGGGTTCAGGGTGCAGAAACTTCATCAAAGTGGAAAAACTGCAAATAATTCCCTCCCCGGCGATTCCCCCATTCCCTTCCAGGGCTCCCCCCTTCCATTCCCTTGTCTTTGCCTTGACACAAGAGACTCCCTTGTATGAGGAAGAACCAAAAGCAAGGGAAAGGGAGGATGGAACTCCAGAGGAGAGAAGGAAGGCACATGTATGCCCTCTTACCTTCTCTTGTCTATTACCCAGCTGCACTTGTCTTACTTCTCTGCACACAGAAAAATGCAAGGGAATGGGAGAAGGAGAATGGAGAGGGGAAGGCAATCATTCACCTCACGAATAATCAAATTCTTGAAGGTCAAACCTGTGAATGTGGAGGGAGGACTGTATAAGTTAAACAAAAGAACAAATTTGGCCTGGAGAATGATTACTCTCCAGGTTCATGTTCAGCTGAAAAAGGGGATTTTACAAGTGTTTAGATCACACTGACTGAAATTTCTAAAGAGAGACTGAAAGATGAGACAACCATCTTTGCAAACCTCTGTCTGGCTCAGATCCAAAGCTTCAGGGGAGACTTTTTTAAACGAGAATTTGAAGAAGAGTTCCTTTATCACCTTTTCCCAAAATTAAGGACAAGAGCACTTTTGAACTTGGAGCGCTAGGCTTTGATAAATCTCTAGGACAGCAAGCTAAATCCCACAGAAGCCAGCACAACTCCCTCTTTGTGAGCTTTCACTAAATCATAAAATGGAATGGTGTCGTTAATATTCATTATTGATTGTCATAGAATTAAACAGTAGGCAAAATGCATTGATTTCTGTTATTGCCAATGTATTACTTTTGACTGATGGGTGCACACCTACCTGAAATGGGAAAAAAATGCTTTTTCTGGAGTTATAATTAACTGATTATCTATATGTCACCTACAAGACAGAATTGTGTGATATTCTTTAAAGAAAGGTGAGGGGAAAGCGAATTATTAAGAAATAAAATTAGGTTACATGCTGAATGTGTTCTCTATATAATACAGTCAAACTACCATGTTTTACTTTAATTCGTGGTGGGTCCTACTCACATGTAAAAAAGCTAGTGCAAAAATGCCACTATGTAATAAATCTCTCCCTCCCTCTCTTTCTCTCTCTCTCTCTCTCTCTCTCCTCCCACCTTACACCATACATTTATGTTTAAAAGAGGAGAGATGACAGTTGGGAGTTTACAACATCATAAACCAATAGATGATTGTGCAGTTCAGAATTGTGGTGTTGCACAACAGCCATATTCTTAGGAGGAGAGTGCTGTCTTAGCTTTGACATGGGGACCATTATACAAGTGGAGTAATACAGCACAGCTATTGCACGATCGTTGTGACCTGCAACAGCATGCCACTTTGACAGGCTGGTTCTTGTGAAATGACAGTGCAAAGAGAAAGTTCACTACAACCCCCATCAGAGCACAGAGCACCAGAAATCTTCAGTAGAGAGCAATAGAAAGTCATGAGTGCCCTGTCTCTGACCAGAAAAATGTCCCTACTTTCCTTGATGCTCTTGGGGAGGTAAGAACTCCACTTGTACTACAGGTCATATCATGTGGTACCCCATTATGTGAAGGGAGCCCCCAATGAACAATGAGACATCTTGCACAGTGCGCTATCGTACATCATCACAATTCTCTCACACAGTTGCATATTGTGTGATAAACGTAGCTCCATCATCATAAAGTGAAATCTTGCAGCTGTGATTCAGGATCTTGGCAGAAGTTTTTATTTTAATTGCCTTGATTCACTTTTTAAATTTATATGATGTTGTTCTTATACTAAAACCTTAGTATGCAGGGAAAAAAATCTGACCCACGATTGATTTCTTCTCCAGGCAATCTCATCTCTATTTTGAGCTTAAGGGAGAAAGAAAGAGCCACATGGACTTAGGGGAAAATATTTTTTTTTTATTTGAAAGGAAATGAGTGAGGTAATACCAAGTAAAACATCAGCATCAGCATCAGCATCAGCTACTGTTGTTGTTGTTGTTTCTTCTTACTTGCCTCTCCCTATGGATACAAGAAATAAAAACCTTCCTTTACAAATATAAATATAAACTACAAACCAGACTCCCCCACCCCTCCCACTACCCTGACATTTTTTTCATTGGGGACAATTTTCTGAAATCTTGTACAGAAACAAAGCAACAACCAGGGCTTCAGCACTGTCTCTTCTATTCTCTATATGTCTCACTGTAACTGCCCTTCTCAAAATGTTTTTGTGGGCCTCCATTCTCCACCCCACTTAAGTTCTCACTCTTGAGCTTTTCTGCATGCCTTTCTGCCCAACCACTCTGTTTTACCTTTTCCCTCTTCTGTGTTCCCTCTCCACTCCTCTGTGTGTCTCTAGTCTTGTATGATTTCTTCTTCTTTTTCTCCACATGTCTCTCTTCCTCTACTGACTATTTTTCTTTTTCCTTGGCCATTTCTGCACTACACCCTTATAGTGCGATTATTCCACTTTCAACATCCTTATCCTTCACAGCCCTCCTTTCCTTCTCTTTCTTTTCTCAGCAGTTCTCCTCACAGTCCCCATCCTCTTATTCCAAGTTGGTTTCCTCTCTTGTCTCCTTTGCCTCTCCCACCCTCCCACTCTTACACACACACACAGGCCATTTCTGCACTACACTCTTACAGCGCGATTATTCCACTTTCAACATCCTATGGAATCCTGGGATGGCCCCTCCTGAAACTGCAAACCCCAGGATTCCATAGGATGTTGAAAGTGGAATAATCATGCTATAAGAGTGTAGTGTGGAAATGGCTCTTGTCTTGTCCATCACACTTCCACTCCCTTCTCTCATCATCTTTCCAGCCTGGCTTCCCTTACCCACATGCAATTCTGTCCCTTAACACCCTGTGCCACAAGATTTCTCCTCCTTCTCCTCTCACCCACTTCCAGTATTTTGCTTCCTGGGAAAGTGAACAATTCCACCTAAAACAGCAGGGAACATAGCGTATGTGGGGAGGGGTGAAATGAACAATGTAACAAATGAAAGCATTAATTGTCCTCCCCGTAACTTTCTATAGAAAATGCATTCTAAATTAGACTGTTTCATTGACAGCAAAGGGATGTTGCCTTCTGGATTAATTTTCCATTCTTCCCCGAAACAGAGTTTACTGTAATTAATATTAGCACATAGCTTCTGATCTCTTGTCCTACTTTTTTGGCAGAGCTAGGCAATCTCCTCAGATGATAGATGCTGAGAAGCAGCAATGGCAGACGCCCAGATTTTCTTTCTGATGCTGCCTGTCCCCTTTCTTGGAGTACAGAGCTGTATGGGCTGCCCTGCACTCTGTGAAGCAATGTGCTGTCCTCATTGTGGTGCAGGGCCCTACCCTATTATCCCAGTCCTGAAGCAGGGTCCAGCTGCCAATCCAGTCAAGCTCAGTACATGAGATGGAAAAAATGGTATTTTGTTTTTTGTTTCAAGAAGCAAAATGTCTTGGGCTGGCCCTACATAAATTATAGTCATGAGGTGGGTGTATTACTGGGATCTCAAGAGAAAACTTCTCCCTTCCATCTCCAGCTTCAGCTTAGATGAAAATCTAAGCTGTGTGAGGTGTGAGGGGTGTGAGGTGAGAAGAGAAATGATTAGCCTCCCCTTCATGTCCATTGCAATGCTAGTTAAAAAACTCTGCTTCTGTTGTGATTAAAGTAAAACAAAACCCAGTATTACAAAGCATACTGAGTGGGTTGACACCCAAGGTCATTAAATTTTCAACCAACAGTGGGCTGACTCACACATATGTGACCAATAGGATGACCAAAGTCTAATATAGGTGGGATTCTTCAAGAAAAAAAAAGATAATAAAAGATGATATTTGTAAAATGAAGGATTATATGGGGAATAGAAATGCATTTTTCTTCTATTGTTTCTTTATTATTTATTAGAAAGCATTTCTATCATGCTTTTCAAGTGCCTTCTAAGTAAAACAAGAATAAAACCAGAATAGCACCCAATAAAAGAATAAATACCAGCAGTTTAAAACAAATTCAGAAGAGGACTGAATTAATCCAACACATTTAAAAATAAATATGATTTCATGCCCTGCTAAAAGATGAGTAGTGAAGGGCCCATGTGCACTTTCCTAACAAGATGTTCTACAGTCTAGGTGTCATAGGCCCTTTCCACAACTCACCTTTTTGTGGAGCTGGGGTGTGGGGATCGTGCGAGCAGCCTCTAGTGAGAGGCTCTCACATCCTGGTTCTTTCAGCTCTGCAGCAGCAGCCGTGTGAGAGGCCCTCCTCTTCCTTCCGCAGTGCAGTCTAGGATTTTTCCAGGCTGCACTAGGGCAGGAAGTGTGAGCACCGTGGCTCCAGAGCTCCACACGCATGGCAAGTGTATGAGATGTGCGATCGTGCACCATTTTCAGTTCACAGCCAAAAATGAAATAGTGTGTGATTGGTGCCTGCCAGGCCCTGGAGCATCGCACAATTGTGAGTGCATTGTGTGGATCAGTCCTCACAGTCGTGCGATGCTCCGGGGCCCTTCCGCATGGCAAATACAGTGCGAAAAGGGCCATAGTTACAAAGGCTGTCTTTCTTGGGTTTGGCCACAACACCTCAAATGGCTGGGTCACATGAAGGAAGGCATCCAAAGAGAAACAGAATTTTCATTCAAATTTACATCAGAGAAGGCTGCTCTTGAGACATTCTCACCATAGCCCAGATTTTTGGAGATCATTTTAAAATTCAGGCAGTACCTCGAATTGCAACCTGAAACAAAATGGCACTTTTGCAATTAGTCCATGTTTAGAATGAACGTCTTACATCTCATGGCAGTTGCCAGAATCTTGGGAACTGACTTCTGAAGTAACTGAAGTTTTCAAATTGTCTCTATGAACAGCTCCAGATAGAGCACATGTATATCTGAAAGTAGGCTTGATTTCTTTAAGTAACAGAACTGTTAGCTTGCCAGGTGGAACTGATAAATGATACTCATGACTAGGATGGAGAAAATATTTAATACCTGAAAAAAGTGAAAAAAATAAGAATTTTGGAATGAAAAGAATCTTCATAGCCGAGGATTTATTCTGCACAAATACTATTTTTTTAGAGAAAGCGGTATTCTCTGCAGGAGAAACATTATTTATAATTCATTTATAGTTCTGCAGAAAATACTGTTTTTTGCACAAAAATATCTGAATTTTCTGCAGAATAAGTCATGAACTACAAATAATCTTCAGACACTATAGGCAATGGGGAAAACATTGCTAAAATTACTTATTTCTTCTTTCACAGATGAAATGGAGAAAAAAAAAATCTACTATGACCACTTCATTCAGCTGATCCAGGAGTACCCCCATGTAGGCATTTTAACATCATTTTAACACCTTTTCCATCCAATTTCTGCATTGATATGCATAAAATCTGTTTACACAATTCTGCTTTAAAAGGAATTTGAGACCTTCTGAGAGATTCCTTTTAAAGGAAATTATATTGCAGGCATGATGATGATGATGATGATCATTGCTATTGTTGTTGCTGCTATAGTTTATTCCACCTGTCCTCATAAGCAGCAGTAAGGGTGGATAAAAGGCAATTAAATACAAAAAATAAAACCTTTATAGTAAGTTTTTCTTTAAAAAATATATAAAAGTCCAAAATAAAAAGATGTGCCTTTGAACCAGACTTAAGTTCAGAGTTAACAGTTATTCCAAGTGACTAGGAAGTCAGGTTGCTGGCACAAGAACTGCCAAACACACTGCAAACAGGGATGCAACTTCCCCTGTGAGTAGGGTAACGTAATCTCATGCCAGCTCTTCCAATGTTAACTGTAGTTGAGAATCATGTATGTGGGATCATCAAGAATAGTGGGGAGGGCAATATCTGGGTGCCTTTTCACACTGCACAGTTATAGTACTATGATTCCAACTTATGGAATCCTGGAATTTACTGAGTAGAGCATGGTCTTTAGAATCCTCAACCCAGGATCTCTAGTGCTTCCCTAAACTACCAACCCCAGGATTGCATTAGATGCAACCATGGCAAGCCATGGAATCAAAATGCTATAACTGTGTAGTATGAAAGGGCCCTAGACCATTAACAAGTTGGTTTTGCTTTATCAAAAATATATAAATAAATGAACCACACATATGTAGCACATGGAGGGGAGGCATGGCTGGAACCCATCCAACCAAAAACTAGCGTAAAATCTGGAAAGTTTTGTTTCCACTCAGAGCTGATGCTGGTGTCAGCTGCACCCCTTTGGAATAACCAGTTGGTTAATTAGGTAAATGCAGATTCTTCTAGATTTGTTCATAGAAAAATCACTTAGAGGACTCCATCTCATTGAAAGCACTGTTGATAAAACACAGAGATAAGACCAGTCATGTACATAATTATTCAGAAGTGAAGTTTTCTTTCACAGCCAGAGATTCCATACAGCTTTCTGAATCTGCTCCTTTAAAAAAAGGAAAAATAGACATAAACTAGCAGCCCAGCACTATGCCAATTTATTCATATATTACATGTGCAGTTTTGCCACCTCAGCTTCCTTTTGTTACACTCACACATCAGAAGCAGTTAAATGTCAGTCCCATGCAGACTTAGACAAAAGTAAATTAACACCTCATACATGTATTTGCTTTCTACTGTCCCAACCCCTTCCTCTTTTTAACATTCTAAAGAAAACCCCAGCACTCCTGTCCTATCCAGACTTACTACAGTGTAAAATGATTAGTGTCCAGAATTCCCCCAACTTCCTTTCTTGCATATACACAGAACAGCAGTAGCAGCACTCTAATCCTAAACAGATTCTGTCATCATTTGTGTGCCTTCCAGCGTCCAACTTATAGTGACCCTAAGGTGAACCTATCTTGGGGTTTTCTTGGTAAGATTTGTCAAAGGGTATTTCCCATGGCTTTCCTCTAAAGTAGAGAGTGTGTGACTTGCCCAAGGTCACCAAGTGGATTTCCATGGCTGAGCAGGTGGGGATTATATTTCCCCTGAATCTCTATAGGGAAGAGCTTGCTTTCTGTCATCAGTAAAGACAAGGCTGAAAGACTAACTAATTAAGAGACCAAAAGCCACCCATGGATTGATCACAGCTAATGAAGCACACGGGAATGGTGTAGTTGGGATTGACCTAGAGGGAAATGTCTCCACTTGCCTCAATGGAGCAGCCTCCAAAGTATAAGCGTCATCTTTAGCATAGGTCACAAATCATCAAGAAATGTGTTATCTCTTCAGAATAACACCACGTCTCTGGCCACATTTTGAACCTGGCAAATATATAATATTAGAAAATATCCCCTATGCCCATCAAGACATCAGCAAACAACTTCTACCAGAATTCACTGGTGCTGAATATCCTCAGAATATGCATTTGAATTCTTCCCTTGCATTAATTAAATCTTTTCAAATATAATTAAAGCACTACAAATACACCTTTGGAAAACTAGTTTCCCTAAAAGAGTTAGTGTCTTATTATCTTTGTCTACTTGTCTTACTTGCAGGCTAACAATATCCCATTTTTCTAGAAGCTGGTAATGAAAACACATGAGATTGTTAGGGATTTATAGAGATAGATTTGGCAGCCATTTCATATTTGCTTAGATTGTAAGATATAATTAGAATTTAGAGGTCAGTTTCTGAAAGAATAAGTCAGTCTTAACAGAATAAATGTTTGTTCACTAATTCAGTCATGGATGAATTTTGATGTGGGACTAGGAATGGATGTGACTTATTTTGAAGCTTCCAAGTGATTTACAGTTAGTTCCTATTATTTGTTTTACAATCTTATGAACCACATAATCAGTCAATAAGTGTGGGTTAACATTTAAAGACCATTGTACTCAAAGGCCTTTTCTGCCTTACACCATTATAGTGCTATTATTCCACTTTCAACTTCCTATGGAATCCTGGGGTTTGCAGTTTAGGGAGGAGCATTTAGAATTCTCGGCCGGAGAGCTCTTTGGCCTCAGTAAACTACAAATCAGAATTCTACAGGAGGTCGAACGTGGAATAATAGCACTATAACAGTGTAGTCAGAAAATGGCCACAGTTTGGGAAAGTGGTCATGCTGCCTGGAATATTCTGGAAATTGTGGTACACATAAAGTAATTTTTCCAAGCTCTGATTGCACTAAAGCAACGTGGGTCATTTCTACTGACACCACCACAAGCTGTCATTACTTCATTGGGGTGGGCAGAATTTCCTAGATCTCTGGTTTATTAAATCAGTAAACATTTATGACCCCTCCCCCCAGTTATTTAACAATAATCTCAGGGATGCAGAGACGAATTTTGTTAGAAAGGACGATGATCTCCACAATTCTACTATCAATTGTAGACAAATATCTTTAGGTCATGCAAAATTGGTACAGAATTGTTTTTCCTAAGCCAAGTTCTCTAAAGACAATCATTTTTCCCCCCTGCAATTCAGACAAAAGTTCTCAGCAACCACTTTTGATGGTGCTTTCTGAAGAGGTGGGGAAAAACAGAGATTAAATGTTTTTACCCATCCAGGGCATAAAATAGGACAGAGCAGATTATTATAGCAACCCTACAATGACACATTCCATGTATCCAGTTTGAATTTTCCGTGGGCAAATGCGATCTGTACTGCTAGTTTTGTCAGGATGAATGTTGCCATGATTTTCACTCTGCCAATGCTTTCTTTATTGATGTTGGCCTGTGCTAGTCACCGGCCACATTACGAGTCACAAATCTCCTGAGAGCTGCTGTTGCTCCTTTTAAAATTGGAATTCCTTCTAGTTTCTCCTATTTGGGAAGATCTTTGGGGTAAAAAAGTGGTAATATTTCTGGAATAGATATGGAATATCAGTTTTAAATGATATAATGGAGATCTTTTATTTGATTGGAAATTCATTGTCCTAAAAACAAGAAGGTGATAAGGAATATAAGGATTGTAGCATACGTTATGAAGGAATAGGAAGGTATACCTAAGAAACCAAATGTGATTTATTGGATAAAAGGTCGGTCAGTTATGTTATTATTTGAAAAATTAGAAATATAGTAAAAATATAATAAATATTGTAAAAACATTATAAATAATATATACAATTTGAATATTATAATATCATGTAGATGTCATACAGATGTTATTATCATTGTTAAACTGACTGCTTAAATATATGTTGATTTTTCTATTATTGGTGAGATTTTGAAGGAACTTACAGATAAGGAAGCATATGTTAAATTGAGTTTCAGCAAAGTGGGGAGGGTGTAAAAGGGGTAGGGGGAACAATATTTCATAATATATATTTTTTTCTTTGTTTAGTGCATGGATTTTGGGTAGGTCTAGGTATGTATTGTTCCGGTTAGTGGATTAGTTGGTTAAGTAGGGTTATATGTCTGTATATCACTATTTGTATTTATCTAAGTGTTGGTGTATTTAAAAAACTTATAAATAAAATTTAAAAAAAATAAAAAATAAAATTGGAATTCCTTGAAAACAGTACAATGTTGACCTCCTGAGTGTTCTTACAGACCCAATATGGTGATTAATGCCTTTATTTAATTTACTTTTATTTAATTTATTTAATTACTACTTTGCTGCCATGAAATGTACTTCAGATGGCTAAGAACAAAACAATTCAAATAGAAGTGGGTTCAGGAGGTCCTCCATAACGATGGGGGATGACTTCCTGGACTTACCATGGATGGTGAAAAATGCAGATTATAGCAAATGCCATTATTTTGTGTGGCCAAATTGGCTGACCCAGGCCGTGAAACATCTTCAAGGTTGAGGTGGTGGCACTGAGGCATTTGAGGAGTGTGGATACAGGAGGGCAAAGGCCATCCAAGAGCTAGTGAGAGCAGTGGTGACAGAGTCAGTAGTTAGCAGATCACCCTGCATTGCTGCCCAGCCTCTGAAAGGAAAGAGCAGGAACAAAAGAGGCACTGAAAGTGCAGAGGTGGCATGGAGGGAGAGAAACAAACATGTTGCCTCTGGTCTGCTGTGTCGATGGGGAGAAGAGAGACTGAGGGAGAATGGAAAGAAGAAGGAGAGGAAGAGGAGCAGGAGCAGGATGCAGCAATGGGGCATACAGGCAGACACTAATAAATTGAGGGGATAAGGGGGCAGAAAGGAAGGAGAACCAGTCAGTCAAGTCATGCCATAGGACTGGGCCAGCAGGGGGGAGGTGGAGAGAGAGAGAGAGAGAAGGAGAGAAAGAGACTGAGGCCTTTCCGAACTACATTCTTATAGTGCAATTATTCCACTTTCAACATCCTATGGAATCCTGGGGTTTGCAGTTTAGGAAGGGACTGGCCAGCCCCTCCCTAAACTGCAAACCCCAGGATTCCATAGGATGTTGAAAGTGGAATAATCGGACTGTAAGAGTGTAGTGCAGAAATGGCCAGTGTGTGTGTGTAAGAGTGGGAGGGTGGGAGAGGCAAAGGAGACCAGAGAGGAAACCAACTTGGAATAAGAGGATGGGGACTGTGAGAAGAGCTGCTGAGAAAAGAAAGAGAAGGAAATGAGGGCTGTGAGGGACAAGGAGAGAAAAGTGACAGACTGAGCATCGTGGCAGGGTGCAGGGTACCAATCAGTGCTTTATTGAAGGCAAAATTTCAGATAAAGGGGGGGAAAGGGAGGGGGAAAGGAAGTCAAGGGGGAAGGTGGAAAGAGAGAGGGTCTTGGTCAGATATCAACCAAAGGAACAATTTATCCACAGAGCAGCTGTCCTCCAGTCCAGAGGAGGAAGAGGAGGTGGAGGCAAAGGAGGAGGCAGAGGCCGCGACATACCTCTCAGGAAAGCAGGTGTTGTGTGGTAACAGCACCCTCCTCTACAGCCTCCAAATACTGTACAGTATATATTTTTGGACCACATTTCATTGTGGGTCAGTAAAAGCGTGTATGCTGGTCACACAGTTATGGGGAACCAACTTTATAATTAAGAACAGGACAGACAGATAGATAAAAGAAGCAACAGCTCTCTCCAGTTAAAATCCAACTAGATGCCAAAGCCTTTTCTAAATAAAAAGGGTCTTTCCCTACTGATCATAAGTCAGAGGCCAGCCTAGTCTCCTATTCAGTCAATATCTTCATGCATTTATCCACTGGCATTTCTATATTTTATGAGATTAAATTTACTTCTGCTACCTCATTTGATTGTCTGTAAATAAGATGCTGTAATACACAAGTATATATGAAGACATTAAAATTAAATGAAGATATTTAGCTGAAATGTCTTGAAGAAAAATAAAGAAGGAAACACAGACTCGTCACATATAATCCTTAAAGCTTTTAAGAAGTTAGGACTTTTAGATATGACAATAAAAAGTAATGAAGCAAGAAATGTCACAGAGATGACAAGGGAGAAGGACAGTGATATATTTCATGGCATTAACAAGGGTCTCTACCCAGTGATACATTGCTCAGGTTTCTAATTGCCACCATTGTTCATCACCATCATTCACTGAGTAAATCTACCCACCTTTGACATGCCAATCTATATTCTCTTCCCATGGCAGCTACAAGGTAGTCAAGTGAAATTTGTGAGGCGAGTACTTTTTCCCATTTCTGCTGCAAGCTACCTTCTATGTATGTGTATATCAAATTCCCATCTATTTCTTTATTTTGAGAACACTTATGTAAACACTATGCATAAAAACACAATAAGGTTACAGACACTGAGCTCAGGCTCTCAGTCTAAGATTGGACACACAAGGAAAATTGTGCTTGTGAATGAATATGATGAAGTGGGCAAGAGAATTTTTTCTTGGTGTTTGGATACAAGGACAGAGGTCCATTGGACATCAAGGTAAGAAAGGAAGTGGTTTGTTGATGATGATTTTGTTGTCATCATCATCATAACTGTTATTATTATTATTGTTGTTGCTGTTGTTGTTGTTTGTTTGTTTATTTGGACCATCAGTGATTTGGATCCTGCTTAAGAATCTAGAAATCAGTGAGATATTGTCTGATAGTATGCTATATTTCATAAATTGATTGTATATCTAAGAGACGGGGAGAGGTTGAAGGTTAAACTGTAGTTATTAAATACTAGGCAGCAGTGTGATAATGATAGACACACTAGAAGAAGTGTATCTTGTAGATTATCTTAGAACCAAAAGCTGGTAAGTTAGAAGTCATTTATATGTATTTTTGGCCTGTTTTTAGTTTAGTTGTAGTCTAGTTTTAGTTTCTTGGTCTGTTTACTTACTCATTGCCTTTTTAATCCCCTATATGTTTGTTATATATTAAATACATATTAATAAAAATATTTTTAAAGAAAGATAATATGCCACATTCCAATTAGTGTGGCTTTTTGCAATCGTGCTGTTAGGATCCTATCTATGGCCGTTCATAGAGACATTTTGTCAATCTACTTGGAATTCCTTCCAAAGAATCTTTCTTTACTGAAACCACAGTTATTTCATTCCTCTTGCTTCGTAGATGCCACATCTGTAATCCAAGTTTCTTTTTATCAATCATAGTTATGTCTGACATTCTAATAGTTTGCCAGTTTGGGTCTTAAAACCCCATAAGATGTTTTTTGTTTGTTTTTTACATCACCATTTTCAACAACCTTTTTCAAGCTTGTGTTCCCACTAGTTCTTTAGGGATGGTAAATTATATTTTTTGCATATGTTTGAATGTATTTGAATGTGTTGCACAGTTTTGAATGTAGCTCCTTCATAATGTTGTTTCTTACATTCAGTCTGCAGCAATCATGCTGCACAAATTGGAAAGGTGGTTAAGAGTTTCATATTTTTTCTTTACAGAGATGACATTTATTATCCATAATTCTTTTTTCAATATTCGCCTTGATACTATTTGCTTGAAGGACCTACTCTTGAACTACAAAGACAAATCCTTCAGTTTCTTTGTTTAGTGTCCCATTCTGTAACCATTTCCAAGTGTTACCCTTCTTAGCTTTTCCTTTTATGCTTTTAAAGAATGGGCCATGAAATGGTTTGTTTTGCCAGACATCAATGCAATTTTTCATGATTTTTTTATCACATCTCTTGTTTCTTCAGTGTTCAAGATATTATCTCTTTATATATAGCTATCAACATTTCTCTTTGCTTTTGTCCATGTATTCAAGGAATACAGCAAAAGGAGGAAAGAGAAGAGGAGGAGGGGAGAAGAAGAGAAGGGGAGGAAGAGGAAGAAATCCCACACTATACCACAAGTTCTTAGAACTGTATACTGATAAAAACAGTGTCAAAGTCCCAGGCCATTTAAGGCTTTTAATGTCATCACCAGCAGAGTGGAAGCATATTGGCAGCCAATGCAATTATTTTATCACTGGCACTATATGATGTTTATATCCAGCCATCAGTCTAGATTTTGCATTTTGCACCATCAGAAGCTCCTGAGTTTTCTTCTAAGGAAGGTCCATATGGAATGTATTACAATAATTTAATCAAGAGGTTACCAGTTTATGAACTACTGTGGCTTGAAGCTCATGAACCAATGAAAACTGACCCCAAGCACTCTGAAACATAGAATTCAAGGATGTAGTTCTAGTTTTTTTGGAGGAATGAAGCATTTCAGGCAAGGTCATTTAGATGACATAAATGAAATATACCTCCTCCTTCCTTCCTATTTTATAGACTCATATTTCTGACTTCAGGTTCCATATTCATTTACCCCCTTATTTCCTCTTTGTTTAAATAACGCTTTCATTTCTGCCCCTTTTTCCTGGAACCTGACCAGAATGATAGCCTGCGTAGTTTTTCTCTCCCTCTTCCTCTATGTCCTATGAAGCCTTTGATCCATTAGCCTCCATTTTCAGCAGATCCAAGGCCTACGTACATATAATTGCATTCACTTGAACACATATCTTGCTTACTGTGGCCTCCTTCACCCTCTTCCTGCCCTTGAAATGTGCTATGAGTTAGTGAATTCTAATTAAGTGGCTGAGAGAAGAATACATTCAGTTTTAGTTTAGTTTCAGCTTAGTTTAAATTTTAAATCCAACGGTATTTACTCTAGACAACCTTAACTAGTAAGAATATTGTTTTAATGTTAAATACTATTACAGTAAGTTTCAAAATCTTATGCCAAGATTTTCTCTTTCTCTTGACGGTTAGAGTTGATACGGAGAAATATTTTTGATGGCATGTACATTTAAGAGTAAAAGCTGGTTTTTTCCTTTTCACCATAGTACTTCACAGAAATAAATTAAACCAGATGAATAATTAATTATATCTTATTACCTCATTAACTTAATTATAACATTAATATTCATTAACTCTAATTTTGGGAGCAGTATTAGCATGTTGGTAATGCTCCAATAGTTTCATTATCAGTTGAATCTTACATCTTATTCCCATAATACGAACAAAGGATAAGAACTTCATTAAAAAAAATTGAGGTTTTTTTTTAGTTACTCTAAACCAGAATACTGTTCTCACAGGATAGTAATCATTTTGTGACACCCTTATCACATTTCTATGTCAATTTTTCTTTGAGTAAGCCCTGTTGAACTAAATGGAACTTCCTTTAGAGCTGATGCACACTGGATTTCACTTCGGCTCCTCCTGCCTAAAGTTGAGTAGCTCAGAATTGTATTTCCAAGTAATGGAAATCCACTTTGGCTGCAATGTTGCAGTTCTATGCAAATTCACCTACTAATTAGTTCTCTGATCAGCTCAATGCATTTTTCAAACTTAGGCCCTTTCCACAACACACCTTTTCACAGAGCTGGGGTGTGGGGATCGCACAAGCAGCCTCCAGCAAGAGGCTCTCACGTCCCAGTTCCTTCAGCTCCACAGCTGCTGCCCGCTCATGTGAGAGCCTGCCTCTTCCTTCCACAGTGCAGCCTGGGAATTTCCCAGGCTGCGCTGGGACAGGAAGTGTGAGTGCTGTGGCTCCAGAGCTCCACATGCATGGCAAGTGCATGCGGGACCCTGGAGCAATGCACAATTGCACACCATTTTCAGCTCAAAACCAAAAATGAAAACATGAGCGGCGCCTGCCAGACCCTAGAACATCGCACGATTGTGAGTGCATCGTGTGGACCACTCCTCACATTTGCATGACACTCGAGGGGCCCTTTCCCATGGCAAATGCCGTGCAAAAAGGGCCTTAGTGTGAATGGGAGAACATGTATAAGGAGGTCAGGCAAGCATATCTGGACAATACATGAGATGTCAATGGAGACAAAGCTAGATCATTAACCATGGGATGATAGACATATTAGGACTCATCACAGCAAGCCACAGCTGGCGTGTGATGAATTATTTCATGTAACCCATCTACTTTTCATCTTTGACATAATGGTTGTTCAGAACCTGCAAAAGCAAAGGAAAGAGTATTTAATCCTGCCCCTGCTATGGTTCAAATGAAAACCATTCCCAAATGCCTCTATTAGTCCCAAGAGGGAAGCTTCCATTTTCCTAAATCCAGTGCAATCCTAGTAGTGAATTACATCACTGTGCAACCAGCTGTGCAACTGTTTTCACATTTTAAAAAAATGGTTTGGCATACTACCCTTGCTTCTTCTTCCTGTGCACCTTCAAGTCATTTCTGGCTTATAGCAACTCTTAAGGCAAAACTATTGGTGGTTTTCTTGGCAAGATTTGATCAAAGAGGGTTCACCATTGACTTCCTTTGAGACTGAGAGAATATGACTTGCCCTAGGTCATCAAGTGGGTTTCCATGGCTGAGCAAGGATTTGAACCCTGAACCCCTGAGTTATAGCCCAGCCCACAAACCACTACACCATGCCGGATTTCACTCTTGCTGCAACTTGTAACTGTGCAACCACTAACATCACTGGCATTGTAGTAATTGCAATTGCAATTACATCATTGGACACCTTCTTCCTCAGGGCAGAAAAAGGGTATTTAAGCCCTGGTTCTAGGCCAGACAGCTTGTGATGCTGTAGTACTCCTGACACTGGCCATTGCACTGCCACTCAGATTCCTGTTCTGGTACTACCCTTGGACCCTTCATCACTTCATCTCTTTGCAGGATAGATAAATATTACCCACTTCACCCCTTGTTATCCAGTTGTCCTTTCTTTCTTTTGGTTAGGTTCGTATGGTTAAATCTTGCATGCAATTGTGATATGCCCCCAAGAAAACATACTTTCAATCTCTAACTTGTGTCCCTACATTAGTACTGGTATACACAGGTGAAAACTCCTTTAAGGTTACCTCCCACCTCTCCCAGGCCTCCTTTTGAGCTAATAATTCCCCACTGTTCCACAAAGGCACTGACATTGTGGGTGGACCCCTAAGTCACCCACCTCTTTTGGGGTAACAGCAGAATCAAATGCCTAAGACTAGTATCCATATGTGCTTACTCAGCAATGAGCACTACTAATGTATCAACGGGTAAACATGTATAGCATTGCATCCAAAACATCAGGCTTTCTTACTCAATTCCAGGCATGCTCTGTAGTTATTTAGATATCTGTCTAGTGCCTTTTCTAGAGAGCATCAATGCAGCTGTAGAGGCAGCTACTGCTCTTGAATAAAGACATACTTTGTTTCAGATTAATTCCTCCCCCACTTCTGTGGAACTGAACTGTACAAAGTGGCACATCTGAACTAAAAAGGAGCTTCTTTGTACACAAGGTCAAGTACCTTTTAGTAGGGGGATGCTAGAGGTGCTAAAAGAAAGGCAAGACAGAAAGAAAACCATGGATATTGTTTAAGTGCCATTTTCTGCTGTGTTCTTTTTCACCCTGCTTCACCCAGGTGGAGAGAGGCAGGCTCCGTGTATCTTGACACTTGACTCTTGGCATGGCTTGAGGCTCAGCAGTGGCAGGAGCAACTATTGTATCAGCACAGCTGAAATTACTTTCCTGTTTATTACCACAGTTTACTTTTGATTCCTTAATGAAAGAGGCACATTTAGTATTCTCCTGGGTGCCCAGTGTTACACCGAAATCCTTTGCTTAAATTGCTCTGGCTCACGCAGCAAGAAGTCGAGCAGAAAATAAAGTGTCACTTTCAACAAGGCTACTTGGTTTGCGGGGGGATGTTATTAAATAATTCAAGCAAAAACAAATGTAGCATTAATTAATGGGGCAGAGGAAATGGATTTAATGTAGCAATATTTTTGAAGGGCTATTAGAATGAGCTTGCAGATCTACTCAGCTTTATCTTTAGTAGAAGTTATGTTTTGGGTAATGTAGCATAAATATCTTTGTGACGAGAAACTATTATGGATTGGTGATTTGAATGTTGAATGTAAGTGTTATTAAGTCTAGCTGAAAGCCACAGAATGAAATTGAAAGGGAAGTCTAATTCATTTTCTGTTTAACATCAATATATCCCCTTCTAACAGTGCCATAAAATGGCTCAAGAAATTATGCAAAATTTAACAAAGATGAAGCAAGATAATTGAAAAGGCCATTTTTTGTGATGTGTTTTCAGTTGTGAGCTGATTCTCACATTCTGTATAAAAGTCTGTGCAATCAAAATTTGGTCATCACTATTTCGGGGTAAAATTGAGTTAACTTACAATATGTGTTCTGTTTACGTCTCATGGATGTTTCTAACCTTTGACTGCTTTAACTCTCAGGCAACACAGACAGAGTTTGAATGTCATTTCAAGCTGTCCTAGAAAAGAATTGTGAACATTTCACAGTCTTCGTCATTGCATAATTGTACCTTAAGGACTGTGTGAGGAAGCTGCCAGGGTCAGTCCTTAGAAAGGTTCAAATGAACCCGCCCAATGGACTGAATTAACCACATGCCCCATGCACTGCAGTCACTGATACAATCATCCTTGCCCACAGCACAAATGTTGCTCTCATGTTCTGCATAGGAAGGGGAGAAAATCATTGGATCCAAACATCTCGGTGGGAAGAAAATAAATCTCAGCGAGAATAAAATAAATCTCTTCTTGAGACTAAAAATGAGTGTGAGGCTATTTACAGAGAAACATAGTACTTAAAATAACTTGCTCATTTTAGAATGTGAACAGCTTAAAATGCACACATTTGCAAAAAATAGGCATAAATTTTAGTCAATGGGAGGCAATGTGTACATTAGGGGAAACGTGTAAATAAAGGTATACATTAGGAAAAATGTGTTAAAAGTGTGGAATAATTTCCATGTGGAAAGAAAAAATGCCTTACAACCTGACATTGAAATAAGAATTCCCAGGTGAGAGTCAATTAAATGCAATATAATGAAGACAGAGAGACTTCCACATCGCTGTATCTGTCATGTCCACTTTGCAGGGCTTATGCAGTCAATGGGGTACGGTTGCAGAATAAGGCACAGAGTATCCTGTGTGGTCCTAAGGTCCCTTCGCATGTCAGGAATTGCTTGTAATATCCATCTTAGTCACTCTGATGAATGGATCCCAAGTAGCAGGACTAAAGAAGACCTCTTTGGGAAACTAGGGAAAGCTACTACCAATCTGAATGCTAGGCTCGATGAATCAATAGCTCATTGGTGGTTTGGTAGGTTGATAAGTGTGATGTATACACTGCTTTTGGAATATATTTCTATTAAATCTTTTTAATTTGCTCTCCTAACAAAGCAAAGGTAATAAAAGTGATTTTTTTTCAGTAAAATAGGAAGATTCCAGTTTATTTTTCTTTTATATGGCATTACTAATTAATTACGAAGCCAAAACCAGTGTGCTGGCATGCTGAAAAATAAAGCACAGTGATGCTGCTAGATACTTCTGAGTTGATCACTTGTGACATGTCATGCATTTTGTTTACGTATTTTGTTGCTTCAGTTGTCTTCATTCCAAAAGCCTCATTCATTTCCTCATTTGATTATCACGGTTTATTTCACTCTTCATTTAGTATTATTTTGACTTGTTTTCAATAAGAGATCAAGGTCCTCTTCTGCCACGGTTAAAATGATCAAATGAATATATTTTCATCCAAAATTCATTTCTTACTCCTAAACAGTTAACTTTTTAAAACTACAACTTCTGCAATCCTCCAAGCAGCACAGTCAGAAATTCCGGACTTACTCTATCATCTGTTGGTAGAATTCTTTAAAATATACTTTTATTTTATTTTGCAGCTTTGTATTGACTTCATCGTGGCTGCACATGCCCACCTTTCCCAACATACTTCAAAATTTGTTTTGTTGACAGGCCATTTTCTCAGAATAAAAGTATAACTCAGTCTGAATAAAAGTAAATACCATAGTATCATTTATGCTTCCTTAGAATAGTGTGAGCTATAATTATCTTTCGGAAACCTTTTTTTTTTTCTTTTTTGCTGAAATGGCAGTATGTCTAGAACACTGGTTAAGTTGTTAATTAGCTTCATTAATGTGGATTTCAAGTCGGAAAAAAAACCTATCACCTAAATAAACAAAAGAGGATATTTAAAGTCTTGTGTGGTAAAAAAAAAGTATGTTTTTGCAGCGTTGCACTTGTTAGGGAAAAAAAGTTATGCTAGTGTAAGTTGAGACTGTAGAATTAGTTGGTGTGAGCTGTTACAAAATTTCATATTAATGGGAAGAAAACTTTGCTTATGGTCTAACAAAAAGCCTCACCTTGCCAAAACAGTTGGACTGGAAATGGCAAGTAAATGATCTTATGGATAGCGGTATGACAAGTGGGGTCCTGCAGTGGGGTCCCAGGCTGTATAATCCTTGAAAACTGCACAGTTTTCTTTGAAGACTTTTAGTGGAAAGAAACCTGCTAAAGTTACTCATTGCTTCCTTCAGAACAAAAGGAGCAAGGAATTACATCCCTGACAAGTAGTTTCTCAGTGTGAATCAGAAAATGGCCCATACAGAAAATGCCATGGTTTTTCCCCCTACAATTTTCAATTCTCTGTGTCTCTTCTTTTCTCTTTCATTTCACTGCTTCAGGGTTTTTCTTCTTGACTATTAGTCAAATGCAGTGCCACCAAATCCTCATGGATCTGTTGTGGTGACTCTTCCCTTTTTCTCATTTTTTTTTTCCTCTTAAAGTTTTTGAGCATCTGCAAACCTCAAGGTTCCCCTGAGTCTAGTGATAACTCCCTTTTTTGTGTGGGTGGTAGTGACCTTTTGGTTACAGTTTCACTTGCACAGGAAGATTGGAATCAGAAATAAAAGAGATGATGATATTTCCTTCATGTTTTTGCTTCAAAAATACATTTCTTTGACATTTTAGTCATTTATCTCTGGATGATGATGCATTTATTATTTCTTAATGTGTCTGTGTTGGGGTAATTTAAAAAAAAATACTTCTGCAGGTTCGGTTGGAAAGACAAGCTGCAAGTGACTGTACATCCAGTCCTTCTAAAGCCATTGGTGGGCAGAATGAGATGGCTTCATGACAAAGTCCCCCTATGTGGCTTACATTTTAATCTTATAAAAGAAAAGCGTGGGAGGTTGGGAGAAGAAGCAGAAATGGTGGTATTGCTGGGTTGGCCATCTACACCTGCTGGGAATGTCTCCATTTCAAGCAGCAGGATGCAATGCTTTTTGTATATAAATTGTCACATGGATAAGTTTTCTGGAATATTGCTAGATCTTGTGAATATTCCATTCATATCTGTAGGACAAAGAAATGGGTGTTCTAAATATGTAGTCTTTACATTCTGGTTGGCACTTTTGGAAACTGTTCTGGATTTTTTTCTGGAAATCTTCTGGAGCTATAGCAGTTAGCATGACATTTGAAGTTAAAATCAAAGCTCACAAAAATTCACTGTAGCCCAGATAAGAGAAATTTACAGAGACTCTCTAATAGGCTGGAGCTACAGAGTGATCCAATATGTCAATTTTGATGCCATCTCTCATTCACATTGCTTATGCCACGCTCAGCCTCCTGATGCAGTATTGGATTTCCACTATCCATTCACTCTTATGACATATCAGCTAATCTTGAAGGATTCTGAATTGGCTTTCATGTGGAAAGAACCTCTGTTTATGTTTGCATGGTATAAATTTAAGTTGTCTCAGTATTCTTTAAACATCTGTTAACATTCTTCAGCTGGAAACCTCTACATTTATTTCTGTTTTCTCTTCTCCAGGCATATAACAATCTTTTCTTTTCTTTCCAGCATGTTGTTTCTCCCAGCACTAGGAAAGAAAATAGAGGACTAATTTAGCCATCAATACTTCCTGAAGCAAGAAGCACACTTTCTGAAGGGCAGATAAAAACTGGTCCACAGTAATAATCATAGCACTTAAGGTCTGCTCAATTTTTTATTATTGCCTTTACCTTGCACCTGCTGTGTTCCTACTGTGCAGCCTGGAGAACATATTAGTTCCAAGCACTAATGCAGACCACAGTTCAGTTAGCAACACATTTCAGTTTCCAGGAGTGATCACTGATGTTCGGCAGACAGAGTTAACAAACTGGAGCCATCAAAGAAGACTAGCTGATGAAAACATGTAGTGTGGATTTGGCTCTCACAGCAGCTCTAATTTGGACAACCAGTCAGCTTCAGTTCTTGCTAGCCAATCAGGAGCTGCTGGCTTTTAAAGAGAGAGAGAGAGAGAGAGAGAGAGAGAGAGAGAGAGAAAGAAAGAAAGAAAGAAAGAAAGAAAGAAAGAAAAGAAAGAAAGAAAGCAAACAAACCCTCTGGGTCTTCCCAGTACTGAGATGGAAGAGGCAAGGCACAGCCACTCTGCTTTTATTATCTTTTACAGAATTATTGTGCCTTTTTCCTTCCCTAAACATGTAGAATCGTAGAGTTGGAAGAGACCCAACAGACATCAAGTCCAACCCGCTGCCATGCACACACTCAAAGCACCCCCAGCAAACGGCCATCCAGCGTCTGCTTAAAAACCTCCAAAGAAGGTGACTCCACCACACTCTGAGGCAGCATATTCCACTGTCAAACAGTTCTTTCTTATGTTCAGGTGAAATCTCTTTCCTGTACCTTGAATCTATTGCTCCATATCCTAGTCACTGGAGCAGTGGAAAACAAGCTTGCTCCATCTTCAACATGACATCCTTTCAAACATTTAAACATGACTATCATGTCGCTTCTTAACCTTCTTTTCATTGGGCTAAACATACCTAGCTCCCTAAGCCAATCCTCATAGGGCGTGGTTTTCAGACCCTTCACCATTTTGGTCACCCTCCTCTGGACACATTCCAGCTTGTCAATGTCCTTTTTAAATTGTGGTCCCCAGAACTGGACACAGTATTCCAGGTGAGGACTAACCAAAGCAGATTAGAGTGGTATCTTGATCTCGGCACTATATTCCTATTGATGCAGCCTAGTATGTCATTGGCTTTTTTAGCTGCCACATCACACTGTTGACTCATGTTCAGCTTGTGGTCCACTAAGACTCCTAGATCCTTTTCACACATAATGTTTTTAAGCCAGGTGTCACTCATCCTATATCTGTATATTTCATTTTTTCTTCCTAAGTGTAGTACCCTACATTTCTCTCTGTTAAAATTCATTTTGTTAGTTTCGACCTAGCTCTCTAATCTGTCAAAGTCATTTTGAATTCTGGTCCTGTCCTCTGAGGTCTTGGTTATCCCTCCTAATTTGGTGTCATCTGCAAATTTGATGAGCATATCCTCTGTTTCATCATCTAAGTAATTGAGAACAATGTTGAACAGCACTGGGCCCAGGACAGAAGCCTGTGGCACCCTACTAATCACTTCTTTCCAGGATGAAGAGGAGCCACTGATGAGCATGCACATAGTAAATTAATGCAGCAGAACAGAAGCCAATAAATAAATATATCTCCATTTGATCCTTGATGTGAGGGGAAAGGAGTGAGTGGACTTGGTTAGTAACAGATACACACACACACACACACACACCATAGGATATGATATATAATATTATACACACACATACAGTTTATAAACATGAGAGAGAAGTTAAAGAAACACCATTTATTTAAGTTTCAGAGATGTTTATTAGCCTGTGCCTTGTTGTTGTGCTTTTAAGACAACTCTAGCTTTATGGCAAGACTATCATAAGGTTATCTTGGTAAGATTTATTCAGAGGAGATTCGTGATCACATTCCTCTAAAGCTAAGAGAGAGTCACTTGCTACTCTGGGTGGGAAACTCACCAAACTCTGGCCCTTTCTGCATGCAGCAAGGGAAACACTCCCTGCCGCTACTCATTGGCTTTTTGGTGGGTCCATTTGGGTCCGTCGGGATGAGGAGCAGTGCGAGCTCGTCGCTCCGCACTGCTCTGGCATCCAAAATGGTGGCTTCCAGTTGGTGGAGGCTCTCCACCAATTGGACAAGCTCGCCAACCTAAAGCCTGCCCCCGGCAGATCTGTAGGCATGCACTAGTGCGCGCCTGCAAATCTGCACCGGAGCGCGGCGACAGAGCGACACAGGGTCATGCGCTCCGTACTTTTTAAAAACCTCTTAAAAGAAATTTTTAAAAAGCATGCTGTGCAACCAGTTCCGGTCACTCCGGTGTGGACTGAGGTGCGGAACTACGAAAGTAGTCCATCCCCATCCACTCCATGGTGCAGAAGACCTCTGTTGGAGGTCTCTCTGCACTGTTTTAATAGGCCCGTGCGGAAAGGGCCTCTGACCATCATCCCGGAGTCTTAGTCCTACATGAAAGAAATAATCTGCTAAGCTTTAGTAGCCAATGGGAAGGAAACATTCTGTGGAGAAAGAGCATCTTAGGCCCTTTCTGCACCTTACCTTTTTCGGCACTGGGGTGTGGGGATTGCACGAGCAACCTCCATCAAGAGGCTCCTGAGCAGGCAGTGCGAGAACCCCGCCTCTTCCTTCTGCAGCACAACCTGGGAGTTTCCCAGGCTGCGCTAGGGCAGGAAGCACAACTGGCATGGCTCTGGAGGCTCCACACACATGGCAAGTGCATGCGGGGCCTTGGAGCAATGCGCAATCACACACCATTTTTGGCTGAAAGCCGAAAATGAAAAAGTGCGCGAGTGGTGCCTGCCCTACCCTAGAGCATTGTGCGGTTGTGTGTTGTGCAGATCACTCCTCACAATCACACTCCACACTCCACCAACTGGAAGCTTGAGGGGCCCTTCCGCATGGCAAATGCCCTGCGAAAAAGGCCTTAGACCTGAAGTGGCTAATGGTTCCTGGATCAGGCTGTGTGAAGAAAGAGGTTACCTCACACCTTGCCCTTTTCCAGCATCAGCATGAGGGGATCGTGCAAACAGCCTCTTGCAAGAGGCACTTGCGTCCCCTGTGCTTCTCCTCCACACCAGCTCCACACTGGCTGGAAGGAAGTATGAGGGCTCTGCCCCTTCCTTCCGGAGTGCAACCAGGTACTTTCCCAAGCTGTGCTGGAGGAGGAAGCATGATGGCCATGTGTCCGGAGGCTCTGCATGCAAGATAAGTATGTGTGGGGCCCGGGAGGGACACGCGATCATGCATCATTTTCAGCAAGGAGCCAAAAATTATATAATGCGTGATTGCTGCCTACTGGCATTGGGAATGTTGCACAATTGCCAGGACGTCATGTGAAACGGTCCTTGCAATCGTGCGGCACTCCCAAGGCCATTTCGCAACAGGACTGCCATGTGAAAAGGGTCATAGAAGTAGTGGACATAAAGAGCAGCCACTGGAGGAAAAGGAGATCAGGAAGCTAAAAGAGAAAGGATGTGAGGGACCCAAGAAAGATATGCTGCTAGTTTACTTGGATGTCTATCACCAGTTCCTGTCTGAAGGAAACAAGTTGAAGCAGGAAGACCAAATAGTCCTCACAGCCCTAATGAGTTGTCTTAAGAGCAAGATAGCCTGTTTGCCATAGTCACAGACATCTATTTTCCTTGGCCTAAAGCTACATTACTTGCAAGGAAAACTGGCAGATGAAAAATTGGTTCCATTGGTCTGAGGCATCCCAAGAGAAGCAGACAACAGAGCACTGTTCCACACTATGCTGTTATAGTTCTATTATTCCACTTTCAACATCCTGAGTTTGCAGTTCAGGGAAGGGCATATAGAATTCTCAGCCAGAGAGCTCTTGGGCCTCAGTAAACCACAAACCCCAGAATTCCACAGGATATTGAAAACAGAATAATAGCACTATAACAGTGTAGTGGAGAAAGGCCCAGATTTTAACAAGAAATGTGGTGGGCTATACCTCAGAAAATATCCAGAATATGAGGTGGAACATTGCCCTAGAGAATATCCAGGAAAAGGGTCTTTGTATTAAAGAAACATAGCCAGCAATAAAAATGGAGGCAGCTAATCCACCTCTCCCTCAAGTGAGTGAAATAATTGCAGTGGGAAGATGTGTGCAGCCTTTGAGTCACCTGCTGACTAATGGTGATCCCATGATTTTCATCGGGTTTTCTAGGGAAGGAATATAGCGCTTGGTATTCATTGGTGATCCGCCACCCTAGGCCATTTCCGCACTAGATTGTTATAGTGTGATTATTCCACTTTCAACATCCTATGGAATCATGGAGTTTGCAGTTTAGGGAGGGGCCAGCAGGGACCTCCCTAAACTGCAAACCCCAGGATTCCATAGGATTTTGAAAGTGAAATAAAAGCACTATAACAGTGTAGTGTGGAAATGGCCATGGTGAGGAAGGGAAGCAATAAACCTCCCTGTACTGTACCCATCCCCACTCCTGCGTCCATTTAAATTTGTAATTGCTTAAAGAAAATGCAATGTATACAAGTTAAACATTATTTCTGTGTTATACTGTGGAACCTGGTCTGCAAAACACTGATTCCAAGAAAGCACTATCTGAGGAGAAGTTCAGACACAAATAGGTATTAAATATTATATACTGAAATGTGGATTTCTGGTTTTTTTTTAAATCTAAAAAAGGGTCAGGTGGAAAACTACACTTAAATGTGACTGCCTACATAAGGCAAAATTTCCACATCAGGAAGTTCTAATCTAGACAAACAACTTGAAACTTGTGCAACTTGAAAGGAAAGCTGAGTCAGTCAACCGTGCTGTCCAACTTGAACTGAATGTGTTTCAATCAGACCTAAACATGTGGAAATGCAAGACGTAAAGATATGCCATGAATAATGAAGCACACAAGTACGAAGGGTTTTTTCCTCTTAAATAATGTTTTTGAATCCTATCCTGTACACAGTAATAAAGTGAGCAAGCATAGTTGCTCCTCATTCTCATAATTTCCACATGCGCATCTAGGAAAAAAACATGGCATTTCCAATGCAGGGGAATTAAAATAAAAGGAATTACTATTTAAATGTCAACAGCCAGGACTTATTTTGTTGTTGTTGTGGTTACTGTTTGGATGTGTGCCTGCCAGTGACAAATGCATGAATGTGTGTTGCAGTCACTTTCTATAGAGAAAGCCACAAATCAAAAGAGAACTTTTTGCCCTAGAAGTTTTAAACAAGAGATTTCTTAATGAGGGCAGGAGGTGAATGGGCACTCGGCAAGGGTATATTAATGGCAATAAAAAAAACAGCAGTAATGATTGGTGAGCCTATAGCCAAAGAAAATGATTACCGTATGTGAAATGAAAAAAAAAGTCTTTACTGATTTCTGGTGGAAACGTGCATTGTTTTTCTCTAGTCTAATGATGAGTAGCACAACAAAGCAGTTTGGCTTCTAGAATGGTTATGTTCTGATCATATACTTGACTTTGGAGTAACTTCACTGAAATCAATTATTTGGGATGGAAACATTTGAGGGCTGTTGACAGAGCTGCATACATGGATTCTGGGTTGACACTGTAAAACAATTGCTTTTATTCTTAAAATATGTCCAGTGGCACAAGCAATATTTTCCCCAAAAACTTCTTTATAGTGCAAAGCTGCTCTTTTTCAAAACTGCAGAACACAAGCGCCTTCAGTTTCTAACTCAAGGAGGTATACCAAACTGAAGCTGAAGGACCTTATGGCAGAGCTTTCCAAACTTTTCATGTTGATGACACACTTTTTAGACATGCATCATTTTGCGACACAGTAATTCAGTAAGCAGAGACAGCCCCTACACTTGAGCCTGGCCCACCACTATGACCACACTTGCCAGTGTCTTCCTTTGCCCAGGGAGGCTGCAGAGGCAGCCCCTGGGCTTGGCCTGCCACAGCAGTGGGAGAGGGTGCCCCTACACCCACTACATTCGCACAACACACCTACAGACCGCAGGTGACACACTAACATGTCGTGACACATAGTTTGGAAAGCTCTGCCTTGTGGGCACATGAAGGAGAAGAAGAATGTAAGAAAAGCACATTGTTATTGTATCTGTTCATTTTACACAGTTCAAGAATCTTTGTCTCAGTTCTTAACCACTTTCAGCCATAGCAACAATTATAAACATCCACTCAGAGAGTACCATTTGTAGAAGTTAATTTGAGTCAAAATGTTGCCGGCCCTTCCCTAAACTGCAAACCCCAGGATTCCATATGATGTTGAAAGTGAAATAATAACACTATAACAGTGTAATGCAGAAATGACCTTAGATAACCTGTCACCTTCTCATGTCACACTTTGACTGAAAGTCCATGTTTACAAAAAAACCTTTCTGAAGCCAGTGATGGGGAGGTAGAATTTAGAGGGCTGCATTGCAATTCTCTGGAATAACAGGCTTATCTTAAAACTAAAGGTTGGCAACTGGTTGAGGTAATAGTCCTTTATGTTTGCAGTATTTGAATCCTCTCCATCATACACACAAAGGAATTTTGTAGCATTTTTGAAACTGAGGGAAAGAGGTTTGTAGCACAAGCTTTTGTGGACTGGGTCTAATTCATAAGATATACTAAGGCTGTGATGCAGAACAGATATCACATGGTTCATCTGTTGTGTTGCTTGCCAATACTCAGTGGAATCCTGCACCCACTCAAATTTCTTCTTTAGAGACAGACTTACAAACAGAATACAGAGCGTCATTAATACACAGATAGGTAAAGGAAGAGCTGTCTTCTCCAGCTAGGGCCACAGCTGGCATACAATTGTAAACTGGGTAAGAGCACTCCCAGCTGCTCCTGTCACCTGAGATTCCCAACTTAGCCCAGAAGAACTCTCAGAACTCTAAAGAACTCTCAGATTCCATAACTGGTCTTTTGGGAGAACAGCAAACCTATCTAAAACCTTTTGTGAATCTCTGTCCAGAGTAGTCAGTTTATCTAACCACCATCTCTCTTTTGTCTGGATTAATTCTGAAGTTATAGGATTCCTGATACACACTGGATTTAGTGTTTTGTTTCTAATTTCCTAAGTGGTTTTAAACAAACCATTCTGTCTTCTTGCAAGAAACTGTCTCAAAAGTCAACAAGATAACTCACTGGGAACATGCATTTGTTTCCAGAAAAATGTTAGAATGATTTGTTGATTTGTTCTCTGTTCCCTTTGCTTATGATAATTTTTAATTACGATTGTGTTCATTTTCTCTCCCTTTGGGAGCTTCATTAAAATACTGATGTTTCCATAAAGCTTTGTTCATCTGATCAGAATACTGTTGCAGCTGACAAGAAAGGCTGAGAAGGTGTTCCCTCTTGGCCAAGAGTCATTCTGTGTGTCTGTGGATGTGTGGGTTGTGTGACTCCTTCACAACCGTCACAACCTCAAAAATGATTCCTTCCACAATGACCACAGAAAGACGTGCACAGACATAATGGCTGCAAATGTCATGAGCAGTGGTGCTGGATTTTAAAAATAGGAGTAAGAGACAAAGTGTACAACTGTAGAGTTGGCAGTCAGGAAGTTGCTATTAGCAAGTTTGCATCCTAGTGAAATACCAAATGAAAACATTGATTTCCATTAATCTGGCCATGAATTTTTCTGTGAAATTAACATATTGTTCTCATTTATAAATTACATGATTCACACATTTCTGTCTTTATGAAGGACAGTCAAAAATACAGGGGGTTTGGCATCTTGTATACTATATTGAAAAAGAAAAGCTTTCCAACCCTCAAATAGGGGGCATAGCTTATAATATATTCCTAATTTGAGGGCAAGACATCTCCCTCTCCTATAAGGGACAACACTTCTGGTCCTCAAATAAGGACATTCCTTATAATAACTGGCAGCTCTACTCATCAGCAGGATTCTGGCCAATGCAGCTGATGCTTTTTCATAGTTAAGTTAGCCATTTAAAAGGCCTTTGAGGCCCGTCCCTAAACTGCAAACCTCAGGATTCCATAGGATGTTGAAAGTGGAATAATAGTGTTATAACAGTCTAGTGCAGAAATGGCCTTTCTTTGCCATTTTTGACTACTATTTTCAGACTTTTAATACGAAAGGCAAGGTAGCAATAGAAGCAGGAGATTACCAAAAGTGAAACTTCAATTCAATCTCTGTGTTCCTTCTTGATATAGGAGAATTTTGAGGAGAATACAAAAGATTTCTACAAGTGTAGTGATCTTTTGAAATAGTTGCAATTTTCCTACCTATGGACACTCTGGAGAAGTTGTCCTTTATCAGACATTAATATGAGGCCCTTTAAACATATTCCACTTGCACTGAAGTGTTCATAGTGAAAGGCTCCTGAGCAGCTAGTGTTAACATTTAAAAGGGTGCTAAATTATTACTGGGAATCTCTGACGCCATCCACAAAAAGACAGTAATAGCTTTTGACAGAGAAGAGTGAATGATTAGCCATTCATTTAGAAGAAAAAAAGGAAAAATTTCTATTCAATATGTATACCAGAAAAAAATGGCAGTAGGTAGTGGTTAACACTCCCATACGTTTTAGTTAAAAAAGTACATCTATACTTAAAAGTGCATTGCAAATTAAAAAGATTATAAAGCAACTTACCAGCATCCATTAGTAATAAAAAATAAGTTCCCTTTGTAATATTGATTAACATCAACAAACTACTTGTCTTCTTAGAATAATAAGCAATGAATTGCTTTTAGAGTCATGTTCCATGCCTTGAAAGTGCCGATACTTTCTGGCTGTGCCCCTTCTGTTGCAACACTGCTTTTGCTTCCTTCCATTCACAGGAAATAAGGACAGGCACCCTGCATGACTTAGGCCCTTTCCACACCATCCTGAAATAGTGTGTTGTTCCATTACAATCCCAGCATGGGCATTTCTGTTATGATACCTGGTTAGGAATGCTCTCTACCATATCCCTTTGCCTTAAGTGGATAAGTAGTGTTATTGCCACTACAGCATCATTTGGCCAGTCTCTTTCCCTACCTTTTCCTCACCCACAAGTACTGATTGGTTGGGGAGTGTGTGTGTGTGTGTGGCCTTTTTAGCATGGTATTCGCCATGCGAAAGGGCTTATGGAGCATCGCACAATTGTGAGGAGCCATCCACATGACATCCTTGCAATTGTGTGATGCTGCAGGGGCCGGCAGGCACTGATCACACATTGCTCCAGGGCCCCATATGCACTTACCGTGCGTGCAGAGCCTCCAGAGCCACGGCACTCAGACTTCCTGCCCCAGAGCAGCCTGGGAAAATCCCAGGCTGCACTGCAGAAGGAAGAGGAGGAGCCCTCACATTGTCTGCTTGCTAGCAGGCAGCGGCTGCAGAGGCAGAGCAGCGGGGACACGAGAGCCTCTCACAAGAGACTGCTCGTGTGATCCCCACACCCCAGTGCCGTGAAAAGGTAAGGTGCAAAAAGGGCCTCTGTGTGTGTTTATAAGCTGTACTAGTGCAGCCACATTGTAACGTCATAACACACGGGTACACTATTGCATTTTTGCACTATACTGCTAAAAAAAGTATTAAAAATGTAAAAATTCAAAAGACAAATTTAAAACAAATATGGAGAGCTGGTAGATTCCAAACTTGCCATGCTATGGGAGCCACTGACGAAGGGACAAGCTGAGCTTGACCAGACCCTACCCACTCACAACAGGAAGTGCTAACAAGCGCTATTGTGGAACCACACTGACCCAGCTGATAAGATTGTAGTGCTAAAGAAGTCTCTTAATGGGTTTTTTTTTTTCTGGAAATGAGATAGGGCTGACTTGCAATGCTTGGGAACAGATTAGCAGCTGGATAGTGACAACGTCATGTGGTAGCACAGCTCTTAGACCAGAAACAATCCGTTGCTGTAGCGGGATGACAACGTCACGTAGAAAGAGCCTTAGAATCTGGGAGACTGAGGCCAAGATGAAAACTGTGCTGTGGTTTTGTAGTGGGAAGATAAATTCTGATATAGCTGATAGGTGAAAATGTATCTTTATTGAGAATTTTTGGAGTGTGTGTTTGCATGTGCCTTCAAGTCACCTGTCAACTTAGGGTTACCCCATCAATTTAAAGAGCTAAATAAGCATTGGTAGCTTTGCAAGGTTAATGGCTACTAGCTATTGAACATAGAAGCATAGAGCTGGAAACGGACCCATGGACCATCAAGTCCAATACACTGCTCAGTGCCATAGGAGGTAGCTGTTCAGACTTATTAAGATGTCCAAAGAAAAGGACCTCACCACCTCTCTATGCAATTGGTTGCATTGCTAAACTACTCTTACTGGCAAGTTATTTCTGGCTTTTTTTTTTTTTTAAATTCCACTTATTTGGCAAAATGTTTGGGAGAAACAGTGGGAAGGTGGGTTGAGATGGAGATGAATCTGAGTTTCACAAACATAGGAGCATGGAGGAAGGGAAGTCTCCCTTGTAGCACTCTTCTTACCAGGAAAATGAAGCTTGGTAAAGCTGGGCTAGGAACTTCCTACTGTTTGGACCAGTAGCGAGTAAAATTAAAAAGGTGTTTTTTCAAATTGTATTCAAAGAGTACTAGAAAATCACTTAAAACCTTCTCTTCAACATATGGCAATCACTTTTTTTTAGATTTATATTCCTTGAGGTTTCCATTCTATTCTGGGAGCTGCTTAACACTGGGCAGGAAACATTTCCCTAACTAACATGGTAATGAAGCCATTTTGCGTATGCTGCTTTACTTTTCCGGTATAATTAACCATCTTGTTTATTAATCCAAATCATTTTTCCACACCCCTTACAATATGGGACTTGCACTGTTTATCACACACTTTCTGCACATCTGAAAATCCAATTAAATATTTCAGCCAAATTTCCATCGGTCTCCATTGTGCGCCACTATCCTGTCTGTTTTTCAGTGAGAATGACTTCTCCGTTTACACACTTTCCAAATTAAAGTGTTGACCCAGTTTTTATTCTCTCGGTGTATTTCAGTAGCCACAGATGCTATTATTGTAAGTTCAGCATGTAAACACCATCTCCTCATGCTCTTGATGATTTGATAGAAGGGGCTTGCATTATTATTTTTTCCTGGAAATCTCATGGCTTGCTTTAATGTACCATCTGAACAAGAATGGATCTTGTTGAGCCTGCACACTTTTATTAAAAGAAATTCCTTAGCAATCTACTGCTTTGGAATTCAAGCTCACCTGATTTTATTCAGTTTTATTTCTTCTGTTCAAGCTTCTTACCAGTCCCCATAGAAAGGAACATAAAGCTGCCGGTTGGCTTCTTTGACCTTTGTCTTGCTCTGCCTATGCATCCTCACTTTCTACCTTCATCCAGCTATGCTGTCAAATCTCACCATCAAAATCTCATCCCCCCTGTATGTGTATAGGTAGGTGGGTCTAGTCTTTCCCCAGAAAATGACACTAGAAAAATCAGTTTCATTACCTCCTATCTCCAGTGCATATCACTTCTGAATGAGTTCACCAGTTAAATCTGTTCTGTCCTGTTCCTTTTCAGTGATTATTTTTCCCCTATCAAATGTATACATATACACACAGAGCAAGGCTGGAATCTTTTCTGGTGAGATATGTGTACATGACTGAGAGAGGTATGTGAGTATCCTTTTTGGGGGATGCTGCCCAAGGAGATGTTCATTAGATCTTAGATGTTCATTAGATCTTCAGCCACCATCTAACCCTGTCCCCAGGCAGCTGTCAATCCTATGGGTGCGGCCATGGCTGTTTACTGACTGTGGGAGAGTTGAGCAGGCAGTGCCCTTCCCAACTGCAGTTGTACAGCTGGGAGAATTGGTATGAGGTCAGTCTCTCCCATACTTCTCCCTGATATCCACCAAGTCAACAGATATCTGATTGCCTTACTAGAGCTTCCCCCTCTTCCCCCTTGCCAGTAAATGACCGTGGAAGTGTCCCTAGGGGTTGATAGCTGCCTTAGAGAAGAGGAAGTCAAGAAGATGCAAGATTTTGGTCATCACATTGAAATGTGTGTTCAAAACAATATAATATACACGTATATTAAATGCATATACTACTCTATTTCCCCCAAATATGCATTTAAAGATATTTTAAAGATACATCGAGGCTAACATTTCATGCAAACACTGGAGAGGGTGTATAATTCTGTTCGGCGTAACCCTGCAGATAAGACAGATCAAGTCTGTCATATCAGCATTGGCAAAGATTGAGCTTCTCAAGTATCTCTCTGTCAAATACAGACTCCTTTCTGGCCTAAAGTGATTTGCAAGTCACAAGAATGGGAATAAAGCAGTCCGATTTCTTTGTCTAAGATACCTATCTCAGTTGCATATGAGAACTGTAGTTTACCAGTTTACCAGTAATATTCCAACATCTCAACAACCTTCTATTAAAACTCACTGGAATAATCCTAGAAAGAGAAAAAAAACTTGGTTTGGAATAAAGTGTAATTTAAATTAGTGATTTATTGAGGACAAGGTTTGTTCTCCGCCCCCCCCCCGCCAAGGAGATTATGCATGCATACTGAGCTTATCATTCAGACTCTCAGTCAAAATCAAGTATTTCAGTCAATATGTGAGGTGCTTGCAGCTGAGTTTTGAATGGGCTCAGCTTAGCACCTCAGCTTTTAAAAAAAAATCAGTTCATGACTGGAGTGGAAACAATAGTGTCTGTTTGGCTCTGAGCCTTGACAGCTGTTCCTAGATACCTTCATTCTTGCTCTGACATTGTGGAGCCCAAACTCAGACTATGTTTCATCCTTGCCTTGTTTTACCCCAACATAAACTTGCTTAATCTCTGGTTTAATCTTTACTGGTTTAAACTCTGAATTGCATCTCAACTGACTGTGAGTCACCTTCACTGGATCTACTTGTTCTCTGATAAGTCTCTGCTAACTTAATCTTTCAACCTTGCCTCTTGAATAGTCCTTGCTTGAAGAGCATGCTTGAAATGTTGATTGACTGAGGGCCTTTCCTCTCTATACTATTACGGTACTATTATTCCATTTTCAATATTCTATGGCATCCTGGGGTTTGCAGTTTAGGGAGAGGCATTTAGAATTCTCCACCAAAGAGCTCTTTGGACTCAGTAAACCACAAAACTCAGAATTCCACAGGATGTTGAAAGTGGAATGTTAGCACTATAACAGTGCAGGGTGGAAAGGTCTTTAGGCCATTTCTGCACTACAGACTCATCCCAGCATGGGAATGCATTGATGCCAATATGCGGCGCATACTACTACAGGACATCATTGTGATCCCGCTCTTGTCGCATCCCCAGCCATTGCAATTGTGCATTAAACTATTACCAGAAAAAAACTGATAATAGGCTCCTTTTGCACAATGATCACATCAGCTAGGGCCATGCAGAAAGCATGGAAGCACCATCTAGGTGCTTCCTTCCTCAGTGCAGCACAGGAATAGGCCAGCTGCACTGTGAAAGGAAGGAGCATGTCCTGCCCACTACCATCCACCATCTGGTAGCTACCTTCATTGGGGAGCATTCAGGACACACTCCTATCCCAGCAAAGGCACTGCCAGGATGGTGTCAGGACATTGCAGAATGCAGGCAAGGTGCAGAAAGGGCCTTAGACTTTGTACTGTCTGAAAATTGATGTATGTACTGATGCCTCTATGAAATAAAGTAGATAGATGGTAATCCAAAGACTATAAAAATTGTGGGGGGGATGATGTGAATGGAGAATCCCCATACAAAAATGAAGGATTAGCCACAAACCAGATTTTGAAAAAAGTGCTGCACCATATTGTCCATAAACACTGAAAAGGGAAGCTTGTAGAAGTGTAGTCATACGAACGGAGGTTGAGGTGCACTGTTATTAGGTTTCCCACAGCCAACAGAATTTGAATCTTACTAACAGAAATTTTCCTGAGAGTTTCCTCACAGGATTCAAGGACTGCATTCACTCAGGACTTGGATAGCCAATTTCAAATACCATGAATTGACTTCTTGACCACCTCCCTTGGACTCAAAGCTAACAACCTACCCAAGGGTCCCAAGATTGCTTGCTTGGCTTCACAAGTCAAGCTATACGCGAGCTCATATAAATCTTTGCTCTGTTATGTAAGGGACACTTCACTGGAGTTGGTAAAGCATTCTGTGTAGATGTGCAAGGTCACTGTGAGCAAAACACAGTTGTAGGTAATGGAAGTAGTTAAGAGGAATTCTAGGCGAGGAGACACAATATAAAGAAGCACACCAGTCAGTCACCAGAAGTAATAATAGAAGCTGATCAGAAATCCTAGACTTATTTTCAGAGCTAAGACACACACACATGTGAGGGATGCTCAAGAAGAAAGGATTAATATTGGCTGCCTGGATTCCCAAGCAGTGACAGGGTTCCAAACAAAGCACACAGAGTGCTGTGGAGGTAAAGAATATTTGGAAATTTTCTCATCCACACAAGAGAAATGTCAAGACACTTCATTTTTAAAAAATGACATTTTTGCCCCATAAGAAAACAAAAAGAACTGGATTTTTTTATCCAAGAGGAAGAGGAGGAAGAAAGAGAGGGGAAGGATGAGGAAGCAGTACATTTTGTGCAATAATGTATTTTTTTTAAAAAAAAAATATCACAGTGCTAGTCATGAATGTGATTAAACCTTTAAAAAAGCATCCTGTCATTATCTGATTAGTGAAGAAAAACTTTTGAAAAAACTTGTTATTACATGTGACAACAAAAGAAGAAAAAAATCCTTATATCTCCACAAAGATCTCAGTGGCTCAAGGGCTAGACACCATATGAACCAAAACCAAAGAAACAAAATCTGGTTCTATAGAAGGTTCAGGGAGATTTCTCATCTTTTGACTAAGTTTGCATCTGCCCACCTGTCCAAGTAAGCACAACACAATGTTCAGACCAAAAGGAGTTATCAATGATAGTTTGCCCACTAATTCCTATCTGGAAATGTGTGATCTCAGCCTCTTAGCCCCTGGAATGTTCAAATGTTAGACTGAAAAGTTGATTGTGGTTTTGTGGAATGGTATTGCTAATGACACAATAATGTAACCCCTTGGACCCATTACAAACAGTGTGATGATCATCACATTCTGGGAACTATGAAGCCATCCATAACAATTTTTTTCTTGATAATTTTTCACATCCACTACATACACGAGTTCACTTTTAGAAAGTCAGAAGGGTCTAGATAATACAGGCCATTTCTACATTATGCTGTTATAGTGCTATTATTCCATTTTCAACATCCTATGGAATTCTGGGGTTTGTAGTTTAATGGGGCCAAAGAGCTCTCTGGCTGAGAATTCTAAATACCCCTCCCTAAACTGCAAACTGCAGGATCCCACAGGATGTTAAAAGTGGAATAATAGCACTATAACAGTGTAGTGTGCAAATGGCCACAGTCTTCAGAGTGTAATCCTCACATTGTTTCCCATTGTTTCTTCTTTCTTTTTTCTTTTCAAATAAAACTTATGGGGGGGGGAGAACAACTGTGTAATGCCTTTCAGTTGTGGGTGGAAGGGGCCTTCATTCCAGAAGCAGTGTGAGATACTCCTCCAGACTTTGCAGAACCCCATAGTATAGCTGCCATGGAACTGAGCAACAAGTCTGCCCCATGTTACTTTTTGATAACAACCCTAAAGGTAGGAGTGGAATATCTTTAATAGAGGACCTTCTACACCCAACCCTGTGCCATTCCACAAGGATACTGTGCTTTATCAAGTTGAAAGTCAGGTAGAATCAATCATTTCTAGAGGGGCAATATGGAAAATTATAGCTAGCAAAACCCTGCTTTGAAAAAGGTAATGCAAAGCTGACAGGATCCTATATCTAAGCAAGATATATTGTCATCTGTATTTTATTGAGCACAGCTGAGATTACATGAAGTGAAGGAAACAGCATGAGCTATGCAAATGCTCACACTGAAGAACTTTATTTCTGATGATAGTTTACGATCCACTGCTACATTCACTATAGGGTTCCTTGTCACAGGTAGTTGAGTGGGAAGGAAAGTGCAGTTGCTGATTCTAACACAAAACCATACTCTAGCCTGCACCACTGGCAGACAGAATTTATTCTGATGCTGTTTAGTATTTCAGGACAGATTGTTGATTGCAAAACAGCTCTGCTTCTAATGAACCCCCTACTGAGCAGCTAAAGACTAAAACCATCAGAGGTGAAGGTATAACAGGTGAAAGAATGCACTGAGATGTGTGGCAAATGCAGGACAAAATATATCTGAGGTTTAACTTAGTGCCTACCCATTGGAAGATTTCTCCCGGCCATGAAAACCCCACTCAAAATTAAGAATACCAATTTCAGTTAAAGCTGTATTATAAATGTATGAATGCAACAATTCATTCCTTGATCATTAGAAAAAGAAGCCAAATTTGAGATTATTATTTTTTTATGCAACCTATATTTCCAGTGTGGTATTTAAGAAGCTTTCTTCATGTGGAAAGCCAAAGACATAGAGGGATAGTTAGTAACAACTAATATTTCAGTCAATATTTTCCTATGACAGATTTTTTTTAAAAAAATAGGTCTGCATTTGGGAATATCAAAAAGAGGTCCATAGGATGGGCTGAAGAATATAAAGATTTTTAACATCTAAACTAAGGTTTAGCCAGCATGATGTAGTGGTTTGAGCAATTTACTAGACCCCTGGAGATCAGGGTTCAATTTCCTGTGCAACCATGGAAACTCACTAGGTGACTTGGGCACATCACACACTCTCAGCCCCCAGAAAGCCCCATCATAGGTTTGCCTTAGGATTTCCATAAGTCAGAAATGACTTGAAGGCACACAACAACAACAGCAACAAACTAAAGTTGACTGACCCTGAGCACTGCTTGAATAGGAAGATTTGGGGACCATATGCAAAGCTTTATCTGCTTCTTGCATGAAGGGTATCAATGTAGCATATGCATGTTCTAGTGTGAATATAAATATTAAAGCATGGTTCATCTTTGTGACATTCTACTATACTCATACTACAGTAGTGCACTAATAGACTTGGAAGTTAAGTTCCATTGCAATCAATATATTGTACTTTAAGCTATATCTTTTTCAGGCCTAATTATCAGAGCATTATTAAAATGAAATGTCCCCACTAATTATAACTTGAGGAATTCTAAGTATTTCTCTCTAAATTGTGTCCATACTTCAGCAATATGTTCTCCTTTTGAGAAGTTTCATTAGGCTGATCAAAACTCATTTAGCTAATGTCACTAAAACCCTTTCAGATGTTTAGGCAAGATCCACCAATTTCACCTCAACTTTCATTTTGGCCAAAGCTGGTAAGCTACAGATGTACAAATTCTCTCCCCCTTCAGTTGTCCCTTCCAACTTGTATATATGGACACCCTATAATATTCAGTACTCTTCAAAAAATATTTTCAGTGCCTCTCAAATTTTTCATGTGATTTCTGCACAGTAAGACAAATCCAAAAATGCATGGAAGTCATTTTAAAGAATGTCTAAGGCAAGTCCAGCATATTCTCTGTGGTTATACATTGAATGTTTACTTAAGGAATGTTGGTGTTTCATGCTCTGCATGCAGATAGTGTTAGAAGTAGCATCATTAGCATGCCTATACTCAGTCATTGCTTGTTTGCATGTCTCTCTAAGAGTTCAGGTATTGCATGTATTCATGTCATTTCCCATTTGTTTGTCTTAGACACATAGACTTGCATCCTATATCAGTTGATCTGCATTTTGTCTGCATTTGCTCACTCTCCATTTTAGCTTACTGTTTTCTCTTCTCCATCTTCAAAGAGTACATGTTGCAGAGTCCTTTACCACCACATCTTATGAACCCTTTAGTATTCGTAAGTAAAGCTACTTTGTATGTTTTCACCCATGAAGACTAAACTAGTTTTATTTCTCTGCTAGATGCTGGGCATATGGGACTGGTAGTTGCTCACCTTCTGCCTGAGAATCTTAATTACTTTTCTTGTGACATCAACAACCTTCTCTGGCATCCTCCAAAAGATAGCCACAGCTACAAACAGCATGTTGAACCAGATTCAAGTTTTTCTTATGTTCATACAGATCTGAACATGTGATACCAAGGAACCTTATCACATGCTCCATTGGAGAAGTGTGTATTCAATATAGTTGTGTATTCAGTTTGAATAAAGATGAAATTAAGAAACACTATTCATGTCATTTGTTTTAATTATAAAAACAAATGGCAACTTAGGCCCTTTTCGCATGCCAGTACTGTTGCAAAATGGCCTCGGGAACATTGTGTGATTGTGAGGACCATTCCATATGACATCTTTGCAATCGTGTGATGCTTTCAAGGCCATTAGGTAGCAATCATGCATTACGTCATTTTCAGCTCATTGACAAAAATGATGCACAGTCGCGCATCCCTCCCGTGCCCCACATGCACTTATCTTGTGTGTGGAGGCTCCTTATACATGGCCATCGTGCTTCCTTCCCCAGCGCAGCCTGGGAAAGTACCCAGTTGTGCTGCAGAAGGAAGGGGCAGAGCGCTCATGCTTCCTTCTGGCCAGCACAGGGCTGGTGCGGAGGGGACGCAAGTGCCTCCCAGATGAGGCTTTTTGTGCAATCCCCGTGCGATACCAGCGGCACGAGGTAAAGTGCGAAAAGGGCCTTACACTCATGGATTCCCAATGGAAAAAAAAATTTATAATCTATTAACAAGTTTTATTCATATTTCATTAGTTTCTATGGGGATGAAAAAGAAAAGCACAATGGAAAAGACTCTGCAGATCATAACAGGGTTATGGTGGTGCTGCTGGTGGAGAACAATCAAAAGGACAGATATCTAAAATAGTATCTGTCAAATGGGAAACCATTGTACTTTTTTATCTCAAATCTGGTAGGTTTGATCAATTAACTGAGTAGTATAATGTCTGAAAATATCATAGCTGAAGAATGCAAAAGATAAAGGTTGTTACCCTGATTTCTGTGGGTCCCAGGAGGGACACCTAAGTGCACTCCAAATATTACTAAGTTGGGGGAATTAGCAAGGAGCACAAGCTAGCAATACGAGAGGCAGGGTAACATAGCGAGATCTTTAACCCTATGTTTAAAGGGTCAGGCTGCGACAAGAACTAGGCAAGTTGTTCAACTAAAAGATTTTATTAAACTCTCCTTAATTAAGCAAACAACGACATATGCACTCACGCACTCATCCAAGAACTATAGAAGCAGAAAGTGAGGAAAATTGATAGGGGTTTTGAGAGGATTTCTGCGGTGATACTCCACCTGATCCTGCAGTCCAGGAATAGAGAGATAGAGAGCGATGCTGGGGATCGTAGTAGCTCAGCACGTGGAGGCTGAGGAGAGGCTCGCCAGACAGAGCGACAGCAGTTTGGGATGCAAGGCACAAGCATTCCGACAAAGAGCTCAAACTTGGGGTTTTTATAGGGAAGATTGTACCTAGAGGCTACCCTCTCCTGAGGAGAACAATAGGGTTTTTAGTGGAGACAAAGCCTCCAAAAGGTCAAAATCAGAATTGATAAGATTTAGCCAGCATTGCCAATTGTTAGAACAGTATGCAGATGAGGAGCGCTTAGCGTTTGTATAGAGCAAGCAGTTTGGGGCTGATTGCCCTTGCGTTTGCTTAATGGTCAGTTGTGTCTGGAGGGCACTACCAGCTGTGCGGCAAATGGTTGTTTACTGGCCTAAACCTAGCATGCATAATTAAGGCCATGTGGCCGTGCCTGCCTACACAGGCTTTTCGTGACCCTTTCAGACATGCGGAGTTCATCTTATGGAGTGCCACATGGAATTATTAAACATAAACAATATGAAATTGTAGACCTCGGGCTTGGGCCAGATAACCACAGTAACAAAGTCACAGGAGGGGAAAAATACCTAGTTTGTCATTGACAGACATGGAAGCTTACAAGATGTATCTTTTTTGGTTACTTCTGGAACCAATTCCATGAGACAAACAAAGAGAAGAAAATATTTCATTGATATGCCATGTCCTCTATTCCATGCTGATGAGTGAGGATTGTGTCTGCCAGTTTTAATGAGAACGAGACAGAGGCCCTTATCACACAATGCCCCAATTGCACAGTGTCCCAATTCCATCTTGGCAATGCCGGGATGGGATCGGGACCTGAACACTCCCCATTGCACCCACTTGGCTCCTGGCAGATGGGTAATGTTCAGGACGTGCTCCTTCCTTCCACAATACAGCTGACCTCTTCGTGCACTGTGCTGTGGAAGGAAGCACATGCTCGCACTTCTGCTCTTCCCACATGCCCACAGCTGACAAGATCATCATGGGAAAGGAGGCCATTATTGGATTTTTATTTTTATTTTTGGTAGTGGTATACTGCACAATCATGACAGCTGGGGACATGACAGTAGCAGGACTGCAACAAGGTTATGTGATGGCACGTGTTCCAGACCAGCAGCAACATGTCACCATGCTGGGATGATGACATTATGTGCTAAGGGCTACAGACAATATATTAAAGCTTACAACAATAAATTAGAGGCCCCCAGAATATGCTGTAGTTATTAATTCCTCATTCTCTTTTTCCTCACCCACCATTTCTTTTGTGCTTTTTGTATTTCACCTAAAATAGGGAAAAGTTTAAAAAAATTACATATGCACGCACACACACGCACAGAGTGCAACACTTTTGCAGAACAAATTATGGGGATAATCAGTGAAGATGTTTCTTTGCATTGAAGCAGTCATTTCCCCTGCTTCATTCCCCCCCCCCGCCCCAGTCTGGATGACGTGAGTAGAGACCTCATGGGTTACATGTGTCAGACTGCTATTTCAAATTTGAAATTCCCATTTAGCAGAATAATAAACCATGCTGTGCTCTGTGCAGAAGCACTAAAGCTTAGTAAAGTACATTTAGACCCCCCAAAGTTCACTCATGCTGCCTGTTCAATACATGAGCTTTAGGCAAAGGCGGCTGAATTAGCATTTTCAGTTGTAGTAAAGATTTTGAGCAATGCACTATCTGAACTTAAAGACCTTTTCCTTTCCAACTTGTCTAGTTGTAATTAATGTTAAACTTTTTTTAAATTAAGGGTTTATATCATTTTCCTATGATTATTGCAACCCAGACTTTAATAATGAGTCATAATAACATTTAAATTAAGAAAAGACTTCTTGCCTTTTAAAAAAAAAATCATTATTTGTCTAGCAAGAAATCATAGCACATATATTTTACAGAAATCTGTAATTAAAGCTTCTAATTTTAAACTTGAAAGAAGTGCTTTGATTCAAATTAAGTGGAATTATTGTAATTGTTTTTTTAAGCCCTTGTGTTTTTCCCCATGCCTTTTTTTAATGGTGGGGGCTATTTCTATTTCTATTTCTTCCTCCACAAAAAAATAATGAGTAAATTATACAAGAAATAGAATAGAACAGTCTTTTAAAGTGATTCTTTTGCAACTTTTTTTCTTAAAAGATAGTTTGAAAAAGCAAACACAGAAACACAAACATAGCTGTGGACAAATGCCAAGTATATATTCAGTGCATTGACCTAAAGGTAACCTGTCTGCACTCAGATCAATAAACCATCTTCCAGAGTGTTTAGATACAGGCTCTTCTTTTTCCCCTGAAACTAGACTACATTTAAGGAGAGCCTGCACACTGTTCTCTTAATTCCGAGGTAATGAATTATTTCCCAAAGTCAATCTGAGATTTTATACAGTGGTGACATCCAAATGGCAGGTCAGAGGAAACTGTCAGACTGGCAGAAAAGTAGATCCCCAGGCCTTGGGTTGCAAAGAAAATGGTTGGCTTCCAGGCCAGTGGCAAAAAAGGAACACAGTGATTTCAGGTACAGGCAGCATTCCACTTGTTAGTTCCATAGAGAAGTCAAGTGGGAGCAGAACTCATTTGACATATGAAGCATTGTTAAAGATTTGTAAAAGAAAAGCAAGTGCAAAATAACAGCAACCACTACACGTATAGATATACACACACAAAATCTGATTTCTACCCATCTAGCCAGTAATATATGACTACTGATTTTGCCATATCTATATTGATATCTGTATCTGAGGTGTAGTGGTTTAAGTGTTGGACTAAGACACTTGAAGATCAGAATTCAAGTCCCTGCTTGGCCATAGACGCCTATTGGGTGACTCTCTCCACCTCAAAGGAAGGTAATGGCAAGCCCCCCTCTGGGGGAAAAAAAAAACTTGTCAAGAAAACCCTGTGATAATGTTACCTTCAGGTTATTGTAGGTCACAAATAACTTGAAGGCACAGAGCAGTGAATGTCTATAGCTATATCTATATCTGCTATGCAATACATAGTAGAATGTGTTTAAGGTCTAATAAAAGCTAAAATCAAATACCTAATTAAAAATATAATTAAATTTTCTATTTGATATATAATTAGATATCTATAAGTGCAATATTAAATTTAAATATCGGTCAGTGCAGTATTTAACCTACCCTAACTCTTCTCTTTTAACTGATTTTTCTTTAGTGTACCCCTTCAGCTGTTACATTTGTGGATGCATTGCAAGAGGTGCCCAATACTAGGGGACAATGCTGGCAGGGGCGGGACAGCATTAGTTGGCACACCTAGATACTCAACTGAGTTTTAAGTGCAATTTTGTTTCATTTTTTGGGTGAAAAATTGCATAATACAAAACTCTCTAAAACTATCAGGTTCAAACTTGGCAGGGACAATTCTTTTCTTAGAGTCTAGTACATCTACAAACTTAATGTTGATGCTGATAAAACAAAGGGGGTTATATCCATCTGTTTTTTTTCAGTGCAAGCCAGTGCAAAGGCCAGTGATGCAGATTTCTGAATCTTGATTCAGATTCTGGGTGTGGGTCAGACAGGGTCTGGCTCAATCTGGACCAAACTGGAGTTAGGTCTGAATCACTGAATCGGGCTCAAAAGTGAACCAGTTGTTGCCCCCTTGGTAAACCTTGTCCCAGGGTCTACAACTTTGATATAAAATTAATTTAACCCACCAGAGAGGTCACCCGGATGCACACATAGGCAATAACGGTCATGCGATTGAATGCACCAGGTCATACCAGTAAACTCCCCAGTCATGTAGCCACAAGAGACCTCATGTTGTGATAACTCATGGTGAACAAAAGGTCATCAACATTTAAAGAGTCCACTTGAGGGGAGTAAAAGTGTTCCCGGAAAGTTGGGCACTAGATGCAATAAAATATTATCAAATCAAAGAGGAGGAAGAAATATGATGCCTCCTGGTCTTAGCAACTGACCAGTCCCTCCTACCAATAGCTACATGATCTCCTCAGCATCCCTTCGCTGAGCTGCTGTTCAATCGCTGCTTCCCAGACCGAGGTCTTTAGGGAGAGGTGCAGTATCACCCAGACAACGAACCCCTCAATAATCCCTCTATCTTATTTCCATTCTTTATTTCTTTTAGCCCTTGGATGTGTGTGTGTGTGTGTTTGCATTAGTGCGAGCTATTATTGTTCAATAAAGTCATTCATTGGACCTTTTTGTGTGATTTCTGGCTGAGCCCGACCCCCGTAAAAATTGGGTAAAAGATCTTGCTAGGTTACCATGCTTCTCACATTGCTGTTGCTTGTGCTCTGTTGAGCTTATTTTCCACATCACTTGGAGCATATTGAGGTGTCCCTCTGGGACCCTCAGATTTTCAAGGTAACACAGTTGTCCTTTGCATTACTTCATACTTTGACACCACAGATATGGCATGAACTATAGCATTCTGCAGGATGTCTGGAACACGTCCTTTTGGGGACCTTTGGTTGATTCTGGGGAGAGTTACTTAAAGTGATTCCACAATGAAATGGAGATAAAGGAGACTGCAGAGAAGGTCAGGGAATAAATCAACATCCAGATAAGACAGTGGAAGGAGAAGTGGGGGCAGCCATCTGATCTCATCCAGTGACAATAGAACAGCATTGAAGGTGGTGGGGTAGGAAAGCTGAATCACCTCACTATTTTTAACTAAGGTGTCTCTCACCATTTTGCAGTAAAGTATTTATGAGAATTGTTCCTCCTGCTCCCCTGCCCCTTTGTGTTAGATAAGTTTATATTTTCTTATCAAGTAGACTGATGTGATCTGTGTTTGTGTACACAAGCATGTATGTTTTGCCCTTCTGACATTTCAGGAAATATAGATGCAGCAATGGGTGGAGACACTACATTTTTCCTCATCATCCATCCTGTTATTGACCAAATCCAGGCCCTGTAGTTCTGCCCACAACAAGGGGATGCCTGTGTGGAAAGTAGGGTTAGAAGGCAAAAGAATTGATACTACAAATGCATACTGCTCATAAGTTTAAATCTTCTATTTTAGGTAATCTATACTGGAGATCTTTATTTGTTTCTATTTTACATTTAGGAGCCTTTTAAAAAGCCCATCAGCGAGGGCTGAAAAACAGCAGACATCAAATTTGAACATGTTTATGATGGCAGAGAGATGGCTGGAGTTAATCCATGGGCCTTGTTAAAATGCAGATCATTTACAATACCTATAAATAGGCTCATTGCCCAACTATACTGCTAATCCTGATATAATTCAAAATGCTGAATTATCCAACATCTCTATTAATATTGTTACATGGAAAATAAATAGTCCCCTGTCACTTTCAAATTAGCTCCGTGAGTGGTTTCTTTTTCCAGACTTTTTAACTGTGTTATATAATTTGAATGAAGCACAGTGTATTGAAAAAAAAACTTGCTTTGACAAACCTACAGCCCAATCCTTGGAATATTTACTCAGAAGTAGCTCTATACAAAAGGATTGCAATCTTATCTATTTTGCCACAGTATTAGGCAGATACTTATGTATAAGACTGCAAAATTGGGTATATGTTTCTCAATTATTGGAAAGTTATTTTTAACATAATTAGTTACAATATAGTTACATTTTAAAGGGAATAAGGTCTTTGCTATTCAACAGTGTGCAAGTGGCTGCTTATGTGCCTTCAAGTTGCCTATATTTATGATGAATCCATAAATGTCATAGGGTTTTCTTAGGCCACGTAACAATAGTTATTTATGCATTGCTTTTTGAAAAATCATAATGCTGTGAAGCCATGGACTATAAGGCCACACATACCCTCTAACTATAACATTAACTGAAACAATTACAAACCATGTCCTTTGCCCTAAATTTTTCTTGATTTGCGTCTTTCTGGATCTTATTACATTCTATCCCACTCCCACAATTGTATAGGTATGCTTTATACCTGAGGCTTTAATATCACTCAGTATTGCATCTGAAGAAGTAGGTTTATATTCACAAATGCTTGTGGCAAAATAAAAACCAATTAGTCTTAAAGGTGCTGCCATATTTTCCTCTCCCTCCCTTCCTCTTTTTTATGCTGCAAAAGACTAGCACAGCTACTTCTTTGAGAACTACCACAAAAAGTAGTGAAGCTGTTTCTGGTTATGCTGTAATTGCGCTGTAACTTAGGATGTATCCACACTGCCTATTTATGGCAGTTAAATGACATTTTAACCATCTTTGCACCCTCCAATAGAATCCTGAAATCTGTAGTTTAGGGAGGTCCTTAGACTTCTCTGCTAGAGGACTGTGGTTCACTCACCTGAACTATAGTATCAGAGCTCTGTGACTCAGAATTTTGAGAATCCACAGGATGGAGACATGGGCCCTTTCACTTCAGTAGACTTGGAAGTGCAAGTATCCCATCCCACAGCCAAAACTACAGGCAGCTATGCTGGACCATCTCAACAACCAAATTTCTAGCAGTTTTCATCCATACCAGAAGGAGGCCATTGTCCTGAGTGCCTAATAGTAGGTTAAGCCATGCCAAACGAACACCAGGAAGAACTTACAACAATACATTGCTCCTGGAGGAAATAATTATCCCCCATGCCCCACTACTGCAAGTAAATACCTCAAAGGGAATACAAATGCCAGAATATCTGTGTGCCAGATGATGTCATCATCCCTGGCACATTAACCCAGGTTGTTATTCAGAGTCTGTTCAGAATTCCCATCTTCCTGATGTCTTATCTATAAGCCCAAAGATGAATTCTTTACATTGTTTCAAGCTTCCCACAAGAACCTTCATACCTTAAAAAGTAGCTCTCTACTATCACACTTCCCTGTCCCATCTCACAGTGGGAATGACTTAATGGGGAGATCCTCTCCCATATTTTACCAGTATTACAAATTCTGAGGAAATAATGACCTGTGTTAGAATCTTTTCCAAGACAGCTGAACTAATTCAAATCAGGTGAAAAGTTTACGCATCATTCGTTACAGCTGTCTAGTGGTTTAGCAACTTCTTCCTACATCTAGAGGGCCTTACACAATAAGAGTAAACCTTCATGAATCTACTGGACATTACAAAGCATGGCTTCCATTTCAGTTTTGTACACTGTCCCAGTACATGAGACAGTGCAGAAACTGTGGAAACAGTATCTTCCACCTTAACTCAGGACTAATGTTGTTGAATGCACAGAAATACAAGCCTAGACATCTAGGAGTAAATCACTCAAGGCCATGGTCCTGGGTGGATAGATATGTCCATTTTGGTTTTTTTCAACACTCAAATTCTTTTGAAATCTCATAGTTTTTCTATCCCAGATGTGAAGAAATTAGAGATTTTTGAAAAATGCTTATGAGAGCTGTGATAGAACCCTTATCCAGATTGTCCCCATGGTTCCAATCCTTGGGCTTCCATCCCACAGCTTGTCCTTTTATACTGAGGATCCCTCCCTGGATCTGGTAATTGGATCTCAAGATGATCACTATGCTGGGCAGGTGGATGTGTTGGTTTCTGGGTTCAGTGAACAGTTTTTCCTTCTTAATTATTAAATTAAAACATCCAGACAGACATATAGCAACATCTGTCTTGCAATGAAGCTGGTAAAATGTGGGCTGGACAGGGCTACTGTTAGTTGGATTTGTAATTGGTTGACCGACCGAACCCAAAGGGTGATCACGAATGGCTGCTTTTCATCCTGGAGAGAAGTGACTAGCGGGGTGCCACAGGTTCTATCCGGGACCCAGTGCTGTTCAATATTTTTATCAATGACTTGGATGAAGGAATGGAGGGCATACTCATCACATTTGCAGATGACACCAAATTGGGAGGGGTTGCTAATACACCAGAGGACAGGATCAAAATTCAAAATGACCTGGATAGATTGGAGAGCTGGGCCAAGGCAAACAACATGAAATTCAATAGAGAGAAGTGTAAGGTCCTACACTTAGGTAGAAAAAATGGAATACAGAAATATAGGATGGGGGACACGTGGCTGGATAGCAGTACGTGTGAAAGGGATCTAGAAGTCTTCATAGACCACAAGCTGAACATGAGTCAGCAGTGTGATGTGGCAGCCAAGAAAGCCAATGCAATTCTCAGCTGCATCAATAGGAGTATGGTGTCTAGATCGAGGGAGGTACTGGTACCACTCTACTCTGCTTTGGTTAGACCTCATCTGGAATACTGTGTCCAGTTCTGGGCACCCCAATTCAAGAAGGATATTGACAAGCTGGAGCAAGTCCAGAGGAGGGCGACCAAAATGGTGAGAAGCCTGGAAGCCATGCCCTATGAGGATAGACTTAGAGAGCTGGGTATGTTTAGTATGCAGAAGAGAAGGTTAAGAGGGGACATGATAGCCATGTTTAAATATTTGAAGGGATGCCATGTAAAGGAAGGAGAGGGCTTGTTTTCTGCTGCTCCAGAGACCAGGACAAGGAGCAATGGATTCAAGCTGCAGGAAAGGAGAATCCACCTGAATCTCAGGAAGAACTTCCTGACAGTCAGGGCTATCCGGCAGTGGAATCTGCTGCCTCGGAGTGTAGTGGAGTCTCCTTCCTTGGAGGTTTTTAAGCAGAGGCTAGATGACCATCTGTCGGGAGTGCTTTGAGGGTGTTCCTGCATGGCAGGGGTTGGGCTGGATGGCCCGTGCGGTCTCTTCCAACTCTACATTTCTATGATTCTATAGAACATAAAAATATAAAGATTTACTAAAATAGATAAAAGAATAGTCTTATGCTGGTTCCACACAGAGTACATTGTAACACCTCAGTTTCAAACAAACAACACTTCTTCCTGATTTTTTCCCCATGCTGACAGGTCCCCCCAACCTTATTCTAATCTCATGCTTCTCCTCTTTCTAACTGGCCCTATTTCATTTTCTGCTTGACTCTACCTCTGGCAGGTCCTAACTAACCTTTTCAGAGCAAGCCTGTTTTTTATATTTGTCTCCTCATAGCACCCCCAGCATTCCATGCAGTGTGATTGAATCTCACTATACAAAAACAAACTGAAATTCTCACCCCATCCCTAACTGCCTGATGACATCATGTGCTGCCCAATGACATCATGCCCCAAGATTCTTTTCAGGGAAGGTCCTATGCCCATCTTTAGTTTCCTACCTTAGTATTTCTTAATTTTAACTTCAGCAGTCTAGCAGAGCTTGACTTCTGGTATCCTCTCTATGCACAAGAACATTTAACATGGAGAAGTAATCATATCACTAGAAATTTGTAGCTCTGTTAAAACATGGAAAGAAAATTTGGAAATATTCAGAAAATGTTCCAAAATGTGATTTTAAAATGTTAAGAAACCCTGATGAGAAGAGTCCTGAACTGATAAAACTCTTCATAACTTGGAACTTATTTTGCACAAAAATTCACACATGCTATTTTCAGCACAGAATTGGGGATTTGTTTTGTCAACATTCACATGTGTTTGCTTTTCATAGACAACAACAACATTTTCCATGCAGAAAAGAGCATTTTCTGCACAGGAAATAATATTAATGTGTATAAATATTTATTTACTACACAGAAATTGCTGCTTTCTGTTCAAAACAGCCATATGCAAAATTTGCACAGAATAAATTCAAATTTGCAAATAGGCTTTGAAAATTGTGTGATTTTCAAAGAGTTTCTTGCAGCAGGAAGAAAACTTTTAAAATTGCTCATTGAAATTGCCATTGCAGTTATTTCCCTAGCTTTGATTTGGGTGGATCAGTGAATCCATCTGTGATTCTTATCTAAACTTTAATGGACCTGTCCAAAGTGCTGAACCCCAATTAGTTTCAGCATGCTGCTTATTTCTGTTACATTTTGGACTAGTGCCTGGTGTGGATTCACCACCCTCTGTCATCAGAGCTACCAGCCCCCACTGAATCTTATATTTCTCCATTTGCAGACTGCAGCGTCATATTCTAGAAAGAATGTTACCTTGTGACCTGCTCTTTCTGTTGTAGAACAGCATTTAATGTGCCTAATTAGCTTTGCTTCTTTTGGCATTGGGCTTGGAAGGCTCAGCCCACTCAGTAAAGTGGAAAAATCCTGTTGACTAATAGCAATATGAGATTGATACCTGAAGAGACAAGGCTGGTGTGTGTGTTGCCATGAAGCAGAATCATAAGTACCAGCACTCTTGGAATGAGAATTCTTGGGTGTGGTTTGCCGTATGAAGAAAGAAGCCCAAGCAATTCAGCAGCCTTTTTCTTTTGCTTAGTAATCCTAAGCAGACCTTCCTGGACATTTTGTAATCCTCCATGCACTTTCCCAGACATGCACCCCATTGAATTTAGCTAGCCCTACTTCTGAGGAAGCCCATAAAGACTGCAGTGGTAAAGGTGTATCTCAGGTTAGCACCATGCTATGATTCTTCTGAGATCTGGCAGCCCAAACTACTGCTTGCTGTTTTACCTGACCCGAGATGTAACTGGAGGGTAACGAAAAAAATATATATCCCTCTGCTCCTTCTGCGCTAAGGTTATTGTATTCTGTGAAGAGGAAACGAGAAAAGGCATAATGTCTGACTCTGTTATTTAGGTATAAATGTGACTAGAGGGCATAGAACTGCAAATGCCATCCCTGTCAGTAACAGAAAAAGAAGCTCATAGCCCTGACACTGCAAACTCCCCAAGGGTTTGTTAAAAGTGGGGAGAAATGTTTAGGTTCAAGCTGCTACAACAGGCACACATGCATGCGTGCGTGCACACACACACACACATTCCTCACACCCCTTTTGGATGCTTGTCTCTGAGCAAAATGGTCCATTAGACTGGCTGTTTGGCCATTATCTGCAAATGAAACCAGGCCTCTGAAGTGAGTTCTAAATCCTTCCTTCCCTTCCCACTCCCAGCCTGATTCAAAGATGAAAATGCTTTTCTTTCTGGTAAAATTCCAGTTCACAGCATGCCAATGTGGCTGCTTTTCAGAGCAGTCGCCTTATGAAAGCAAGCAGGTAGAGGAATTGGAAAAGTAAGGGGTGGGAAGTGGGGGGAGCAGTAGAGATGCAATTATGAGTGACCTTGCAATACTAAACTGGCACACTCTGCAGAATCAATAGCCAGACAAGTTTCTGTGGCAGATCCAATAAAAAGAGAACGATGGAGTTGGCATGGGATGGATGAAGAAGAAAGCAGTGCATATATATTCCAGCAAAGTGGTGATAATATTACTGTTCCCACTACTCTACCTATGATGTGTGTGTGTATGTGTGTGTGTGTGTGTGTGTGTGTAGATATTTTTGAAACATATATTTTGATTAAGGCAAAATGGCAGCTGTTGGCTGTTGCCTCTTTGGCCAATTAAGGAGACCAAAGACGTAGTAATTATGTACTCTGCTTGTTACAAAAATGGGTACTCAAACACTAGGCTGCTAGTCAGAAAAGATTAGTTAACATGTGGTTTATTACTGGGAAACAGGACTTTCTCCTCTTATGAGTGTCATTAATAAATAAGCAAAATTAGGCTTTCTCAGGAAAAAAATTATCCGGGGAAATGATAGAATTTCTTTTAAAATAAAAATTAAAATAAAAACTGCAAATTGGAGAGCCTATTAAGCTGCTTGCAAAGTATCTGAAATATATATGGTCTTGCCCCATGTTACTGAAATATGAAATTATTATTGATATGTGAAGGATTTATGTTTGAAGACATTCTGCCTATACTTGGTGGCATTCAGTTTTAGATAGCACAAACATTTTGAAGTTTTATTTTTGTCATATAATCACATGCTTTTCTCCAGACTCTATACTGATATTAATCCATGCTTACAGAGCATGGCAAATATTATGTGGGAAAAGCAATGTTTTCATTTCTTCTGAAGAAATATTAGTACAGGCGATGGACTATGCAGACCTCAATAATGTTCAATTAATATTTGTTGTTGTTGTGTGCCTTCAAGTCTTTTCCAATTTATGGCAACCCTAAGGAGAACCTATTACAGAGGTTTTTTGTTTTTTGTTTTTTGTTTGTTTGTTTTTTTGCAAGATAGGGTTTGTTTTTGCCTTCCTTTGAGGCTAAGAGGGCATGATTTGCCCAAAGTCACCCAGTGGTTTCCTTGGCTGATCAGAAATTTGGAGCCTGGCCTCTCAGAGTCCTAGACCAGCACTCAAACCACTATACATGCTACCTCTTTAATATTAATATATCATTTTAAAAACATGACTGAGGGAGGGGCATTCAGTTTTCCAAAAGAATAGTGCACTTTTTTTGTTCAGATCATTCACCATATGACAAGAAGACACTATGCAACTCCTCCTCCTCCATTTTCATTGTCATCATTACAATAACAATGATAATAATTTATTCTATTAGTTGATAACCCATCTTTTCCATGGAATGGAGACATATGGCAGTTTCCATAAATAAAAACAAATATGGAAAAAACATATATACGTAAAAACAGAGACAGTTTTAAAGAACTTTTAACTATGGAACTACAGAACTATTTTTTTTAAAAAAAAATCCTTAAAAAGGCAAGAAATAAAAACAGCACACAACACTATGAAATGGCTTTTTCCTTTAAGCAGTCAGTTCCCCAAATAAAATAAGTCAAAATTAAATAACAACAACAACAACAACAACAACAACAACAACGTTTTCATCTGCTTATAGAAGGACAAGGAAGGAACCTAGCCTCTCTAGGAAGAGAGTTCCAGAGCTTTGGAAAGTCTTGTCCCATGTTACCTCTCATGTTATCAGCAGATACACTTGTGAAGTAGGAGGAATGGAGAAGGCCATTCCTCACAGATCTCAAAGCCCAAGCAGGATTCTGTGGGGGAATACAATTCTTCAGATAGACTGGACCTAAGTAAAGTCCACTTCTAACGTAGCAGTACTAGCCATAACAGTAGTAGGAAGCAAGTACATACAGTCAACAATTTGTTGACATCTTTGGTCTAATCTGCAAAACTACATTTAAAAACATTACATCCTTCTGGGTGATTTTTAATCTTTCATCCTTCTATAAGTATGGAAAGTAACAGCTTCTCAGTATCTCCTTGGAAGGGATACTAATTTTGGGTGCCTCAGCTACTCTCAATCTTCTGAAAAAAACAATATAATAACACAACACATGCATCAGTATCTTGATGTCCCAAGAAACACAGAGTCATTTGAACCAAATTTACTGTTCAGTTCAAAAGCAAAAACAAACTCTGTCTAACTTCAAACTCCCATTACTGGTGACAAGAGAGGGTAGGGATAGAGCAGATGTGGATTGTACCAGATTCTTCTTGCAGCCAGAAGTTTCACATCTGGGAAGTGAGTTGCTGGTGATTTCTCCAACTAGCAGAGGGAACCAACCTAACCCCCAGCACATCCCACCATCTATGGATCTCCTAACAAGCACAATCCTTGGGCTCCTCAGTTATAACACAGTGAAAATAGACATGATGATATGTATTACTTTGGGCAGCTCTACTAGTCTTTTAATTTGTCCAAACTGGCTATCTTACCATATACTTTTTTCTCTGAAGTCCAAGGTCTACATTTCTTGTTCCTTGTATAATATCTTGGAAATTATTGCTGCAGAAGTAATAAAACAATTCTAAGATTTTATTTTAACATCATTTTACTAGATGAAATGCCATAGATTTCCAAGGTATTCTCTGGAGATGTTTTTGTAAGCCTAATGGAATTGTGTGCAGCAAAATTATGATACAGGTTGATGGAAGCACATCTTTTTGATCTGAGAAATCCTTCATGTGCTAAAATGACTTCCCATCTCAAATACCAAGGAAAAGAGGTCTGCATCTTTACATGTAATGATTTTTATATGTAGAGATTTACTATGCATTTCTGAAATTTAAAATGGAGCACAAATCAAACTCATCAACTCTTAATTGTGATAAATGCTGCCCCTTCAGAAGAAACAAATGGAGCAATCAGTGTAATCAGTTCTGTACACATAATACAGATGAAATTAATGTTTTTCTCAGAGATTGTTTGAAAGATCAGGGATCTAGAGATTAATATGGTTGTGAACCCAAGCAAGCAACTATATATTAACTGGGCAAGCTACTGAAGAAGGAGGGTGTAATGCTTACTTGGACCTGCATGATGAACATCACTGCTGGGAAGAGTAACCATTTGATGGTCTCCATGAGAGAGGCTAAGAAGTTGATGATTAGCATCCTTTGCCTGATCACAGCATATAATTGGGGGTGGGGTGGGGCTGGAGGCTACTGAAGCCTGATCACTCCTTCACATGTCCTCTCTGATTTTCACAGCAGATGCTGTGATGCTACAATTGGCCATTCACTGATCTATTATAGAGTCACTACAGCCTACTGCTGTGCCCATTTCATAACTGACAAGAGTGGTAGGAGATTAAAGTAGTGTCTGGCTATGTCCCTGCAACCAGAAGTGAAATGATTACATCTGATACTGCGGTCCTCTAGAAGTCTCAAAAGATGATGTAATCATTTTATATTTGTCTACAGAAACATAGCCCAGTTCTTTTCCAGTTCTTCACCACTTCATATCAGACATAGAATTGCTATGGGGTTGGGCTGCAGCAACCCTACAGCAGGTCCAGGAGGACTTACGGAGGGAGAAAGGGAATACCAACCTCTGCATCAGCCAAAAAGAGACTTATAGGCCATTTCTGCACTACAGTGTTATAGTGTTATTATTCCACTTTCAACATCCTGTAGAATTCTGGAGTTTGTAGTTTACTGAGGCCAAAGAGTTCTCTGGCTGAGAAATCTAAATGCCCTTCCCTAAACTGCAAACCCCAGGGTTCCATAGGATTTGAAAGTGGAATAAGCAGTTTGTTGAAAGCAAATTCAACTGCCACCTCAGTCAGCTAATTTGGAGACAGTGAGTCTTATTTACATGGGGCTATAAAGTGTTTTGGGGTGCCCCTGCTTTCTGATGACAGTTGGAGAATAATAGACACAGCATTAATGACTACCACTAGTGAATCTGGATAGTACCTAGCTGCTTGTCTGTCTGTCTGTTACACCTTTAGACCACTCAACAAACACAATGCTCCTAGCAGTGTACGTAACATTGAAATATGAAATATAACAATGAAACAACACATAAAAGATGGATATGTTGAAACCAAGATAAAAGGAGCCTCTAAAATCTATCTTGTCAGGAGCAATTAGCCACGCTACCTGCAAAATACAGGAAGAATAACAGAGTCATTGTAATGTAGTGAATAGAATATTGTACTTGAACTGGGAAGCCTTGAGTTTACTTCAAATCCCTCCTCTGCCCTGGGTGCCTAGTAACCATCTCTCATCCTAACTGTCTCAGAGAATTGTCACAATGATAAATAGAAGAAGTCAGAATGATGTTCTGAGCATCTTTTTAATAAAGAATAGAACATAAATGTAAAAAAATAAAGAACTGGTCTGATTTCCAGGACTCTGTCCTTTTGAGATCATTTACAGTGGCACATCTTTGGCCTGTTGCATACATGCAGGCAAACCAGCCAAATCTGTGAACTGTCTCTTGAGAAGAAAAGTCTTGCTTTTTAGGTGATTAATTAGCTATATTGAGTCAAAAGTGAGATTTGCCTATTCGTGGCTTGTCCATTCCAGTCCTAAAGCTAAGCAATTATGTACACAAGGCCTAATAATATTTCCTGTGTCTGAAAATGTTAAAGAAGCAGTGGTATTCCACCCATGGAGAATTTTGTAACCCCAAATTTTTTACAGTGTTATTTTGACAATACAGAAACATATCAAACAATAAACTGATGAAAGCCAATCAATTATTATTGCCATGATTAGCCTTCCATAAGCATGTATTTGAAGGCACTTCTACACAGTGGCTTATGTACATTGACAAAAACATACAATGAACACATTGCCTTTTTCACATGTCCAGATTAACTGGAATCATGGCTGTGCATATTGGCTAGTACAAAGGCATGTCTTTGAAAGCATGAGTACAAGATACATGAAGGTCATTAATTATCTCCACACTTGCATGTCTGACACAGCCATAGAGCAGTAAAGCACATGCTTTGCATGCAGACGTTCCTCAGCTCTCTCCTCAGCATCTTTAGATAAAAGCATAAAGTAAGTCATGTTCGTAAAGATTTCTCTCTGATGAAGATGAGAATGACTGACACTAAGAGAATATTGTCTTCAGCAAACAAATGGTCTGGCTTAGGATGAAATAGCTTTGTATGTTGATAAACTGCACAATAACCATACAGATGTATTGAATATCTGCTGCCATGATTGTCAAACATTGGTCATGCTGACTGGAGCTTCTGGGATGAGATGTCATCCAAAACATCTGGATGGCCAAAGTCTCCTCCCCACTAGTGTAGGGCTAATCTAACAGGAAGTGCTACATACAATGTTTTCCACATCCATCACTTGAGAGCTACTATAAGGAGGAGAAAGGCAAATAATGCAGGCTATTTAAACTGTTAAATGATGGGGGAATCATCATATGTAATCTTCACCATCCTTTTATCCAAATCCAGGAGTCCAGGTGACTTACTTACAAGAAATATAGTATGTTCCAATTCTGCTTTCCCTGGCTTCTACAGTCACATGCAAAGTTCTATGTGTGGATTTGGGTATGAGAAGCTATGCTTGGTCAGCTCTGCTTAATACTTGGATGGGAGGGCACCAATGAATATCAGGTACTATAGACTATATAACAGGGGAAGTACCTAGCAAAACCACCTCTGAGTATTCCCTGCTTAAGAAAACCCTGTGAAAATCATGGGGTCACCATACATCGACAGGCAGCTTAAAGGTACATACACAGTAGCTCCATGCTTCCTACTTTTAAAAAATAAAAGCAGTAAAAGCAGAAACACAGAATTTGTTCAGAACTTTCAGGTTTTACATAATCAGTCCCTTGGATGATACTTCCTTAAGGACTGCAATTAGTTCTGAATTTCTTTCCTGTAAATTCTCTTGTTAAAAGGGGGTGTTTCACTAATACATCATCAAAGAAATAATAAAACTCAATAGGTTAAAAAAAATCAGTCATACGTTGGGCAGGAAAAGTATGTGAAAATTAAATTTCTGTAGCAAGAGCTGCAGACTGGTTAGGTGATTAAAATATATTTGTAATAAAACTTTTTTTATAAAAAGTTATCCTCATTATCTTTTCTATCAAGCAATGTCATGTTACATTAGCAGTATCTAGATTATTGTGTCATTTGCTCTTGGTATAATGAAGCCAGGGCCTCCAACGGGCCAACCAATTTCCACTGTGGTTTTCCTGAAGCACAGCCCATGTTGTGAGGTGCCTTGGACATCTGCACATTGCTTTCTGTCAGGGTTTACACAGCTAAAGTAGCTGAAGTAATCCTTATCCTGGGAAAATATTATAGAATTGTAGGCCCTTTCCACACCCTACCTTCTTGCATGGTCCTCCAGTGATGATCCTGGCAGTGGCTCTGCCAGGAAGGGAGTGCAATGGGAGTGCTCCCATCCACACCGGACTGGCTCCCTGAGGAAGGAAACACCATGGACACGCTTCTTCCTTCTGCAGCACAATTGGGCACTTTCCCAGGCTACGCTGAGGCAGGAAGCACCACCATCACACTTCCTGCCCTTCTGCAGGACAGGTAAGTGCAGAATGGTGGCACAATCATGGGTCAAATCATGGGGAAAACGCAACAATGATTTAATCCGTGATCATACTGCCAGTGGATGGAAGAGGACTGGGACCGTGGCAATGGCCCTTTTCACAAGGCATTTTCCATGTGGAAGGGCCCCTCGAGCGTTGGGCAAATGTGAGGAGCAGTCCACATGACGCATTCACATTTGTGCAACACTTCAGAGCCTTGCAGGAACCGCTCACACATTTTTTCATTTTTGGCTTTAAGCCAAAAATAGTGTGTGGTTGCGCATCGCTCTAGGGCCCTGTGCACACTTACCTTGCATGTGGAGCCTCGGGAGCCAGGCCAGTTGCACTTCCTGCCTCAGTGCAGCCTGGGAAGGTCCCAGGCTGCACTGCGAAAGGAAGAGGCAGGGCTCTTGTGCGAGCATGCAGCTTGTGCAGAGCTGAAGAAACCAGGACGCTGTCACCCTGTATGTTGGGGGTCCTGGGAGGGGCGCCCAAATAACCAAATAAAAGCACAAGATGGGGAAATTAAGCTCAAGCACTCCCTTAAGCTAACAAGAGGCAGAGTAACTTTAGCTAGGATCTTTTACCATATGTCTACGGCTTCAGGTCAGAGAGCAGCTAGACGAGGTTTCAAAGTAACAAATAATATTTTATTGAGAACAAGCAACACAAAAGACACGACATACACTAACTAGCTGAGAAATAGAAATGGAGAGCTTTGGGGAATGGGTAATACGACACCTGGTCTCGTAGTCCTGGAGAGAAGAGGAAGTTGCAGTGGAAGAAACTCAGTGCGGTTTGCTGAGAGAAGCTCACTGGACAAATCGACAGCAAGGCGGGATGGAAGTCCAAAGTAGTCCAAGCAGTCCAAGGAGGACATGGAAATGGGGACCTTTTATAGGGTGGATTTTACCTACAGCCATGCCATGCTTGGTGAGAACAAAGAGAATTTGTAGCTGGACAAAGGAGTTGGAAAAGATCAGGTTTTGCATGATGAGCTTAGCGCTGGATGACAATAGTATGGCCAGTATGCAAATGGCCCAACATAAAGGAATGGCTCGGCACTCGGCCGTGCGTCTTGTGTAGATTTGTGCTGAGCAAGGCCAGTTTGCAAGAAGGTGTTCCCTGAAGCATCGGAGAGTTGCCTGCCTAAATGAGGTTTGGAATGTACAACCATTAACGGCCACACCTAATACGTGCTTGTCCGGTGGACCTCTGCAAACACGTGGAATAGGGTGGCAGAGATATCAAAAGGATATCTAGTGCTCTCACCAGACATATCATAATTGTAGTAAGAGTGCGAGGGCCTCTCATGAGAGGCTGCTCACGCGAGCACCACACCCCAGCGCCAAGAAAAGGTGAGTTGTGGAAAGGACCAATGTCATGCAGTCCCACTCCTCTCCCATCTCCATGCCAGAATGGAAGAACACTGCGGAAAACACCTTATAGTCATAGAATTCATTGTTTAACATTCACAAATTTAGCCAGAAATGGTTTGCTCACAACACATGTGCACAACTCATGGGCCATGAGTCCCTCAAAGGCCTTTATTGTGGTCTCCCACAAGAGGATTCTAGTCTCTGTTACAGAATTTGCTTCCCAAGGACTACTGCTACTTTTGCTGTTACCACTGCTGCCTCTCCTCCTCTGAGGCTGAAATGGGAACTGACATTAGTGCCACAATTATTGCCACCATCATGTTTGTCTCCTCCACCTTTAGTTATCAGTGGTGCAGCTATTGTCAGCACAGTGACCACCCTATCTGGTACAGAGAGTGGCAAGATGCTTTTTTTCATGGAATGGCAAGATACTTTTAGCCCTGCCCTCTGACTCCAAGAGCAGCCTACAATAAACACTATAGCAGCTACTTGCAGAAGGATCTGTGAGTGTGGTGCATAGCACATCATCTAGCAGTGGATACTCCTAGTAGTACAAGAAACAGGAGTGTTCCAAACTGAAAAACAGAGGGACTTGCTGCCAGAGGTATTATAAGTAGGGGTTGGTTTTGAAGAAACAAATATAATTTTTTTAAAGGAAATGTCAAGATAAACATAAAAATAGGGAAAGCAAAAGAGAGGAGAGGAGAGGAGAGAGTGCTCCTTGCTTTTCGTTGCCTAAGGAGTGTCATGCTGGGTTACGTCTAACCAAGGTAGTGGGAAGAGAGGTCAGAACTTAATACTGGAGTTTTTGTTTCAAACAAAAATATATAAAGAAAGAAAAACCCCAAAGGAATATGAAGGAAGATGGGGGCGGGATAAATTCAATGGAATGATTTTGTACTAGAAGGTACTAGCCAAAATGCCACAACTCCCTATTCTACCCTGGCCTGGTCCCTTCTGGCATGAAGTCCCTGGCAGGTCAACCTGCACGGCACCAGACCTGAGCTGAAAACAAGCTGCCCACTTGTTTATAATATTGAAAAGCTACTTTCCCAATTGTAATTTTCCAAGGAACATAGGAAGAAATGTGAAACAACAATCATTAGCTGTGGATTTTCTGTGGATTTCTTCTCTTCCCCATCCCTCTGAAGCCAAACAATTTTCTTAGAGTGCAATGGCTTCTTGTGAAAGGACCAAGATACAAATACAATACAATACAAATTTAACTCTTTTGACATTTATTAATGTGTTTGAGAGTCCGCCCCATGCACAGAGGGAGAATAATGGTAGTCTTTTCTCCCTTGATGTGGTGTGAATGTCGTCTACCCTTCATAACATCAATCATGTCTTTTTACTTTTACCACAATCACTCACTTGTGGGTTTCCTGTTTGAATCAGGACATGGCATCCAGGCAAACAAGAGTTAACCCTTTCCATCCCACTATGGTGTCCCTTTCCTGTCACTTCCCAGAGATGCTACTAGTTTTGTGAGAATAGTACGCATGCAACTATTCATCATGTACCTGTACTTTTCCCCTCTGAGACTATTAGCAGCTTTGGAATACATTTAAGTCCTACACAAGCATGTGGGGACAGGTTAATCTCCACCCCATGATGGCCTCATTCCACTAGATCCCAAGCAGGTGCTTTTTGACATATTTCTGGTATTAAGTACCATCTGTACATCATTTTATATAAGTTTTCTCTAAGACTATAACTTAATGCAAACCTTAAATGTCTTGTCCACATCTTTTCCCATTGCTCCATTTGTATGTTATGGTCTACATTTTATGCCTATTTATTCATACAATCTTATTTGTCCATTCTCCATCTCCATTCTCAACAGTAATTTATACATTCTAGCTATTAAACGTTCATCATCAGTACACAATTGCTCTTCAAATAGGTTTCTATCCATCTTAAAACAACCAAAGCATCAAATATTATAACCTTCTCGAGTCAGTTTATCAGTTGTTTTTATTCAATATTGTTCTCCTTCTAACAGCAGCAAATTTCTATAGCCATTCCCACACTACATTGTTACCATGCTATTATTCCACTTTCAACATCCTATATGGAATCCTGGGGTTTGCAGTTTAGAAAGGGGCATTTAGAATTCTCAGCCACAGAGCTCTTTGGCCTCAATAAATTGCAAACCCCAGAATTCCACAGGAAGTTGAATGTAGAAAAATAGTACTGTAGTGGTAAAATGCCAGTACTGCAAGCCACGAGGTTGTGAGCTTGATCCTGCCGGGCTACAGGGTTGACTCAGCCTTCCATCCTTCCGTAGGTCGGTAAAATGAGTACCCAGCTTGTTGGGGGCTTGTATAGAAAAATACATGCTATTTGTAAGTTTTTTGCCGCCTCGATCCATGTGGAGAGGCGGGGTACAATAAATAAATAAATAAATAAATAAAGTGGAAACAGCCTATTTGTTAACCATTTGTCTTTAATAGTTATTTCTGTCTTAAATAAAGCTTCATGTGGAGAGTCCCATAAAGGCACTTTAACAAACACTCTTGTTTTATATTTGTTCCAAATTATCAGCATAGCACATCTAATATTTGTTCCAAATTATCAGCATAGCACATCTAACATGACTTTCTGAATGGAAATCTTCTTTAGTCAGCAATCAGTTGGAAAAGGTGGGGGGAGCATTTTCAATAACTGAAGAACTGAAGTTAAAATGAGAGCTAAAGTGAATTTTTCAGCTAAATCTATTCAGTTTTTTATCACATATTTCCTCACACTATGCTTCTGTTTACTCTAAGCTTCTGTGTGTATTCATGTGCACAGTATAATTTTACCTTAATGTTATATTTAAGAAACATTAAAATATATGAAGTAGATTTGTATGCAATTATAGAAAACTTTAGGGATGCAATCCTCGACAGGTGCAACAACGTACAGTATTGCTGAGTTCTTTATCAAATGAAATGCACATCACATCAGTTTTAAAAGTTAGTCATCCATTTTCCAGAACAGCCTTGATTCTGAAATGGCTTCAACCAATGCAACAATTATCTTTCTTTTAAAAGCTTTATTGTATTAGGCTGTTGTTGTTGTTTAATGTCACAGTTGACTTTATCTTCAGCTCCAATGTAGCATCCAATGTACTTTTTTTAAAAAAAAAAATGCTATATGCTGCTTTATTCCTAGCATGTTCTGAAAAAGCAGCAGGTTACTATAAGCTATCTCAGATGACCCACTGTTCCATAAATTCTTTAATATAGTAATGAAATATGGAAACCCATATTTTGAAAGATCTATGGCTTTGAAATGTGATTCCAAAATGTACTACTATTTGTAGTAAGATTTTTTTTTTTTTTGGTCTTGAAACAGCTATGCTTTCTTTTGAGAAAAAAAGTATTCAGTTCTTTATGCTGAAAATGTATCACATTCTCTAGTGGGTCTTTAGCCTCAAAGACACATTACAAGTTGCTTCACTGATCCAGTGAGCAATTATGTCTCCCTTCCCAATTTCCACAAATATAAGTGTTAAGTACCAGATCCAGATCAGCCACTAGCATGGGATACAGGGCTTTAACCTTTTGCCTGCTATTATAGTTCTTATTCAAGTTAAGCTTCCTGTAACTGCAACTTTTGTTTCCAAAATAATGATGCTTGAAAGGAATCCCTTTCCTACTCATTAGCTACATTTTTAAAGAAACTTGGGTCTTGGTTTTCACTGTGATGGCTTACCTTAAGTCTCATTTATCTCTATGCAAGTTAGGTTCAAGTTCATCTAATATGCCCATGATACAACTTAACCTACAACATAAATTTTGCTTTGCACACTCATTATGTATGTATGTCACAATCTACCTGTGATAGATGATGGCTCAGAAGTCAATGAGCAATTGATTGTGCCAGGAACAGAGCTAGTGATAGACCAAACTAGCTTGCAAACACTCCCATCAGTTGAATAACAAGTGGAGGCAGACTTGTTGCAGCCAGCCCCAGAAGAAGAAGGAACCAGCAGTGATTTAGAGGAGTTTGATCCACCTTTGCCCCTGAGCTCCCAATCACAGAGGAGAATGAAACAAGAAGCTATTAGGAAAGCCATTTTGACAAAATTAGGAAAACAGAACAGTGATAAGGAACACTTGTTTCCATCAGCTATATAAGTCTGTTGGCACGGCTTTCAGTTTGCTTGTAGCAAATCACTATGCAAGCTCTCACAACCCTTGTGTTTTGGCTTCCTCAACCTCTGGATGGACGTCTGGCTTTCTGGACCTTTTGGATGTGACTTTGACTTGGCTTGGCTCGTGTTTCCTCTTGTTTGTTTGTATTGGACACTCCCCACCACCTTCTCCTCTTGATCAAGTATTTTTGCCTCCCTTCACTCGCTGGCAGAAAGGCATAGGCAGGGAGTTGGATTCTGACACTACCTCTACCACCACACATTTCAAGTGTGAGGACAATACTGTTATCTGAACTGAAAAGTGACATAAAACATGATATGCTCACTGGCAAAATAAATTTCCATTTGAAATTTGAATATCTGTTCCATTTCCATAGTGCAAGGATGGGAAAAGGCAAAATATTGTTTTAGGGTTATGCAATATATATCTCTCAGACTGAGATATTTGAATGAAAGCTGGTGAGCATGTCCAGATTGCAAATGAGCACTTCAGGTAACAACCCAAGCTCAGTGTCATAAGTGCCTGCTGTCCCTTTTCAGTGTCTTGTGTAGGGTAGAGCAGACAATTAATCACCAATTGGCAAAGCAGGGTCTACTCACAAGGCAAGAGTGGGAAAGTGTCCAAACAGAGTTTAGGTTCCAAAGCCAGCAAATCCAAGTCATAGTAAAACAGGCAGAGGCTCAAGGTAGTCCAGATACAAGAGAACACATCACAGGGCTTCCACAACTGTAAAGATCAGTTGCTGACTCAGAAAGGAAAGGGCTAGCTGAAAGCCTTTTATCTGCTGATGCTGTCACCACAGGTGTTCCTTCATTAGGGCTCGTTTGTTACTTAAACACGCTGAGCAGTGCAGCCCCCAGCCCTTGCATGGTAAGCATCTGTGTTGTCTCATCCTCTGATATTTGTTCCCTTGCTCAGGTCCCTACTGTTGCTTGTTATCTTCTCCTAAGCAAGCTTCTAGGGAAACTCCTGCCTCTGGGGAAACTTCTGCATTGGATTTAGAATCCTCCTCATCACTGCCAGGGTCTCCAAGGCAGGGTATGACAGTCAGGCAATAGAATGTCAGGATAGTCAGCAAGCAGATGGATACTGCTTAACAGTCCGATAAAGCTTGCCTGGTCAGGGTGAGGCAGAAGTGAAGTCAATTGTTGATCCAAAGGTCAGGAATCCAATGGGCAGAAAGGTTGAGCAGTCCAAAGGTCTGTGAAGACAGGCAGATAGTGAGCAGGGAATCTATAGCACACATAAAGGCAAGGAGAGACAAACACACACATTGTTTCTGGCATCGAGCCTCTGCCTTTCTTAAGAGGCTGGAGCCAGCTGGCTTTCATCCCAGCCTGATCAGCTGGTTCTCATTCTAGTCTGATTAGCTCCTGATGTGCTTGCATCTGCTTGTCCACCTTTGAGGCTGCTGTTCTGAGCTGAGTCCTGGCCCATGGCACTCGCTATTTCTTTAGAGCAGTGGTTCCCAACCTTCCTAATGCCACGACCCTTTAATACAGTTCCTCATGTTGTGGTGACCCACAACCATAAAATTATTTATTTATTATTTACAATGCCTCCCCCCCCACTGGCAAAGACCGCCTCGCCGGCCAGGAACAAGGAGGATGGGCAGGGAGGGAAAGAGGAGCCGTGCGTCTCCTTGCATCTCTAGCACTTGCGCACCACCACTCCTGGGCCTTTTCTGCACATTATGTTATCGCGGAGGTGGGGGTGCCGTTCTCGCAAGCAGGTTCTTGCACGAGGCGCTCTCTTCACTGCTCCTTAGTCCTGCACCTGGCTTCCTGGTCACCGCCCGCCCCTTCCTCCCCCAGCACAGCCCGCCCCTTCCTCCCCCAGCACAGCCTACAGCTCCCAGGCTGCACTGCGGAAGGAAGGAAGGGGCGGTCACGCGACCAGGAAGCCAGCTGCAGGAGAAGGAGCAGCAAAGAGAGCGCCTCATGCAAGAACCTGCTTGCGCGAATGGCACCCCCCACCTCCGCGATAACGTAACGTGCGGAAAAGGCCCAGGAGTGGTGGTGCGCAAGCGTTAGCCATGCACTCGCGTTCTCCTGCCCCCTTTGGCTGCATGTGCTCCTGCCAAAGGGGGCAGGAGGACACGAGTGCGTGGCTTGTGCTTGCGCACCACCACTGAGGAGGGAATGGAGCCTAAGACCACCAGAAATACGTATTTTCTGATGGTCTTAGGCAACCCCTGTGAAAGGGTCGTTCGACCCCCAAAGGGATCCCGACCCACAGGTTGAGAACTGCTCCTTTAGAGTGTGCAATATGAGATCTCCCAAATACCATGGAAGGGGAACAAGCAGCCCTCTAGATGTTGTTGGACTCCCATCATTCCCATAATTTTCTATTTTGTATAGAATGGATAAGAGCTGCAATTCAACAAGATGCAGTATGCTTCCCTACGCTTGCATTATGCAGTTCAGAAGTAAATGAATAGAGCAGCAATTATGTCCTTGCAGTTTTAACATATGATTTATAGAATAGAGAAATATTCACACTAGCATTTAAATCTTTAAATCTGCACCAGTAGACAAAGAATACAACCTGCTACAAAGGTAGACTGCTTGGCTTTAAAGGTTCAAATATGTCAGCATGGCACAAATATCTGCCAGCAGAGTTGCATTACACTTCAGATCGATGTTCAACGTGCCTCCATACAATACTCAGTGAACATAGATGCCCCTCTGCAGGCACAATGGTTCCTCAGGCAGTACTCTGCTTCTGTCATTGCCAACTGGATCCCATCAGCTGTGCATTATCCATAAAATTCACTCTATTATACCTGTGTATGTCACTGACAAGATGACAGACAAACTCTCCTTCACACTCTATTGTGCAAATGAGAAAATGTGCAATTTGCATTTCCATTTGGAAGTGAGATAGTAATCCTATCTGTATGTATTTAATTGTACCAGCGTGTACATAGTGGAGTCTGTATGTGTGGGGAAGTGGCAACTGGATGCAGCTGCAAGTGATCATGTAGGAAAGCTGCCTCTTTTGAAGATTTAGCTATTGAGTGAGATGATAGGCACAAAGCAGATGAGACAATACTCGACATATAAGAGAGATGGGTGACATGGCCTATCCCCAGAATAGGTTCAGTACCTTTCCATAGCTCCTTTAAAGTCTGGAACAAAGCTCAAAGTGGATTTACAATACTTTTAACATGGATGCCACTGGCTACCACTATTATCTTATTGAAAGTCAGTGAAAGTAAAAAAAATCAGGGTCTATATTTTTTTCCCTGTCTGGTGCCAAATGGCATCAACTGAATGTTCAAAGATTAATTGAGAATTTGTGTGGGAGGGAAACATACTTCAGTCCATTTTCGTCTGTCCTTCATAACTCTAGTGAGCTGCTGTGATGCTGTGACCTTGTTATGTGGGCTGCAGTTTTCATTTGTACTCGTTTACAAACCCACCTTCTTTGAATTCATTTGGCATAGTCGCAGCTGGAACATAAGAAAGATTTCCTGCTTAGCAAAAGGGGTCACATTTTAATAACCAGTTAGTATATAATTTAATTCAAAGCAGATTAACAAAATGGTTCATAAGCAGAAAACAAGACAATTTTATAATAAGAAAGGGGTATAACTAGATTTGCTTCTTTCTAATGGGATGCCCAAGATAATTGCTTAAGCACTGGAAAATCACTGTTGATTTCATTCAAAAAGTACTGTTTATTCTTATTGAAAACAGCATGCCAAATCCTGATTGAAAGAGATCAGCATGCAAAGTTCACTGAACTAAATGAGCTGAAGAATGTAGATTTGGTATGGATGATGCAGCACAAGCAGTCCTTAGAGAAGTATTGCAAACTCACTACAGATGATTAAGGGTATAGCTGTCACTTAATTCCAGATTATCTGAAGTTCACTGGATTCTGACTGTGGAGGTGAATCTCACAGATTCACTTGTTTAGTAAATTCCAAACACACCAGATTCCTTGTCTGCTCTGAAATTGATCTGTTTCCAGCCTGTGGGGAATAGCGAAAGAATTGTGCATTACTGCACTGTACTAGGAGTGTTCTATAGATATGGTTGACATCGAAATCAAATCAGGCTGATCCAGAAAGAGTCAGAAAATGTTAAAATCAAAGCAAACCATAAAAAGAGAAGCACAGATGAAATGCACGATGTTGGAAATGTGATGAAAAGATGGGGTCTTTCATATGTGGTGGACTTGTAAGATAGCAAGGAAATTCTGGAAGGAAATACATGATGAAATTCAAAGAATCTATAATTTAAAATTTGAAATGAAGCCAGAGATTTATTTGTTAAATATGCTAGGGCAACAAAGAGAAATAAGATGTCATCAGAAGACATTGTTATATTTGATAACTGCTGCAATATTGGAAAGAAAAGAAATATGTTGATATAGAAGAATGGAAATTAAAAGTGCTGGATATGGTAGAGGTAGAAAAGTTAACATTTTCTTTGAAAAATAAACCTATCCAGAACTTTGAAGGGAATGGAGAGAATTTTTAAACTGGTTAAAGATATAGAATAAGAAAGGATAAGGAACAAAGTAAGATTGTAAGTAATGTAATGCAATAATGTAATAAGGTAATGTAACAAAGCAACAAAGTAATAATGTAAGATGTAACAATGTAAGATCATCTTCTCCTTTGAGTAATCTGTAACTATGTATGAATGGAATGAAAAGAAGCAGATCCAACTGGAAAATATGCATGGAAGTGGGGAGGGTTTTTTTTTATTTTTATCTATAAACTTTAATAAAAAAAAAATTAAAAAAGAGAAGCACACACACACACAAGTTCTATCCCAACATTTTTGAAACAATTTTGTCACAGGTGAGTTCTAATCTGAACTTATAGCAAATGGTTATATTACAGCTCTCCAAGCACAAGGATTGCAATACTTCACTGTTCAATGAGTTTCGCTACATCTCTTTCCTAAAAGCAGGAAAATTAAAGATCTTGAAGTTGTCACATGGAGTAATCACCTTCAGGTCTACTTAGAATTCATATTGGGCTAGAGGTACCCTTTCCCCAACTGTCCAACAAACCAAACATTACTAAGAGAACTGGAGGAAAGATCTGTTAAGCCACTGTGAGCTTGTGTCAGTTATGAGGGTCCAACAGCTGTGGTCTCAAGATATATGTTGCAATTTTTAAAGTCTGAATGATATTAATAAATGTTGGTAAGTTATAGCATACTTTCCAGCTTTCCACAGATGAAAATGTGAGGCTAAGCAACATCACTGTGTGGTAAAGATGGCAAAGGTTAATCAGAAAATTAGAAAAGCTAGGAGAGGCTGAATCAGGTTGCTTTTGTTGGATCTTATTGGGAAGGCCAAGATTCTACTACCTTCTTTCCTCTTTCTTCTGCTGATTTAATTGAGTCTAAACTGCTTTTGTATTTTGAACAAAGGGCATTTTCACATGGCATCACAGTCCCACGATGGGGACATGATGGCAGTGGTCCACAAGTTATGCTTTCACTCAATGTCGTTGTGATCCTGCTGCCAACCCGGCCTTACTCATTGTGATCATGAAATAGTCACTTAATGGAAAAAATCCATTGAGCAGATGTTCCTGTCTCCCCCCGCCAAGTGGAAGAGGCAGAAGCACAATCACATGCTTCCTTCCCCCCACTGGAAAGAGGCCAGCTGCTCTGCAGAAGGCAGGCACATGCCGCTCACACTCCCTTACGCAGGGACCTGGCTGGGTGCAGAAAGAAGCATTCCCATTGTGTTCCCATTCCAGCAAAGACGCTGCCAGGATCACGATGGACATTGGGGGGACTGTTAAGGTGCGGAAATGGCCTATGTTTACCACAATTGAAGTAAGCTAAGTACAAAGAGAGAGAACAGAAGGAAGAGAGAGAAAGTGGGACATTTTAACAGCAGTTTTAAAAGTGAGATCCTAAAGATTTAATCACACAGGATTAATCAGTGCTAATCTGTCAGTTCTAGACAGTTGGAGAGAATGCTATAGAATATGTGAATATACAGAGTTTTAGCAATAAACATTATAGCCACTCAAGTGACTTACGGAGATACCCAGAATTGTTTTGTATGGCATTGTTGGTTGGTTTCATTGTCAAGGCACTTAGAGTTCTGGGTCCTCCAGAAGTCCAGGGTCCAAGTGTTTCTGACCACCTCCTACAAATCTCACCTTATTTGGAAAATACTGGACATTCAAGTTCTTTGGTCTCAGGCATTAACACCCCCAAAACACTGCACCAAAGTTAATGATTTTTTTTTTTTGGCTTTCTTAATCAGATTTACCTCTCTGCTACTTTCATGAAAAAATATTGTGGTCACCAAACTGGGGAGAAGTTGAAGCATATCTTTTGTCTAGTTAGTCCTTAAATATAAAGACTGCTCTTTCACAGAACTCCCTGAATGTGTTCATTTCAAACATGGCAGAATTAATCCCATGTGAAAGAGTGTTACTCCTTGAAAACTCCATCTCATTCTGTGAAGCAATACAAAAAGTATTGGCAGCTCCTTTCTTTCTTTCTTTTTTTTAAAAAAAGTTGCATAGCACAGAAACCCATACACATCTCCAACTGAAATTTGACAGATGTAGCCATATATTTAGGGACCTCTCTGCCTACAGGGTGCATCCCAGTTATAACAATAAAACATTACAGCTATTTGCTGGTATCTGATAACAATCGATAGGAGACAATTTGGGCTTCCAACCTGAATTACGAATTGGTCCTGAGTCAAATTAGGTGGTCTTTGGATTGCTGCGGCAGAAACTGAGCTGGTTTATAAAACAGCAAAAAGAGGTTCTGAACAGGATTTTGTTGCTGTTGCACCCACAAAGACCTATACTATACATGAGAAACACTTGGATCTCAATTTCAGCATCCATAATTCAGATTAGGAATTCCTTCTCCTCACTATCACCATCACTAATATTCCTATATGTAGTCAGCAAGAAGGATCTGATTTATATCCAAGATTTAAATCCAAGAGCATTAAATTCATAGATACTTTGAATCTTCATACTCCTTTTTTCCTTTTTTGCAAGACATCTGAGCATCATGGTAACTGCAGTTTTTTTAGACCTCTATACTGCAGATGATTTAAATAATATTATTAACATCAAATTCACATTTTTAAATGTCAAAGTATAAATTGGAATCTGGAGTATCTTGCTAGGTAGTTTGGCATAGCTGAACTATTTCTAATGAAAAATTATAGCTGGTTGTGTGTCTGAATCTGTTCATCACTTCCCAATGCTATTTTTGATGCTCACTTTTATATATTTACATTTGTTATTAGCCTATGTGTTATTAGTTATATTGATTAGCCAAACTGGGGGGAGGGGGGCAAGACGGTAAAAGGTCTCCCCACTTCCAATTTCTTGCTTCTTAAAAGAAAAAAAAAACACAATTCCTAAATATAAGTCATGTTCACCATAAAACAAAATCCAGTATACACATTGTGGTGATACTTTTATTACATCAGCCAGAAGGCACAACAGTCATTACACTAGCTTTCAAAACGCCCTTCATTTCTTCATCAGGCAAAGACGGTTAAAAAAAATGCAAAAGCTAAAAATGAAAGAAAAGAAAAAAGGAAAGAGAAAAGGAAAGGAAAAGAAAGTGATATTTCTGGAATCACAGGACTGCATCTTGTTTGTTTGAAACAGTCTATGCAAATGGAATGTCAGGCCCTACCTCTCTCCCAAAAATAAGATGGTTAAGTAAGTGAGAACAAAGGCAATAAAGGAAAGCAATAAAGCTTCCTTTTTCCATTTTGCATCTAGGAAGCCCCTTCACTAGTGATTTAAAAATAAACGGTGTCTGACTTCTGTTTTACCTATCAGCTTCTGCCCATTTTTCAATTGCAGACATTTTAATCAAGTTATGTATTAAATATCTATATATTTATAAGCACAATAACAGAGAGTTATATCTCTAACCCAAATGTAAGCAATGCATAACTTCTGGTCATGTCCATTTCCTGTGGAGTCTCCTCTAACATTACAGTGCTACCATGAGGTGACTCATTGGTGCACCAGCTATGACAGAGCAAATGCCTATTCCTTCTCTCCATGATCAGTTCAAATTTCTTAAATTTATAATATTCAAGTTCAAGGCTGTTGTACTAAAGGCAGTATTCAACATCAGCTACTTAACCCCTTTCCACAGTGTCCTCCCATGGGGATGGGAAAGGAGCAGAACCTGGCATCCTTTCTTGTCCTAATGTGGGGATGGGAAAGAAGCAGGACTGTGATGACTCTTCAGCATGACGTTGTTGTGGCAGTGCTCCTCTCCCGTCCCCAGGTGGCGCAATCACAGATTAAACCACTGATGGTTTTTCCTGACCAATGACACATGATCATGCCACCATCCCACATTTACCGATCCTGTGGAAGGACAGGAAGCACGATGGTGGTGCGCAGCTGCACTGTTTAAGGAAGCAGTGTATCCATCATGCTCCCTTCCACAGGGAGCCTGTCCTGTGTGGAGGGGAGTGTTCCCATCATACTTCCTTCCTAGCAAAGCTGCTGCCAGGATTGCCACCAGATGACCACGCAATAAGGTAGGGTGCTGAGAAGGTCTTGGTTAAATATACTTAACTAAGTAAGCTTTCCAGGTCCAAACCTCCAAACCTCCTCATTCACCTGTCCTCCAGTCACTAGCAGGAGGACTTCCTTCTAGCCATGCAGTTGATTCCCAGGAAAGCATGTTTAGGGAGCTACAATTATGGCAATTGTGTCACAAATGTATATACAATCATGAATACAGAACAGTTACAGGTGTAGATAACAGTTACACAAACAGGATCACCATTTAGTCATGATTGTCACACTATTGCCAGAGTCATAACTCCCTGCACACACATACATGCACCTATTTTACTTGGCATCAGCAGCATGGGGAGAAGGAGGTCCTTTCTGAAAGTGCTTGGAGTAGGGATGAATGACATCAGGTTTGGGGCAGAGGCAGACAGAGCAGGAGAGGATACTTAATTAAATATACTTACTTGAGTAGCTGGTGTACAATACTGGCCTTTACTAATAAACTAAAACTGTCACAGATTACATTGTTGATACCCATTGGGCAGTAGTTATCTTATTAGTGTGAGTTTTCTATACATAATATACCATGCAAATATAGCAGAGTATTTTCAAAAACAAATGTTGTGGGTGGAGATGCTAAACACTTGAACAAACACCTGCTTCTTGTTCGTTTTATACACGCACAGCATGATCAATCACTTCAGAGTTATTTGTATTCTAAGAAGAAATCCAATCTGCTGATGGCTTTTAAATGCAGCTCCACTACTTATTTAGTAGGTGGAACAAGGGCCCCCATTCCTTATCAACAATAAATTACACTCCTGTTAAACTTGCTGCTAAACAAGGAGTTACACTCCTATTAAAATCCAATTAAACATGCATCACAATTGATGGATGTAATTAGAACAACTGTAGAGGGTAAATGGTTCAAAGCACAGTAAGTGAAAAAATAGTTTGGTGTCCAAATGGGGAAAAACACCCAATCTAAAATGTTTTAGTCAGTTTCATTTTACCTGTTTGTTGACACTTAAACCAAAGATTATAAATCACTGGAAAACCATCCATTGGGGGGGCTCTCATAAAAAGAAGTGCTTCTTGTATGCATATAAATATAGTGTTTGACACATGTGAGTGCAGGTGTGAAATGGATATCTGACCAGTGTAATACAATCCTCAGCATCTCAGGATTGGTAACAAATCCCTTGTTTATTAGTCTTTCTGTCAGCAAAAATGGAAATAAACCTTTGTATATATGCTAACACATGTAACTGTGAATATGGGATGTAGAGATTACACAGTACTATTTGCACAACTTGCCTTTAGGCAGTACATCCCTAGCTGCCTCATGTGGAGGGGAGCAGCAAATTGTCCTAATTTGACTGGGACCAGTGCCCATCCGCTACATGGTGGGGGTTTTTTTCCTTTCCTAGAAACTCTCCAGGGATTACCACCAGCCTATGGAGCACTTCTTTAAGAACCACTGCTTCAAGGAATACAGTTCTCCCTGGAATGATCAGGTGTGTGCAAAGAAACCCATGGACTGTGAAATGCATTTACATTGCATATACTATTGACAGTACCAGCAGGTAGGACTATCTTCTTTCCTTTTTCCTTTTTCTTTGTGGGGGGGTGAGCTGTCAGGAGACCATGTGGATGACATGGGGGAAGCTAAAGCACTTCCATCCAAAATCCTAATTTATCATTACCTGTAGGCTACTCAATGACAATCTTAGACAACCTTAGATAGACAGACAATCAAATTAGGAATGCTTGGCTTTTTTGTTCATTTTTTTTGTTATTGACTGACCTAATTCATACTTCCCCAAGTATGTAATTATAATTTTGATTGTCCACTTCTCCAAATGTCTCATGCACTTCTCAGCTGAAAAAAGTACCAAAATGCTTTAAAAATGCATTTAAAATTCATACTTCAAGATTTTTTTTAAAAAAGGTAAAAATAAATACAAATTTTCAAATTATTTTTTAAAATGCGAACTAATGTGGAAACAAAGTAGAACAAGCTTATATGAACACACATAAAACTAATTCAGATGCTGCAGGATACTTTGCGTCTGAGGTAGGAGTTGGTACATGGGGATATGACCGAATGAGTCGGTAGCATTAGAGATCACAAGGGTCCTTACATTTCTAGAACTCTTTCTAATTCAAATGGCAATCCATATTTGGGTGGACGAGTTTCTTATGAAATAATCAGGCAACAGTTAAGGATACCAATAGTCTTATGTCAAAGTCTCCCAGGATTATGGAACTGGTGCAGACTGTAACATTTCTCTTCTGGCAATTTGATATCTTGTTCCTGGTAGACCATTTGCCTGGTTCAGACAATGGCAATGCCAAATGGTAGGCTTCAGGCACTTTGCTCCAGAAGCTGGAAATGAGAGTAGAAGATGCCCAGGGATGTATGGAAAATTGGCTGACCAAAGCAGAGCTACAAAAGTGAGCTACACAAGGGCAGTCAGAGTTGTCTTGGAAATATCTGAACTTTCAGGGCTTGATAGAATTGTGGCCCCTACCACTGGCATACTTGATGCACTTCTGCATGAATGTATAGGCCAAAGACCTAGCATTTCACTCAGTACAATTGAGTTGTCACATTGTCAGCCTTGGGTTTTTCAGATCAAGGTGCAGGGGCTCTGGGCACACAACAGAGGATTTTAGTTTGAGGAAATGGCAGAAGGATGGTCAAGGGAACAGGGGCCAACTTAGGACATCAGGGTTGCCTTTTGCCCACAGTCATCAGGGAACTGGAGAACTCTTGGGAGCATTTTTTCTCTTTCACATATAAGCGGTTTCTATTTCCTCCATCATTCCCAGACGCAGCCTGATCTCTTCATCCCGACTGAGAAAACCCAGTACCTCCAACATAATCTAGGATTTTACCCCTTTATCATCTCCAACTTTATCTACTGTTTTCATCAGAAAAGCTCATTTTCAGGATCAAAATTCTGCCACCTTCAGTATAAAGTGAAGGACAGCTCCAGTTAGAAAAGCATATGAAATGTTTCCTGATACATCCCTTATGTGGCTAAGTAAGCCATAACTTCCACTGTATATTAGTGGATGCTTAATTACTAATTCTGGACACTAAAAGAATTTTAGAAGCTTCTTTAGAGTAAACCACTGGGGTGACAAATATGGTCTGCACTTGATCACTGAAACATGTTTTCTGCAAATGAGATGGATCAGCTGAAAGAATAAAGCACTAGTTTCAGGCTCACACAAAGAAGACAAGTAAGGTCTTCCATATTTTGAGTAATCTATACAAATCTATATTAACAATCTGGGCTGGCTCATTTAAGCACCCCATAAACATATCAAACAGCACAATGATTTGTGATGTAGAAATGGAACAGTAGTGTGCCCTCCCTGGTTTAGTTTAGTTGGCCCTTTCGCCTGATAATCAAGCAGAATGTGAGCAAATCATAATCTATGTTGAAGGAGAAGAACTATTTCAAAATTAGCATTTTCAACAGTTCACCCTAAATCTCATATAAAAGTAAACCACGGAAACCTTGGTACTGCCTCTATAAAAGTCCCAGATTTTCCATTAGGTTCTTCAAAGGCTAGTGATGTATCAGGAAAAAAATAAGGCACAAATTAATGACAGGATAAATAATTTTTCACATATATTAAATACTATACAAAGTATTCATATGTACTAAATGGATACTATTTGTACTTACTAAATATATAATTTCAGTGCTTTACAAGAGTACAGTTGTTATTTGTCTTTCTGCAAAGAGGGAAAGCAACAAGGGAAGTTCTTTCTAGATATCTTTTTGTTAAATGAATTAATATCTGGTAATATTTCTGTCCATAACAGGAACAAGGCAAAGAGTCTGAAACAGCTGAGCCTAAAATGTGTTCACTGTATGCTTGAAAATACTTAAGCAGCAAAAGTGGTTCACACAAGCATGTAGATCACTTGATAATATTATTATACAAATATTAGACATAGGTCATTTCCACAATAGAATGGAGGAGCATTTCACCACATTTTATGAGTGGTGTTTTTCACTCCGACTTACCTCGATTCCTTTATGCATGGCCTCCAGTCTCTGCCGAAGTAAAGTGGAGAAAATCATTTGCAGCTTCCGCATTGTCAATTCTCCTGGAACTCCTATTGCCCTCCCTCCTCTATTCTGCTGATGATGATTGATCAATTTAACGTCCACCTCTGTGGTGTGAATCAATGTAACCCTTCTGCATGCAGAAAAATGCAGCAGCACCCTTGCAGTTGGTTTGCATCAGAGTTTTTCCATTTTTATATTATACTGGTTTCACAATGATGTGAACCGCGCTAAGAGTTGAACTTCTGTGGAACGAACGATGAGAGAATGACGTCAAACCGGTTTGATGTTCAGATGTATTTGTGACACAATGATGCAACAGCAATGTATCTCCCTTGTGCAGAAAGGGCCATAGTGCTCAATTACTCAGTGTTCAGGGCTCAGATCCGTAATATGGTACCCCAATCTTCATCTGTTCATCATGCATTCTGAATGAAGCCTAAATGTACAATTGACTGAATGTACGTTTTCTTAAAAATATTATCATGAATATGTGAAGACTAGGCATGGAAAATGAGGACACAATAACTAACATTTTATGCATTCAAGTCATCAAAAATATATCATTTAAGATGCTGAAGTCATTTAGAGCTAAATGAATTAATTCCTTTGAAAATGCATTCTGTTTGAGTTAATGTGTTAAAAGTTGCATCTATGAGATTTCGTGTTAGATGTATACACCATGCAACTTCCCATGACAGGCAGCATGATGAATATGTATGTTGTAAACTGCCACAAATATGAAAATTATCTCAAAAGATCTATAAGGAAGTAGCTAGAAATTAACTTCATCATTATTCCAACATCCATAAGAAACCATACAGTCATTTCAGGATCAATCTGAATAAGCCTAATGGACACTGGGACTGAAATTATTTTCTTTCTAATCATGGGCAAATACCCCATGTCCCCCTCAACTCAAGAGTCTAGTACTGATGGTGGCTTAACCCAAACTGTGGGGAAAAATGAGGTATAAATACATTTAACAACCAACAACCACCTTCCCTGGCCTTCCCCTGATGTTGTCATCTTGGGGGAAAGTTTTCTGCATATAGAGATGATTTGCCTAGTCTTGTCTAGTTTGGACCATAATAATAGCACTGAAGGATAGAAATACAATCCTTTGAGTACTCTCTGTGAAGCTTTTGACTGATCCAGCACCAATGCCCCCTAAAAGAGAATAGAATAAAGTATGAAAAGTCTTTTCTGTTTGTTTGGCTTTGTGTATGCCAAATCCTTCAGATGATCAGTTTGAAAACATTGTCTGGGTTATTCTGCCTGATTTATTAAACAGTAAATATTGCTGTTCTTGGAAAGTAGATTGCAAAAGCTTTTACTGGTTCATTCGTTCAAGATATCATGACCTAGACCTTGAAACTAAAGAATTTAAACATATAGTGAGAAGTCAATCAAGCTGGCTTAGTCAGCAACTGTGAGGGAGGCACTGGAATGAAGCTCTAATGGTGAATATGAACTTGACAGCCAAGAGTACTTGGCTCCTATGACCCCCTAACTGGGTCCACAGCAGCATTACTCCTGAGCCAGCATTCCAGAGTAATGAGGGCCTTCATTATGAGACTGTTGCATTTCTGAGTTCCTGTCTACTTATGTGGACAGTGCACCAGGGGAGAGAAGATGGAGAGATGGTATCAGCTTCATTTCTCAGGGCTACCTATTTCTGAGGCTTTACATTTCTTTCTCTCTGTCTAGCCTATTAGGTGTAATTAGGGCCATGAAACATACCAGGCTTAGCTGAATTTGCCATTATGTAAGTAGTCAGCTTCCAGTGACTTATCCAGGATTCTGAAACCTCTGTATCTCACCATTGCTGCACCAGGACAAATTCCATCCCTGCACTCAGCTGCGGATCAGAGATGGACTCCCCTCACCAGTTCCCTGTTACTCTCTGCTATTCTCATCAGTTAACAACTACTAACTGTACCACCTGCCTCCCATGGAATCTACTTTCTCAGACAGCAGAGGACTGTAGAAGCTGCTGCATGTAAACAACAACTCAGTTACTCTATCATGCTACCACCATTGGCCCTACATCATACTTAAGTGTTAAAGGCAGAAAAAACATCTACTAACATTAAATATAGGGCAAGTACTCCAGCTAATAGAGCCAGTGTGGTGTAGTGGTTTGAGCAGGGACTATGATCCTGGAGATCAGGGTTCAGTTCTCCGCTCAGTCATGGAAACCCATTGGGTGGCCATAGGTGCATCACAAACTCTCCGCCACAGAAAACCCTGTGATAGGTTAATTTTAGGGCTTCCAGAAATCAGAAATGACTTGGAGGCACACAATAACACCAACAATTCTGGCTTGTCATGACTAAGCATCTCTTAGGGTGTATTCATTTGTTCTCTCATGCAAATGCTTAGAAAAAATAAAGTAGCTTGTAAGTGGAAAATCAAACAGAAAGTTAGCCTTGAATTCAAGATCATAATCAAGGCATAGGAGAAACCAATATCAAAAAAAAAAAAAAAAAGGTGCTTCTGCTATTTAGTGAAGAGAAATAAAATAAATATGAGTGAATTGGGATCTCAGTGGTATTTTATTTATACTTTATTTTAGATTGAATTAGGTTCCAAGTTGGTTAATGTAGGTTTCAAAGTAAAATAATTATGGAGTGATTTTGGTCTACCCCATTCCATCCCACAATATGGCATATGGACATGGCAACCCAGGCTCAATTTTTGTTTATGAAACCATGAGGAAAATTGAGTAGCTTGAAGCCAGTCCTCATTTCTCAGCCTACCCTACCCAATCCTTAGATATCTGAAAGAAGGCCAGGATACAAATGTGGTGGTAATTTTCACCAGCATGAGAAGGCTTTGGGCCCACTAGACATTATCTGTCAATGATAACTTTTTCAGAGACTTCCCACATGTTTACAATTTTACATGTGTAATAAGATTTGAGTGTGAGTGTGAATGTGAGTGTAAAGAGTGTAAAGCTTGGCTGGCAAAGTATATATTTCTCAAACTTTAAAACTTTTAAAGTGCTGTAATTTGAGAGGGAAGTAAAATATTTCACAGAATGATTAAGGATGGCTATAACTTGGGATAGTGTCAAGGATTTGGCATTACCAATTGATGTACTTCCCAATCAATATCAAGCAATTGCACCTTATTTTACATCAGTCAGCATGCTAAATCCTTGCTGGTATAACTAAAGTACCAATCGATACCTATGTTTGACTGCACACCCTTCCAATGCCAAAAAGTAAAATGGAAGGAAGGTTTAATGGCAACACTCCCATTTTATATTTCAACATGTTAATTCTCCTGTAATAGGGTACTGAGCACACCTTCCAATATGCTTTTTTGTTTTTCCAGTTACGTTAGTTAATGGCTTATGAGGAAAATGACTATCTCTCACTCTTCTGGGCTAAGAACTTCTTTTTCTTCTGTTGTCTTCAAATGACAGTACGTTCATGTTTATACAAGCGATTCAGTGAATCATTTCGTACATCCACACACTTTGGGGTTCACTTTTCTGGATCATCTAGGGGCTGATATCTGGGTGCCCATGTATATATAGCTGCTATCTCCTTCCTTAGGGAACACTGTCTTTCACCAGCAAAAAAGCAAGTTTAGACATTCTATTTGCTGAAGAGTTCATAATAGAGAACATATAGTTGTAATATTTATACACTCAGGCCCTTTCCGCACAAAGTGAGTGAACTGCTCCATGCCATTACTTACCAGTTCTTCTTGGCTCTAAGCAAAGCAAACTTTCTCTTGAGCCCTTCTACAGGGCTCCTCTGTTTGTTCTAGGGCGATGCAGAACAGTGTGAGGTCTTTAGATCCGCACTGGTGAGGCTTACAAAATGGCAGCTTCTGGTTGTTTGTGGGTCTGGACCAAACGCTGAAGCTGGCCACGCCCACAGCCCACCCTCTGCTGATTGCAGGCTTGCATTGGTGCGAATCTGTGCATCTGCACAACTGAGCAGGAATGAAATGGTGCGCTCCAGAAAACTGAAAGACTGTTTTTTTCCAGTCTTCACACAGCGTGCTGGAGGATCACTTGGGGGTGTTTTGGATTGGACTTAGGTGAGGAACTAAGGTAAATAGTCCGAACCTAGTCCGATCCAAGGTGCGGACAACCTCTGTGACAGGATGCCTTGGCCCGTCTTGACTTCCTCATGCAGAAAGGGCCTCAGTCCAAAATGTTCTGAGATCATCAACTGGCAAAGAGTAAGATACATATTATTTTGTAGTTCTCCACATGATGAAACTATGGTGCACTGAGCAGACTGGAATTCTGATCTGCATAAAAATGTATGGATTTTACCCTTGAAGAAGAGCAGATAACAGTTCCATCTGTGATCTGAAAATGGAATGGAACTTTTTTTTTTTTTTGCCAAGCTATTCATTCTCGAGATGGGATGTCTCAACATGTCTAGTCACCCTTCCTCCAGGAATAAAACACTGTCAACCATCACTAACATTTTTCCCCTGAGCAAACATGAAAGGATCAGAATTTTCCAACATGAACAGCAGCAGCAAAAAGAACAGCGATAATTAATGCTTTTGTGCAAATTGTATTATATTATGCACAAACTGCTGTATTTTCACTAAAAAATTCATTTTGTGCTCAAATGTTGCACTTAACTCATGCAAGAAAGAAATCGTGCAAAAAAGTTCTGAAACAGAAAAAAAAAACCCAAAAAAATTCAAAATGTGCTTTAAAAAACCCTTTTGCAGTCTCTCCCAGTGCAAAGAAAACCAGATTTTCTTTTCATTTTCACAAGTGAAAATGAAATATCTAAAGACTTACATTCCCTAATGCAAGTTACACAGGCAACAAATGTTTAAATAAATGTTAATAATTTATAGGCTTACATTTCATAAATATACCAAAGTGCACAACTTTTATCTCTTAGCTAACTATAAAAAATACACATCATGTTCTCAAAATTGTAATGCAAGTTTAAGTTCAGAAGTAATGTATATATCTCCCTGAACCCATCCCCAACAGCTTGGGCTGTCCATTCTGAAAATGGTCAGAGAGAGCATTTTCACTCCCTGACATCAAAACTTAGATTAAAGCCTTCTGTGGAGAAATTACTGTAAAACATTCCTTATAAAGAAGGCTACTTGCTTATTTAATTTTGCTTATCTTTTTAAATGATGTCTATGTGTACACTCTCTACTGGGCTAGCTGTGACCTGGTAACAAGACTCTTATTCTATAGTTTCTTTTTCACATACTCATTTGTGAATGCTATGGTTTAAGAATTTTTATTATTATTGTGCATCTTGAAATTGCAAATCTTTTTATGGATCATGGGCTTAATGTATTGGATATTCAAAATGAAAGTACATCATCGTTGTCATTTTTTCCCCATTTCCTAGTCTGTCAAATGAAAATAATCCAATGCTTTTGGTATCCACAATAAAAGTCTTCCTCAATGCTGTTTGTAAGGAACTGCAAAGCTTCACTAATTAATTAATATATGCAAGTGGTGTGAATTATAACAGTTATCTCCAGTGGACCCTAAATTAGGATCGAAGCTTATGCTAGTAAAATTTCATTCCTCTCCACGCGTGCATTCAGTTCGTTGACTCCCAGAGGACCCCTGTTCTTTTATTTGCAGCCATATTCATCTTCCTGACTTCAGAAGCAATTTCCATGGCTAAACTATAATCCCCTGTGACCATCCATTCCTATTTGCAGATAATTTGATTGACATGGCAAGATGAATTCCCCAGAGATTTCATCAGAGCTCAAATCTGCCTTCTCTCTTCTCTTGAGTTCATTGTCTCCTTCACTCAGATCAAACTATTTTAAGTTTTGGGACAGTAGGTCATGAGGGCAAATCCCTGCATCCAGTACTTTGACTTGTACCCAGTTTTGGCTGAGAGTGCAATGTAGTGGAAAAAGGGGGCAAACTGCTGAATGCCTGCAGATGGAAGATCACATGCCAGATGCCTGGAGGCATTATTAGATGAGATATTTAAACAAAGTTCCTCTCTGCCCATCTCTTGGGCTTTTCCTGGCAGAAAGGTTAAAAGCTCATAGAAGATTATAGATAAAGATAGAGACAGATAGAGAATATAAAGAATTTGCAAGGCTGTAAGGGCTTATTTCTCACCATTCAGAGCAGCAAAAGATTGTGATGTGCCACAAGCTTTCATCCAAAGCAAAATTAAAGGTGAATTTGGAAGAGTTTCAGAAAGATTATGATTTTTTTTCCTCTTAAAGAAAATAATGAAAGTCATATTTGTTTGGGGAGGAAAGAAGCATACTATAACATTTTAAAAGGCCTGCAATAAACAAAACAAAACAAAAAGTGAGTTATCTTAAATGCAGACACACCAAATATGTTGATTTGTTTTCCAGTGTGTCCTTCTGTTCACCAAGCTCTTTGATCCAGTAAAGACTTCCAGGAACAAATAGGGAAGGAGGAATTTTTTTTTTCTTACTCATTTCCTCATAATCCCCTGTTAAGTCTTATTTTGAGTGCTGGACGACACTTTGCATCAGTGTGGCAGGTATACATTGTGCAGAGTGAGAGAAGAAAGAGAGGAGTTGAAATTTTACCTAGAAAAACATACATGCTTCTTGTTGGTCACAGAGGCCTCATCAAGATCAAAGGACCTTTTGTGATTGTAGGGACACACTTGGATACAAAATGCTAGCTGCATTATTCATCCGAGCACAGCTATACAAAGCAGTTGCCATTGTCTTTTCGGGGAGGAACCATGATGAAGGGCTGAAGACCACAGCAGTTTGCCAAACATCCTCCTCTTTCTCAGTCATGGTATAAAGTGGAGCAGACAGGTTGTAAACTTTGATGCCCACTGATGATACAACCTGTGAGTGCCATGTTACACCTAGTGGCATGCCCAGGTGAAGCTATTATTGTAGTTATTGGGAACAGCAAGGGGACAGAGCTTGTGTAGCCAGTCAAGGAAAACAGAGAGCAAGAGAAAATGAGAAGGTGTTTGGGGAATGGAGGAAAGTTCACTTTAGCACTTTTTTTTAATAAGGAAGGAATGATGGGAGGGAGGGAGGGAGGGATTTGAGACCAAAGAAGGAGGAATTTGGAGAACAGAGGGGGGAAAGGGAAAAGGAGAAAAAAGCAAAGTCTGTATGGAGAAGCTAGCAAGTCTTCCCAGAAATGGTTAGACAGTCATTTCCTAAAGGGAAAAAAGAAGCAGAGCATCCATACCACTAAAGTCAAACAGGTAGCCATTGGCATTTTTAAAACACTGAGCGGCTTTAAAACGGATTAGTCTGACATTCATCTGCCTGAGCAGGTAGGGTAGGATGAAGATCCAGCCAGGTGAAAAGTAAGCCACAGAACCATAAAATTTCTTTCCCAGCAAGATACACCTCCAGTCCTGATATGAGGCCTGGTGGGTCACATGTTAGAGTATTCCAGCATGGACCTTCTCAATCCTTACCATGCTAAATAAAATGTATAACAAGGGAGAGATCCCAGGAAGCTTCACCACTGACAGTTTGAAGCATGAAGCAGCCTGTAAGTGATTGTTCTGAAAATAAGCATGAAAGATGTCTTGATACATAGCTATGCAGGATCTTGTAACCTATCAATGTGGTCCAGAGCATCTACTTAATTTCTAACTTGTTCTAGCTGCTTAATTAACTAATAAAGGCTTGTACACAACTCTGTCTTATCCTCAGTTGTGTTGTCATGGAATGACCATCTTCAAACATAAAATTATGCCCCAGTATTAACTGTGATACTCCCCTGGAAGTATCCCCCCTCTCTGGGACAATTTTATCTTCTGTTTGCCAGATCTATATCACATTTACCTTAACCCAATTACTGCAATGACATCTCTCTTCCAGGTTGACAGAAGGCCGGAATCCAACATCCAGAATGGAATTAATCCCTGTATTACCCTAAGAGGTGGGTGATGTTGGGGTCCACTTGCAATGCCAGTGTCTCCTTAGAATCTGAGGAAATTGTAGATCAAAGGAGGCCTGCAAGAGGAGGGTAATGGTAGGATCTCTTCATCTCTGTATAGCAGTAATTACTATAGAGAGGACTCCGATTAAAATTAAACAAAATATTTTATTTGAATTGATAAACAACTGAGAAATGAAACACTCTTAAGAACTATACAAGGTTATCAGAAAGTGAGGCAAGAAAGGTTGGATAGAGAGAGATTGGGTGGAAAGGGTGATAGTTACCAATGCTGAAAAAGCGTTTACAAAAGAGCGACTCGGACAGCATCTGAGGGTGGCATGGAGGAACAACAGTCTGGAGCACGATGTACTATGTACAACAATTGGCTGGGGTTGAAGCTAGGGTTTTCATACCCTATTTCATACCCTGAAGGGTTGCATTGACAAAGCCGTAATGGCTTTCCCATGGGGTCCGGAATGGGCTAATTACTCAACTCCAGAATGACAAAACAGAGATGGGACTCATGTTGGTCTCTTAATGTTTAGTCAGGTAGCGTGTACAGGGAAGATCTCCAAAGGATAAAATGGAGGGATGGTCTCTGATTGCTCACCAATCTAGACAGTTTGTCTTATATTGTGTTTGCAAATGCCAAGAGCCTAAAGTGGTGAAGGGATGAGCACAAATTCATCAGCATCAGGTTTTCTGCATAATCCTATGTGAACTTTCATGATCTAGAGCACATTTCTGGTCAACATGACCTTGAACACATTCTCCAGCCAGCGTGATCTCAATCATGTTCTCTGGTCATTAATGTCTAATATAGGAAAAGTGCATAACTCAGAAGGGGTGGTAGGATAGGGTAAAACCCCACCCAATTTATTGTATTATATAATTACATTTGACTCCAACCCTCTAGACCACCAGAATGCTTCACATAATTCCCATCCACCTCCAGATAAATCCCTGTTTTAATGCCTTTTACACAACCTTCTACCATCCCCTTCCAAAAAGTCCCAATATCTGTCCATGTGTCTTGGCTACTGCTGATCAGCAAAATTACAGAATATTTCTGAATATTAACAGCCATTCATGTCTACATTTGGACTGATTCCTGCCTGTAATTTGAATGTTACCCTCTAAAGACCATGATGGTAAAATTCTAAGAAAACACCACCACTTTCTAAGGCTTGAGCAAAATGGGACTTTAATGTTTTTCACACTGACAGTAATGTTTTGTGAAACTTTCCATTTTGTAGATATGCATGCCTTCTGGCTTGCTTGACTTCTGTTTGGTACTGCAATTCCACCTGCACACCTCCCAAGCCCTTCTAGGCTGATAATCACATGCCAACGATTCTACATTCTTCTTATTTTGTATGCAAAACTGTTTGTTTTCATTAACAAAATTATTTTATTAACCACACAACTATTATGACAGATATGTACTCTTCCATTACAAAAGCAATCGTCTTTAATGAAGATAGGAACTATCATATAGGTGTAAAGTTAATCCCTGGAGCACAACAGATGTCATTAAATGTCTCAGAAAACATTTCCAGGAAGTTTAACAAATGAGGAGACTTGGAAAATAACTGAAAGACTTTTTCAAGTGCTATTCATGAAATATTTATCTACTATTTCAGCGCACTATGAATAAACAACTGTTTTATTCAATGAGAGATAAATTACTGTAGTCAAGTTTCATTTTGTTTTTCAATGAAGCCAGTTGCTTCACATCCAACAGGGAATTTGAGAATGGCTTCATTAATTCAGAAGATCTGTTGAATGGGTAGGGAAAAGGATAGGAAAGGAATGAGCAAAAGGCAGTGCAGAATCCACTATGAACCATCCTGTCATTTCCTCTGTCCTGTGCATTCTCTATACGGTTTTATGAAAACTAATGCTTCATAATTATTTTATCATGAATCTCACCTGCATCAGAAACTGTTCAATGACATTTTAGCAATCTGTGTGTGTCATTTCTGCTGCTTGCTTTTCAGGTTTTCTGTTAAATGTAGCTTGCACAGCACTGACTAACATATTTGCTGAAAGCCATTCTGCATCAAACTTTTATCAATGAAAACGTTCTGATTGAAAGGGAAAGGATTTTCAGAGCCTTTAAAAATAATAGAACTGAGGGTAGCACCTGATGTATGTATGTGAAGCTGTTTACCACCACTTTTGCAGCCCTTTTGCTGTTTTGTTTGCTTGGAGCGTGGTTCTTTGCAGCCAAGTTTGACGGGTTATGTAATACCATGACCCTGTCTTCCTCTCAATATCATAGCAGTGATCCAAATCTATCTGGGGTTGTGTTGAAAAGAAGGTGTGGTCATAATGGTGGATGTGCTATCAGATTTGGCTACTAAAGAAGCGGCATTCAGGGCATGTAAGTCAGCACTGCTTTCCCTAGGAAAGTGAATTTCCCTAGGAAAGTATCTCTTTGTTGCTAGAAACTTTCCCTACCTTTCCACACCACACTCTGAGATCAGTTTCAATGCATTTACATCGCAGCACATTGCAGCAAGACAGGGAGCGTTGCCCTGTTGCCTTGGCAACATGGTGATAAGATTCTATGCTGGCTTCACTGTATGTCACTCTTTGTCATAGAGCCAAGGTAAGGATGGATGAAAATTTTGTCTCAGTTCATCCGCAAGAAGAGTGCACCAAATTTCCTGAACTTCTTTCTATTTGAGACTGAACGCCCCTGAGATTTTAAACAAAGAAATGTGGGGGAAAGTAAAATGGAAAGATTTATCCATCCAGCCCTGGAGTTTTGAGTGGTTAGGTCTTAACAGTTTGTATTTGTACCCTTGTGTATGCAACCATGTTTATGGTGCTCAACAAGTTCACCATACTTTTCACAGAGCCTCCTCACTGTTACCATCTGTATGGCAGACAAGTCGATTTTGGTCACCTCCATGCTGAAATACAAGGCTACATGTATTGAATTTGTCTGGTGCAAATGAAGGAGGATTATGCTTCAATTCATTTCTCAAGAAAAAAAATCCACTTTTTTTTTTACCACTTAGTACGTACAGAACTTAACTTGAAAATCAGACATGGGAGAAATCAAAAGTAAAAATATTTTCCAATCCATACACCAAAGAGAGGACTTTCATCTCCCCCACTCCACATTTGGACAGACATTTGGGAACACATCATATTGAGTGCATGGGATACCTGTTTGACTATGCACACAGGTGTACATTCAGCTGTACATTCGAAAAAGCACCTGTGCAAATGTTCACTGTCTCACTGCACCATATTGTATCAATTTCCTTACCACGGTGCAGCAACAAAACAGGAAGATTTCGGGTCTTTCCACACTATACTGTTATAGTGCTATTATCCCACTTCCAACATCCTGTGGAATTCTGGGGTTTGTAGTTTACTGAGGTCAAAGAGCTCTCTGGCTGAAAATTTTAAATTCCCCTCCCTAAACTGCAGAGCCCAGGATTCCATAGGATGTTGAAAGTGAAATAATAGTGTAGTGTAGTGTGGAAAGGACCTTCATCTCTGTCAAAGGAGCAAGGTGATTCATTCTCCCCACCCCGGAACACTTTAGCATGCTTTCTAAGACACTTTCATCCCAAAACCACCAAAAAGGCAGTCACTTTTGAAACATGAAAATGCTTTGGATATTTATCCCCCAGGTTTGCCTTTGTACTGATCAAGTAAACTATTTGGCAAACATCTGTAAATAGTTGTAAATCTACTCAGATGTTGGAAACATTACTTTTTAGACTAGTTCCCCCAAAATTCACCGCTAGAAAGACCAAAGACCTTGCTGGCTGGGAATTCTGGGAACTATAATCCAGAAGTGTAACTTTTCTAAGTTCTTGGTGTATCATACAGAAGAGGGACGATGGAGATACAAAAGGGACAGATTAAGGGGAAAATGAAATAGATTTTTTTAAAAAAAAAAAAGTTTGAACTACCAAGGCCATTTCTGCACTAGACTGTTACAGCATTATTATTCCATTTGCAACATCTTATGGAATCCTGGGGTTTGCAGTTTGGAAGGGGCCAGCTGGCCTCTCCCTATACTGCAAACCCCAGGATTCCATAGGATGTTGCAAGTGGAATAATAGCGCTGTAACAGTCTAGTGCGGAAATGGCCCAAGACACCTGTATATGGGAATGAGAGAGACCAGTTCTCTCGGCATAGAAATTACAGTAAAATGTTCTGATCACACACTATAACCACATATGCCTGGAATGTTTCTCTTATTCTGAGACACTCAGCTAAGCAGTGTAAACACAGGATCTCACTTGAGAAGGAAATTAAGGGAATAGCTAAATGCAACAGAAACCAGTAGATACCCAGTAGATACACCTGTGACTCAAACACCATGACTTTTCTTTCCCTGCATCTTTTTTTTTAAAAAATGCTTGAAGAAGAAGCCAGTGGGATCTGAAAGCTAGAATAACAAACTTTGCATTATATCTCCAGAATGTGTACTCTGGATTTTGTTAAAAGACACACACCAAGTTGGATTATTAGAGATTCAGATGGAGTCACTCTAACCTAAATTTTCTTAATGTCAGAGTTTTATTTTTTTGGCCAATGCATATGCATTATGTATTGCTATTTTATTTTTATTTTTAAAATAACCCTTTACCCTGAAAGAGTTTCAGGTGATAAGCACTGGTTCTTTACAATGTGAAGAGTGATCACAAGGGTAAGGTATCTTTCATAATATCCATTTTACCATCAAGAGTAGGTCATGATACCACTTAGATCAATGTCTTCTCTACTGATTAGCCTGAGATGACTATGCGAGGCTGATAAGAAATGTAAGATGTGCTGTAACACACACATCAACATGTGCTTTCTAAGAAACTGAAACCTTTCCTGATGCATTTACTATGGATTAATTTCTGGCCAATGCAATGCGTTTACAGCTGACAGTCATGTTCCCACTTGGTACTGAAAGTAAAGGGAAAATTGAATAACAAATGTTTTTAGAATGATCCAGAAAACAGGTGCATAACAGAAAATCTGATTTTAGGAAAATCTGACTTGTATATACAGGGTGCCCACTGTATATGCTGGGGTTCTGATCCAGGAACCCCCACATAAAACAAAAAAGACAAAGCGTCACTTCCCATTATAGTCAATGGATGCAATGGATGCGTAACCACAGCAGTGCAGGCACTTGCTTGTTGTATCCATTAACTATAATGGAATGCAGCGCTTTGTGCAACTCACATTTGTGCATGCAGAGTCCACATGAGAGGAGGACCCACTGTATTACTTTGTGTGTGGAAGAACACAAAATACTATTTTGTTTCAACAACTTGAAATATGTATGAAATGATTTACGTTCTCCTTTCTTTTCAATCAAGAGCCAAATATTTAGGATATGTAGTAGATAATTTCTGGCAGGATGATGGACATTGCTCAGAAGAGCTAACATCAGTTTTAGCACCTTTTCTTTGCTTTTTGTTTATCTTTTGTGGCAAACATTTCACCTTATTTTCAGTCTATTGAACTGTTGTACATGTTCCAGCTGATCTGGCCAATAGCACTTTTGCGTATTGTGTACAAAACCATATTTTATTCACTTCCAAATAAAATCTTTTCAGAGCAATACAGAACCAATCCCAGATGCTGTACTTGCCAGGGGATAATAATGTTCTCACTGTACCTCCAGGGTATACAAAACTCCTAATGCTTTTGATGCATGATTAGTCAACCAAAGTTGAGTTCTCTTGGTTTCTTTTTCCTCCATTTACTGTTCAATTGCAAAGCATCAGAGGTCTGACTTTTGGGATCTGTTTATGAACTCAAGCAGTTTGCCAAAACCAGTATCTTGAAGGTATGCTGGAAGATTCCCATAGACTTTGGTGTGAAATCAGCAGAACTGTTCTAATGTCAACTGAGTGCTAATTGTAATTATAAAACAAGGGCAGCAAAATAATCTTTGTTTGTCAAAAGAACAGACCTTACCATTTTAAAAAGAGGTGGGTTTTTTTAGTGACCATTGAGAAAATGCAACAAGTGAGTGGAGTGCCAGCAGAGTGGCCACTGTGCTGAGCTATTTCTTGGATAAGGAAATGCCAGCCTCAAGCATCCTTCCTTCCTTCCTTCCTTCCTTCCTTCCTTCCTTCCTTCCTTCCTTCCTTCCTTCCTTCCTCTCAATATGGGAATCAAGGTAGCCTACAGTGCAAAAAGAAAACCAACCGTTTATGAAGCCACCACCCTTGATGAGGGAACCTAACAAATTCTAAGAATTACCTTACCTGGCTTGAGTCTGAAGAACTTTATGGGCCTGTCTGAGCTTTGAGATATTTAGCAAAAGGCCTTCTCTTGGTCCTACCACTTTCATAGCATGTCTGGTGGGAACCACAAAACGGGAAATTCTTGATGGCTGTTCCTAGGCTTGGCAGCCTCCTCACCTGCTCCTTGCTGCCTTTCTGTCAGCAGGTGACAGGCTCTACTGATTGTTATCTTTTTTCCATTTCATTCAATTTATTTTACTTTATTTTATTTATAGCCCGCCTTTCTCCCAATATGAGCCCCAAAGCAGATCATAAATTGGAATTATAAATAAAATTCAGTCAAAACTATTTGGTTCAAATGGTTTCAATTGTATAGATGGTTTAATCTCATTTTAACACGACTTTTTGTATGTTCTTGCATATGTTTTTCTCAGTTTTTTTATTTTTTTATTTTTGCAAGCAGCTTTGGGTACCAGTTTTTGGGGAAGAAAAGATAGGAAATGAGTAAACAAAGAAGATTAAATGAGAAGGAGGAGAAGGAGGAAGAGGGCCTTGTGCTTTCCCAATGTTTTGGATTACAACTGTCATTGGCACTGGCCAGCATGGCCAATGGAAAAGTACTGTGAGGACTGCAGTGTAAAACCTCTACACGGGACTAGCTTGCCTATGCCTGTTCTATGGTCATCTGCAGAGATCCTTACGTGGATTCCCTCATCTTCTGAAATGAAGAGGCAAAGGAAAAGGTTTTATTTAGAGTGCCCAGTGATGCATATTCTCGCCACGGAATGCCCCTGAATCTGCTCTGATTTCCCTCTTGTGCAAGCTCTGGAACTTCTGATTTGCTTCAATTTTTAGTGCTACTTCCCTCCACACACCAATCATCTGGTTTTATTGCTGTCTTTTTCTTTTATTTTCTGTTGTTCTTTTTTTTTTCTTTTTCTTTTTTATGGATTCTGTTACTGGCCTAAATCCACTGTTTTGCTAGTGATTTATTGTACAATAGGATTTTATTCCTATCCCCCTGCAACAACGGTTGAGAGTGCAAGAAGACAGGAACCACTGCTCTCCTAGCCCTACTGAGGCCCTTTTTGGACAGCGTTTGCCATGCAAAAGGAGTGTCACACAACTGCAAGAAGCAGTCCGCACGATGCACTCACAATCGTGCAATGCTCCAGGGCCTGGCAGGCACCGATCATGCACTATTTCATTTTTGGCTTTGAGCTGAAAATGGTGCACAATCACGCATCGCTCCGGGGGCCCGCACGCACTTGCCATGTGTGTGAAGCTCCAGAGCCACGGTGCTTGCACTTCCTGCCCCAGTGCAGCCTGGGGAAATCCCAGGCTGTACTGCGGAAGGAAAAGGAGGGGCTCTCGCCCAAGCAGGCAGCAGCTGCAAAGCTGAAGGAACTGGGACGTGAGAGCCTCTCGCTAGAGGGCGCTCACACAATCCCCACACCCCAGCTCTGCAAAAAGGTGAGTTGTGGAAAGGGCCTGAATCTTTACCTCTTTGACCTTATGACTGCTATTATTAAAATGTTTTAATTGCCATCTGCTCTGACAGTTTCCATACTGTAGAGCAGGATATAAATATTATCTATACCAATAAAGAAGAATCTTTGGGCCCATTCACATTGCACAATTATAACAGTATTATTATTCTTCAACTGCCATGATTCCATCCTATGGAATTTGGAGATTTGTAGCTTGGTGAGGCACTAGAGCACACTGGTAGAAAATTGTAAGTACCTCTCCCTAAACTGCAATTCCCTGGATTCCATGGGATGTTGTCACGACAGTTAAAGTGGAAGGTAGCACTATAATTGAATACTGTGAATTGGCCAAATGCATCTGTCCTTCTTAGCCAGAGCTCCAAGAATATGACGTCAAGAAACCTGAAATCTAGTGTGCATACTAAAGGGATAGCTAGGTGTGAGCACTTTGGGATTATTAACTGAAATTTGTCAGCAGCCTACAGCCACCTCTTCAGTCACTACCTGTTGACCAGCAGAGAGGTAGCTTCAATCAATAATACAGAGGGAAAGCTGAGGAAGTACAAGGTTGGAGGGAGAGAAAGACTAGAGAGAAAGAAAATGGATGGAGGGTTGGGAGAGAAAAAGGAGAGGGAAGACAAAGAGAAAAGAGGAAAAACAATGTCCTCTGGTGGGTGGGTAAAGCAAAAGAGGGTACAAGTTAAAAGGGGGGAAGCACCTAGATATTAAAGAAGGTACCTAGATGTTAAAGAAGGTAAAGAGCAGTTAACCCAATGGGATAGAAAAAGCAAAAGATGAGACACATGTGTTATAGGAAAGGAAGACCACCTGGTCTGGTTGGTGGATGAAGACAGAAAAAGAGTACCTAAGTGAGGTATTGCTGAGCTATATAAAGTCACATACTTCTACTAGTACTAAAATAAAATAGGTCAGAGGGTGACACTGTTGCCCTAATTCCCCCAAGACCTGACCTTACCTTAACTTACCATACTTTACCTTACAAGCCTCCACTGTGGTGACAGTATATTTCTGCAGCAACTTTCCTGAACTTCTGTTTGTTGCCTGTTTACCTTTGAAATATCTTTAATCAAAACACATGATGTCACAGTAGAGCACTATGCATCTGCAGCATGGTGACACTGAAATGTTCACATTTCTAGATATGAAAAACAGAATAGAGTGGACAAGGCATTGCAGTTTAGGAGTTCATTCAAAGAGAGGCTCATTGAGTGATTATGGTAGATAAAATAATCTTGCAGTGTGCATAATGAGAATATTAGCACTTTCCTTGTGAACTGTGATAAGAAACCATTATATAAATTGCAGTGACTGACATTACAGGCCGTGGAACTGACAGTCGTAATGATAATTGAAGATTGATTTTAAAAAAAGAAAGAAAGAAAAAGAAAGAAAAACCCCTTTTCACAGAGTGAGGCAGTTTCTTCTGGCTGTGAAAGGTCTTCCATTTTGGTGTCAGAACAGAAAGCTGCAACTGTAAAAGATAGCATATTGAACAAGAAAACTTGTGCTAAAAGGCTTAGGTTTCTTTTTGCCCCTGGGAAATCTTAATGGACAGGAGTTAATTTCCTGATTAAGACTTAATTGAAGGGAGGGGGAACTCTTTTAACAAGTAGCAGAGCAGCCTTGGGGGCCAACAGACAATTTAAAAAAAAAATCCGTAGAGTACCCCTGTCCCATCATACCCTCTTAGCTATATGTAAGTCACAACCACTAAATATAAACCAAAATGAATGAGCCTACAATGATTTATAGTAAATATATCTCCAGGGCCTTATTTGGCTAACAAAAGAAAAGCTCTTTGCTTGGCAAGAGAGAAGACAAGTATTGTGTGAAACACTAGGCAAATACCAGATCCTGCCTTGGAGCCAGGATGTCTGAAAGACTGTCTTTTCCCATATGAACCTGTCCAAAATCTGAGAACACTGTGTCACAGGTCCCAGAGGTCTGATTTGTGCCTACACATAACAGAGCCCTCTCTGTGTAGGGCCATTTCCACACTACACTGTTACAGTGTTATTATTCCACTTTCAACATCCTGGTGAATTCTGAGGTTTGTAGTTTATTAAGGCCAAAGAGCTCTCTGGATGGGAATTCTAAATGCCCCTCCCTAAACTACAAATCCCAGGATTCCATAGGATGTTGAAAGTAGAATAATAGCATTGTAACAGTGTAGGGTGGAAATGGCCTAGGACTCTGCTGTAGAACGCCATCCCAATGGAAGTCATGCTGGTGCCATACCTCTTGAGTTCATGGAAGCTAAAATGGTTTCATAGAGTCTCCAGTCATTAAGCCCAGAAGTCATTGATCTGACTGTTTGAGCTGTACATGGCTTTTATTTAGAAAAATGTCTTTGCTTATATTTAATGTTTTAAGTAATGTTTTTATCTGCTGTGCATTGCCTCGCTGGCCCTGGCAGGCTGAGAAATGATGAATAAATGCTTTATATAAATAAACAATAAATATGCTAATTCGTGCAGCTAACGAACAAACAAAAAAGCATGGGTATGTCACAAAGGAATAGCAGAAAATACTTCCTAAATTACATGTTTACAGGACAGAATTCTCTTGGACCAGAGCAAGTTGTTTTTCTGAACCTCATAAGGGAAGCTGAACGAAAAAAAGAGTAAGTGGTAAAAATATGGGATGAGATATTGAAAGTCTGCAATAGGAGGGAGCTGTGTAACTAAAACTGGTGCAGTGGCCTTGGAGCCTTTCTGCAGGGGTTTGTAGTTTAGGGAGGGGCTCAAAGGCAAGCCCCAGGATTCCATAGGATGTTAAAAGTGGTATAATAGCACTATAACAGTGCTGTGCAGAAATGGCCTTGGTCTCATAATGAAGCTTCCATGTTTTCCATAGATGTTTACCAAGACATTTATATGTGTCTTTCATCCTATGCAATATGAAATAACAAAAAGATATTATGTCATTAATCAGTTTGTGTAAGAACTAGGAGGAGGGATACAGTTGATAGCAAAAGAGGTAAAGAAATAGAGACCTACCTCTGTTGTGAATGTAAAGGAACTTTCTTCTCCTCCAGTTCTTGCAGCTATCAATTCTAATGCATTTTTTGGAGCTACTAGAAAAATTAGTACCACAGGGTTTTTACCCCCCCCCCAAATAAACCTACTGTTGATCGTGCATTGAATACCGCAGTGGAGAAGCAAATGTTGCCACCTCCTGCTTCTGCTATATTCTGCTAGCAGAAGTCCAGATTTGGATCCTGCCCAAGAAAAGATTAAAGAGAGAGGTTAATTGAAAACAACCCAATGATAAATGGGAGTTTCTGAAAAGACAACACAATCACTTCCAGTTGTAGTGATTCAAATCAAGGTGATATCCAAGATTCAACAAGTCCTGTGGGTAGTATCTCCCATAGTCAGTAGAATCCACAATCAGTCTCTCGGTTCCATCCAGGTATCTTTTTTGTTCAAAAATTGGAGGACTAATCACTTCTGTTGCTGAAGATGTACAGTACGCTGCAAAAAAAAAAAAAAAAATTGGTAATTAGCCCCTTTTATAGCATAAAGTTATAGTCAGCACTCTCTGTGCATTAAGAAGTACATGTTGCAATTACAAGTGAAGAATAAATTGAATTGTAACATTATTCTTTCATGGTCTGGATAGTGCTTCCTGAATATGGCCCTTTGCGCACCTTACCTGGGGCCACTGGCATTACGCAGGGATCACGCAAACAGCCTCATCCAGGAGGTAGTTGCGTCCCCTCTGCATCAGCTCTGTGCTAGCCAGAAGGAAGCATGAGTGCTCCACCCCTTCCTTCAGCAGTGCAACCAAGTACTTTCCCAGGCTGAGCTGGGGGAGGAAACACGATGACCGCATATCCGGAGCCTCCGCACACAAGGTAAGTGCATGTGGGGCACGGGAGGGATGCGCAATCGCGCACCATTTTCAGCAACAAGCCAAAAATGATATAATGTGCGATCACCCCCTAATAGCCTCGGAAGCATTGCGTGATTGTGAGGATGTCATGTGGAAGAGTCCTCACAATCACGCAACACGCCCGAGGCCATTTCGCAACAGGACTGACCTGCGAAAAGGGCCTATGTGTTGTGGTTAACCCTATCTCTCACCTGGGTCATTGGTTATACTCCAAAACTTTCCTTCCCTACTAGAAGCTTGCTTAAAGAAGTTCTCTAGTGTACAAAAGATGAGTTCCAAACATGTGACATCTTGCTCATTTTGTTTGTGACATAATTTATTTGTCATCTTTTTAGTTAGCACGTTAACTGTCAATATCCTAGCTTCCTAACCTTACCTTAATCTGAAAATCATGACCTTTCATTTTAGGTACAATAAATCTATTTACCTAATGTTTTGCTTTTCTTTACAACTCAAAGAAAATAGAAAAGCACACATAGTCTTTTCTTTTCCTTAGGGAAATAAGCTTATTCCTTTTCTTTCTTTCTTTCTTTCTTTCTTTCTTTCTTTCTCTCTCTCTCTCTCTCTCTCTCTCTCTCTCTCTCTCTCTCTCTCTCTCTCTCTCTCTCCCTCCCTCCCTCCCTCTCCTTTCTTTCTTTCTTTCTTTCTTTCTTTCTTTCTCTCTCTCTCTCTCTCTCTCTTCCTTCCTTCCTTCCTTCCTTCCTTCCTTTCTTTCTTTCTTTCTTTCTTTCTTTCTTTCTTTCTTTCTTTCTTTCTCTCTCTCTCTCTCTCTCCCTTTCCCTTTCCCTTTCCCTTTCCCTTTCCCTTTCCCTTTCCCTTTCCCTTTCCCTTTCCCTTTCTTTTCCTTTGTTTTTCCTGAGACTCTTTGAACTTTCTCAGCATTGAAGATAATTTACATTCATTGACTGTTCAGGGAAAAAAGGCAAAAAAAAAGTCCTTCCAAACCTAAGATCTTTATTAATTAATTAATTAATTAATTAACCCTCTCTTCTTAAATGGTGGTGAAATTATAGAATTTTTACATCAATAATTCTTTAGCATATGTCAACTGTTGTAATTATCCTTACTTGGTAATTGAATTTAGGAGAAAGGTTCCTTTCACAAAAACAAATTACTTATATGTGCATACTGGGAAGGGAGGGATATAAAGGGAAAACTCAAACAATCTGATATCTGTTGGAAGTCAACTTCTGCCAAGAAGATAAGGTCCAACTAATTCCTCTCTTTTCTTACTGATAATATCATGTTCCAGAATGTCATGGAGACAAGGGAATCTATTTATTATCTTCAACTTGATCCTTACCATCAATGGTATGGAAGCAGCGGGAAGTGTGGGTAAGAGTGACCATGTTCTATTAGAATTTGAATGCAAATGTATTCAGACATGCGCTCTGGATGACAAATAGATTACAAATGTGATTTTGGTAACTTTAAGGAAATACTTGGTGAGATCCTATGATCAGTGTTCAAAGGGAATGAAGTGCAAGATGAAGGGAAGTTTCTGAAAAGTGAGATATTCAAGGTACTGTTTCAATCAATTCCAGTGAGAAGAAAAAGTGCTATGTGTCTAAAGAAAACAGGATGGATGCATCAAGAACTTTCAGATGAGCCAAGATATAGGACATTTCCACACTACACTGACCATTTCTACACTACACTGTTATAGTGCTATTGTTCCACTTTCAACATCCTGTAGAATTCTGGGGTTTGTAGTTTGTTAAGGCCCTCTAAATGCCTCTCCCTAAACTGCAAACCCCAGAATTCTATAGAATGTTGAAAGTGGGATTATAGCACTATAACAGCGTAGTGCAGAAATGGCCTTAAAGGGACATGTACAAGAAACCCAAGAAAAGAGAATTCACCAAAGAGTAGTTCAAAGGAATAGTCAGTGTTTATATGGAGAAAGTCAGAAAATCTAAATATGAAATGTACAAATACTGAATGGAGAACACATGATTTGACAGCAGTATGTGTGAAAAAGATCTAGGGAGCCTAACATAAGCCTAGCATAAGCTAAATATAAATCCACATTGTGATCAACCAGCAAAAAGTGCCAATGCAGTTCTAGGCTTCAGCAGCAGAAACTGACTGCCCACATCAAGGAGGGTAATAGTCCCAACTCAGGTCATAGTTCATTTGGAGTACAGTGCCAAGTGCTAGGAACCAAATTTCAAGAAGGACAAGATGAAACATGTCCAGAGGAGGGCAAGAAAGATGGTAAAACATCAGGAATCCAAATCCTATGAGGAACAGCTTAAGTAACTGTGTAGCTTTACCTTGGAGAAGAGAAGATCAAGAGGTGACAATAATAGCCATCTTATATATCTGAAGGAAAGTCATATAGGAGAAGGAATAAGCTTGTTTTCTATTGCTCCAGGCACTAGATTATGAATCAAGTACCTTGATTCAAATTGCAAGGAAGGAGATTCTACCTAAATGTTAGGAAGAATTTGCTGACAATAAGAACTGTTCAAGAATGGAGTAGACTATGGCCATTTCCACACGGGGTAATAAAAACTGTACAGTGCGTCCTCCACGGAGGACATCTGCACCTTGGAGCGGACTGGGTCCGGACTACTTACTGTAGATCCACACCTCAGTCTGCTCCGGAATGACCCCAAGTGGTCCTCCAGCGTGCTTTCAAAAGACCTGATTTTTCTGGTCTTTCAAAATCCCGGAGCGCAACACTGTGTGCCTGCTCTCCGGTGCAGATTCACAGGCTCACACCAGTGCAAGCCTGCAATCTGCGGAGGGAAGGCTTTAGGTTGTCGAGCTTCAGCGGTTGGTTGGGACCCATGACCAACCGGAAGCCACCATTTTGGATGCTGGACCAGTGTGGATCTATGACCATGCACTGCTCCAGAGCAGCCTGGACAGGATTGGAGAGCCAGAAGATCTGGTAAGTAGCGACACGGGGCAATTCCCTTGCCCCGTGCGGAAATGGCCTGTGACAGTCATTGCTATTCCTTACAATTCTGTGATTCTATTATTCTTTTCTATGACTTCATATCTATGTATGTGTATACACACACACACTTATCACACAGCAGTCATTTAAAATTTTGTTGTAATTTCATCTATCAGCCATAAAGCACAGGATCAGAAAGGAGGGAGGTACAGACAGACATGAAATCTAAGGTATGAAAATCTCAGTATCTGCCAACTCTTCCTGAGATGCTTTATCATGACCTTTTATCTATTTTAATTGACAGCATCTTGTCCAGTTTTCAGGGAAAGAACACATGAATATGAGATTCATGGCAAGGAGGAACAAGGGGATCCAAATAGCAGTATGGCAGTCACCTTTGCATCATCTCCAATAACTCAATCAATGGTAATTGTTGCCATATGGGTAGAAAAGCAATGAGAACTTTGGAAAAATCCAAACGCTTTTTTAAAACTTTGATGTTACCATCAAAGCAACCTGTGAGATATTATCACCCCACCTGGATATCCATCATTGTATCTTTTGTTCTGTGAACTTTAACCATCTTTCCCATAGAAAAAAATTTGTCATACTTAACCAGTCAGCCCAGATTCAACAGAGAAACTAGGATGTTCTGTAAGGAGGAGCTAATGTACCAAATAATTTGTTTTACTTCATATGTGAGGATTCTTAGGATTTATTAGCAAAGTTATGATCTGAGCTAATAGTATACTAAAAAATTCTATCATATTTTCTATCATTCTCATTATTCCATTTCATAGAAAAGACATTTCTTTCCAATAATGTACAGAGAATGAGAAAACATTCAGAGATAATTTTGGAGAAATTCTTATGGGTAGGCATTTGCATTGTTGGATTTATTTTACTTTTCAAGTGGCCAGGGAATGTGTGTGAATGTATAGTGAAACTTTCACTATACAGCCATTTCTCCAGCAGATGCTAGTATCCCTGATTTCAAACACTTCAGTTAATATACAGATACCATAAGATCATTCTGTTACCATGCCATACACCCCCACTCCATGATATGATTGGCAGTGAACGTTATTTAATTGACACAAAATATAAATCATATACTGTTATGGCTTAAAAGCCATGCTGACAAAGAGGACTGGCTGAATATGTGCAAAAGTAGGTCAGATGGGGCCTTAAGGCATGGCCAGGTCATATCAGCCAGCAAGCTCCAGTGCTGATGAGCTTCCAATAATCCCCTCAATGATTCAACCATCAAACACAAAAGCACATGGAGTTGTGTCAATAGAGCAACTGATTGTCATCAATCTGTTCCCTCTTCCCACTGAAATTTTCCCTTGTTTTCCCAGACATTCAGGAGCTATCATGATTTCCACCAATGCTTTGTCACTTAATGTTAAATCCATTAGCCCATTCCAGATCCCATTGTTTGCTCTGCCAGAGAGCCATTAACATCTTCTCTCAGAGCAGAAATAGGGTATTTAAATCCTGGCTCTGAGCCAGATAACTCATAGTACTCTGGACATACGCCATCATTCTGCTGCTCAGATTCCCATTCTGATACTATCCTCGAACTGTTACACCATCTCTGCATGACAACATTCTCCCACATCATCCCATTGCAATTCCTGCAGTGCCTTTGTCGGGAAGGGAGTGTGACAGGAATGCTCCCCTCCTCACCTGACCAGCTCCCTGCAGAAGGGAGTGTGAAGGATATGTGTCTGCCTTCCACAGCACAGCTGGGCTCTTTTCTATGCTACGCTAAGGAAGGAAGCACTTCCTGCCCTTCTGCGTGGCAGGTAAATATGGGAGTGTCGCACAATTGTGGGCGCTTAATCTATTAAGTGAATATCCTGTGATCGTGACACCTGGGGATGGGACAGCAATGGGACCACAATGACATCATGAGAAAGTACAACCCACAGACTGCTGCCATCTCAACCCCATAGCAGGGCTGTGAAGCCATGTGGAAATGGCCTTAGTCTGGGCCATATTGTTTCATTTTTTTTCTCTGCAGGATAGGTCAATATCACCCACTTCACCCCAAATTTCATTATTCAGTTTTTACTTCCTTTTCTTCATTTAGCTTTGTGTGGCTCTTAGACTACTTGAATCTTGTCTGTGTTTGTTTCCCCCCCCCCGATATTATTCCAACTCATGTCCCTGCATTGGTACTGGTATACATAACTGAAAAGATTCTGTAAGATTACCCCCCACTTTTGTGGGTCTCCCTTTGAGCTAATAATTCTCCACTGTGTCAGAGAGGCATTGACACCTCTGAGGCCCTTTCCGCATGCAGTTTCTGTTGTGAGAGGGCCCCTTGAGCGTCGTGTAAATGGGAGCAGTGGTCCGTACGACGCACTCCCATTTACGCGGCGCTCAAGAGCTGGACACAGAGCGGATGTGCACCTTTTTATTTTCGACTTTAAGCCAAAAATGGTGCGCAGTCGTGCAATGCTCCTGGGGCCTGCGCACACTTATCTGCTGTGCGGTGCGTCGGGCAAGCCGGGCCAGTTGCACTTCCTCCCCCAGCGCAGCCTACAGCTACCAAGCTGCACTGCGGAAGGAAGGGGCGAGGCGTTCATGCGACGGCCACGTAACCAGCAACAACAGCTGAGGGAGAATGGAGGAACGATGCAGGTGCCTCGTGCAAGAGGCTGCTTGCATGAACGGCACCCCCCACCTCCGCGAGCAGGTAATGTGCGGAAAGGGCCAAAGTCATCCTCCTTTTGGGGTAACAGTTCCTTCCAGAAGGCTTTTCCAAATCAGGCAGCTTGGATGGCAGGGAGGCTGCAGCATAAGACAGACAGGTACAGCAGAAAGTAAGAACCAAAAAAAGCACGCTCAACCACCTTGCAATAAGGCATATTCAAAAGCACCAGCCAAACAAATAGAAAATGAGAGTTGCACAGCTTCAAAAAAAATAACATACAATACTTATTAGACAGAAATATACCTGTAAAATGTACAAAATGCTTGCAATCATATAAGAATAAGGAATAAGGAAAAATGGAATTAAGTGACAGGAAGAATGTGCTATTCACCATTCATCTTTGCTGATAATTGCAATGCCATTTGTCTGCCAAACTGTCTGCATTATATACTTGAGAGAGTCGCATCTGGGCTGCAAATATAAGAATAGTTTTTTAATGCATAATTTTAATGGAATCCTATGGTATTTGGCAGTTCTAGCTGGGCAGATAATGCACAGAACTTTGCTCCTTCAATTCCCCATATCTTCACCATCTTTGACCTTTGATAGATATGTTTTAAGCAATTTAATATAAGGATTCCTAGCACATCTGTGATTTATCATAGCTTCATGTTTCACATCTTCTACAATGTGGAGCTGGGGAAATGTGAAGAACTGGAAGGGAGCAAATGGCAGAACAGGTGGATTAAACAATTGCTTGTCACTGTTATCCCATGAATTTCTACTCAAATGTAAGCCAATTTAACTGTAGGATAACCTTAAACATTTGGACCTTCCAATGCTAGAATGAGTTTGGATCACTTACTTCTGCAACTGCACATAAAAAGATGTTGAAATATCATTGCTACTTGTGTGGCTGTTCAAACAGGGACATTTGCTGGTATTCATACTTAAAAAGGAAAAATGACACATATTAATTTGGGCATTAAATTAACTTTAGAGGAACAGTTGAAGTAAGCTCCTTTCAGTTCAATGATACTTGAACTTGAGACACCCTAAGGAACATTGAACCACTTTTTCACACTTGGAAACAACTAAATGCCAAAGCCAGGATGCATTAAGCACAAAGCAAAGTATTTTCCTAGGTCTTTGTGTAATACCAAAGTGCTTTATAGTCTTCTTCATAGCAGCCCTTTTCCAAATTCTGTGAAAGAAACTACTTTAGATTTATTTGTCATTTTATGTACCTTCATTCCCCATGGGTTCCAGGTGGGGCTGCCTTGGAAGATGGATATGCTTAGGAAATTCCAACTAACACAAAATATGACTAGAACAATTTTAATGGGGACCAGGCTTTATGATCTGTCCTTTACCTGTCCTTTCTTACTGTACTGGATTCCATTTTGTTCTGGTACTATTATTAGTCATGGCTCTGGGCCTCAGTGTATTTCCTTTCATATCCATCCATAATCTACACAAGAAGCTCCTAGGAAAACTTGCCTTTTCAGCACCAGGCCAAAATTTCTTTACCCTACAAGACGTTTCAAACATCTACTATATAAAAGTCAAAGTTTGTATGTTTGTCTGTCTGCGTCAGGCAAAGACCTCATATGATTGGCTGCCTGAGACGATTTTATGGAATCCTGGGGTTTGCAGTTTAGGGAGAGGCCTTTAGAATTCTCAGCCAGAGAGCTCTTAGGCCTCTGGCCGGTTGCTATGGAGATGAGGCCTAGCAGCAAGAAGGAGGAGGGCAGTGTATTCCCTCAGGAAACCAACCTGGGGAATATGGGGGAAAGTTTGGGGAATCAAAGACACAGGATCTCAAATCTTTCTAACAAGTATTACCTATGAGAAAATAAAATCCTGGACAACACCAGATATAAATATTGGTGTTAAATATTTTAGACCAAGGGGGGTGATTTTTTTTTTTTAACCTGGGCATTTTGCATTTTATTATGTTGCGTTAATACCTGTGCACTGAGCTGTTGCGTTACATAGGCCCTTTCCGCAGCTTACCTGCTTCCAGTGTGGGCATGTGGAGATCACATGAGCAGCCTCTTCCGAGAGGCACTTGCATCCCCTCTCCACCATTCTGCAGCAGCTGCCTGCTGGTCAGCAGGCAACGTGAGGGCTCCACCTCTTCCTTCCATGTGCAGCCGAGTATTTTCTCAGGCTGCGCTGGGGGAGGAAGCACGAGAGCCGCATCTCCGGAGGCTCTGCACAGACAGTAAGTGCATGTGGGGCCTCAGAGTGATGCATGAACGTGCATCATTTTCAGCCAGAAGCCAAAAATGATATATTGTGCAATGAGCACCTGCTGGCCCCGGCAGTGTCACGCAATTGCGAGGAGGTCATATGGAACAATCCTCACAATTGGGCAATGCTCTGGAGGCCCTTTCACATGACAAATGCCATGTGAAAAGGGCCATAGATTTCACAAACTTAAAGAATTTCTCATTGTTTTATTCTTCTGTTCTATTTCTAACTGTTGCATAGTTTCTAGAGAAATAGTTTTATGGGAGGTTTAATATATATATTAAATAGAATAGAATATATCCAGATATTGCTAGGCAAGTTACAGGTCAAACCTTACCAATGTTCTTTTTTGATTTGTCCTCCATTTGGATTGCACCACTTCAGTTGAAGCATCAATCATAGTGCATGACTGAATATTCCACTATGCTCACAGAGACCCTGCACACTGAAAACCACTACATCAGAAATCAGAACACACGTAACATGGCTGCTGTCTGTATAGATTTTTTTTACATATATACATTTACTTCGAGTGGAGGAGTATTCAGTTATCTGTACTCTGACTTGTACTTGAAATGGTCCTTCTTACGCCTGCCTTATACTTACATTTTTCTGTATTTATGACATGCTATATTTCTTTTGAATGTATCAGTACCTTAATCCTGTACATTGTAGGTCGCAGACATCACTAGCACTGTCCATCTTAAAATATAAGCACTGTTACCTCCAAAATAAATGAAGTGTTTTGGGAGTTTAGATTTAGATCAGAACAGCTATAAATGAGTCAGGATTAAAAGCCTTGTTTCATGTAAGTTGTTTAACCTTTCACTCAGATTATTTAACAGGAAAGTACAATAAAATGCACAGAAAAATGAACCCAAGAGTTGAAGCTGCATCTTGAATCCTATTAGCAGTCCCAGTTATGGTAGATTCATTGAGTCAGTGGGATTTACCTATATTTTGACTCACAATTCACGCATTGATTCTTTAGGTCTACACTAGTTGGGATCAACCAGTAAAGTTCAAGCCTGCATCTTTCTACACTGCAAAATATGGCCTAGCCTTATGTCTCCATCCTGGTCTGTGTCAAATGCCTTTAAAGTGTGGTTCTGTATTGATAGTTCTCAATTAAGATCACAGTCCTATGTATATGCAGGTATAGTTATCTATGAGGTGGCATAAGAACATGCAGCCCTCTTTGAGCCATGAATCTCATCAATTTCTGGCTTTCACGGTCCTCAAAGCTAAAGCAGCATGGGATGAGTGGCCCAAAAAATTACCTGTGTAAGAGATTTTCCATTCATTCATGAAATAATTAGCTGGTCACAAACTCTTCTTCACATCATTCAACCACCACTACCTCTAGCAGTTGTGCTGATGTAGAGATTGTCCAACTACTTGGAATCGCTTCCATAAGTAGTTTGCCGCAAAAGAATACTGGTTCAGTTTGCTTAATTCTGATTATTTAGCAGTACTCTCAAGGGAGCCCATGGTTCCATTCTGAAGCTAGTGGATTTGGAATAATACTTTTTTGGCTGCTTTATAGCAATTTTTAAAAATTGTACAAGGAGTCCTTGGATTTTTAGTCAAGTAAAGAAACACAATGAGGCCAGCATAGTGTAGTGGTTTGACCATTGGGCTACAACTCTGGAGACCAGGACCCTTTTTGCACCTTACCTTTTCACGGTGCTGGGGTGCGGGGCTCACATGAGCAGCCTCTGGAAAGAGGCTCTCACATCCGGGGTCCTTTGGCTCCACACAAGCTTCCTGCTCACATGAGAGCCCCACCTCTTCCTTTCGCAGTGCAGCCTGGGACCTTCCCAGGCTGCACTTGACAGGAACATGACCAGCCCGGCTCCTGAGGCTCCACACACAAGTTAAGTGTGTGCAGGGCCCCGGAGCAATGCACAACCGTGGATGGTTTTTGGCTTCAAGCTGAAAATGAAAAAATGCATGAGTGGTCCCTGCCAGGTCCTGGAGTGTCACACAAATGTGAGTGCGTCGTATAGACTGCTCCTCACATGTGCGCGACGCTCGAGGGGACCTTTCGCATCGAAAATGCTGTGTGAAAAGGGCCCAGCATTCAAATTCCCACTTGGCCATGGAAAGCCAGTGGGTGACCTTGGGGCAAGTCACACACTCTCAGCTTCAGAGGAAAGCAAAGGCAAACCCCCTCTGAAGACATCTTGCCAAAGAAACCCTGTAATAGGTTTGCCTTTGGGCCACCATAAGTCAGAAACAACTTGAAGACACACAACAAAGAAACATAACATGAGAATGAGACAAATATGGCTGTTTTCATTTCCTTCCCTTTGGAGAGTGGACATGTGGGTATATTCTGGCTGCCCTGTGATCTACAGAAGCAGGGAGATACCCTAGCTGCCCCTTATAAAATGGATGTGCCTTCTCTTGGGCCCTTTTCTCATGCAGTTTCTGTTGAGAGGCCTCTTGACCGTCGCATGAATGAGAGTGTCGGTCCGCACAACACACTCTCATTCATGCGACGTTCACAAGCCTAAAGCAGGCTGCGGACGAATTTTTTTATTTTTAGCTGCAAGCTGAAAATACTGCAAGGTCACGCAATGCTCCTGGGGCCCTCGCGCACTTACCTGCCGTGCGGTGCGTCGGACGAGCCGGGCCGGTCACGCTTCCCCCCCAGCACAGCCTACAACTCCCAGGCTGCGCTGCAGAAGGAAGGAAGGGGCGGGGTGCTAGCGTGATGGTCACGCAACAAGGAAGCAAGCCGTGGGACGAAGGAGCAGGGAAGCTGCAGCGTTCCTGCTGAGGCTTTTTGCGCAAGACACCCCCCAGCCGTGCAAATGCGTAACATGCAAAAAATGCCTTGGTGTAACAGTCCCAGAACTTAGAAATATTACTTTTTTGGATTCCACCTTCTGCATTCCCTCAGCCTTCATGTTCAGGGGCCAGAAGACTGTGGAATCTGTACTCCAAAAAAGAAACTTTTCCAAGATCTGGGTTGACAGCAAACTTTCAAGATACTCACCCAGCTAGTGGGCTGCAACATAAGGCAGAGTTTGGGTTGTTTTGTTTCCATTTCAATTTTAGCTGGTAGAGCAAATCTTTTCCCCTCTCAGCTTTGCATTGTTGAACAGTTTGGCTTGGTTATAATTGCTGAATGCACTTATTAAAAACAAAGAAACAGGGAGGGGAGTATGAGGTGAATAATGGTGAAAGAAGGCACCAGGAGTAAAGAAAGACTTATCTGAGGTCACTACCCATTCCAGCTAGTTGATCAAGTGAAGAATGAAGGCAGCCTGGTGACCTGATAGCTTCATTGGCCATAAAGCTTACTGGCTCAGGGGTGATAATGCACTAAAAGCATCTTCAATGCTTCATTAGATGTAAAGGCAGTGGGAAGTATCAGTTGTAGCCTGCCCTAGTGTTCAGAGCCAAGGCTCATCACATCCACCAGTTGTAAGAATTGGAGTTTCTCTGAACTTTTGCTTGATAGACATTGCATTCCATAAAAGAATGGAGTTATATTAACTTGTTCTTTATTATTTATTTATTACACAGATTTTATTTATGTCTGAACATAAAAATACTGCAGCAAAGTGCTGCATAAGCCCCTACAATAAATAAATAAAAGAAGAAACAAAAAACATTCTGAAAATCACATAGCTGGATAACACTTCAGAGAAAGCCTCACTGAAAAGATATGACTTAAGCCAAAAAGTTAAAACTTTCTGTGTCTGCCTAATACTAATAGGGAGAGAGAGGAAGCTTTAAATACTCCATTATTTGGTATCCATAAGGCTGATCTTTGGACCAAAAGGCACCACTGCCTATTCTGAGGACTTCAGTGAATGTGTGAGGGTATAAGTAGTCAAACAAACCCTGGGATAACTTGGCCCCAACACTTTAGAGCTTTATACACCCACAGCAGAGCCTTAACTTGGTAGCATGTTGGAATCATGCAATTCATTCATCAGAAGTGTTATATGATGTTGAATAGGTGTGGCAACCAACTCCTTAATGGTTTCATTCTGTACTTGTTGCTATTCTGGATCATCTCCAAGGGAAAACTCACAGTCAAGTCCCGTGGTTACTAATTCCTGGCTTACTGTAGTCAGGCTGATTCAAGAATAGCCTATAGCTGACTATCTGCTGATGCTAGTAAAAGATGTTCCTAGTCATTGAGATGACTTGGTTCCCCTTGTGACAAAAGTGAATCCATAAGTTACCCAGGTTCTGCAGCTACTCTTTCAAAGGGAGCATGGTTGCACTTAGAACAGGCAGTTGACCTACACTGTGGACCTGTAAACCACCCCCTCTCAGATCTTGAATCTTGCCAGGATTCAAGCTCAGTTCATCCAAACGCCGCCACCCCCATTGGCACCCAGGAACAGATGTAGAACTTACATAATTCAGGTGCTATAGAGAAATCTAGTTCAACATAAGTCCCATTTATCATTTAAGACCATATTTGGAATCCATATCATCTCTCAGATGGCAACACTTCCTGTGAACATAGTGGGGAAAATGTGATCCTCCTTAGGGAAATTCCTTCAGACTTGCATGCCATGATTGCCCCATTTTCTCATTGTGAATATGTGCCTGAGAATGATCACAACTGGTTAGCAAAAAAAATTCTGGCTCCAGAACAACTCAGATTGCTCTCATTGACACCAAGGAGAACTGAATTAGTTTCAAGGACTTGGAAATGCTGTCAGCAAGAATATTTCCTCAGTGAAATCATGCTCGGTGGAAGAATGAAAAACCTCTAGCCCGTGGCACCCCTGAAAATCTTCTCAAGAAGGTGAGGGGTATGAAACAGAGGTTGCACAGGGAACTGCAATTGGGAAGGGATATTGCTGAAAATCACTTCATCCAATTATTTCCCCAACTCAAGCCTCCATTGGATCAAAACTCCTTCTGTTTGTGAGAGTGAACTCAGCATGGAACTAATTTTGGCCAGATTAGGATTCATGTACATAAGAGAGGTAAATTAGGTGTGTGATCCTACTATAGATCTATAATGGACATTACATGAACTAGTTCCTCTGTTCAACAATGCCAGTTTATGACACTTCCATGGAACAGATTATGTCTATTTAGAATAAAAGGACTGATCAGATGAATTAGGGTTTTTATTTATTTATTTTTGTCCCTTTCATTGCATCACATTTGCTTTCTGCTTGTTATTGGAATAGACATGACCTTTCAGTTAACAAGGCATATGCTTTGGCCAGAAGTTTGCAGAAACAACCTATATAGTGCTGTATTCTGTTCTGCCCAGCTCACAGGACTTTTAACAAATTTTCCTCCTTGTGAACATCAAACCAATCCATAAATATGCCTAAGGAAATGTTCTAACAAAAATGGCACAGCAAATGAGCTTAGACTGTAAAGCCCCTGAGTAGTGCTATCGCAGGAAGAATGAATCTATTTTCACATCTTAGTGCATTAGAGAGAAATCCTTATTTAATCAAATTTGTAATGATGTCAATGGCTTCACAAGCAAAAGGGCTTGCCTGGAACATCTGCTGTATTAGGAAATCTGTGCTCCCAATTTGCTTGAGATAGGCCAAGAGGTAACAACAATACTTAACATTCTTCAAGGTTTCCTTGGAACACTTTGCTGCTATAATGGAAAGACCAGATGAAGTGAATTAAAATGACCTTGCTGCTTTGAATTAGTAAAAATTGGTGTATTCAGGCACTAAATCAATGGCTGGCAGCAACATGGCTCAGCTGTATGAAAGCCTGCAGTAGGCCTCTCATAATGTGACATGCGAAGTATCTATCTTTGCAGATGCCAGCGCTTTCTGTAGCTCTCTCCCAGAACCCACTGTGCTAACACCTGTCTGAACTTGAAGTGTGGATTGAAAGTGGCTTAATGGCTTGGCAGTTATGCTGTACAAAGCCACGTGGTTAGCATGGACTCCCAAGGGACACCATGGTACTTGTTTCCGAAGCTAGCAAAGAAATTTAAAAACAGAGGACAAGAATATTCATCATTGCTTGGTGTCTCAGATTGCACCAGTGTGAAAGTTAGTGTAGCATTCCTATATCACCCATGATTCATTCAAGCAAAGTTAATGGTTCACTTTTCATCACAAAGCCTTATTGACATGGTTAATTCTCATCAGCATGATTCCATTCAAGCTCTACATTTATACATTCTTAGTTGTTCCTGTTACAATTGCATCAAAGAGTCAGCCTGTCTTGCTTTTTACATCTTTATCTTTAATAGTGAAAATCTATTGCTGAAAAAAGAAATGGCTTTGAGTGTGGAGATAATTCCATCCAATATTTTGACACAGATACCTATACTTACACAATGTTGTTTAGACCAGGAGAATTACCATTTTAATAATGCCATTATTGTTACTATAAAATGGTGCCATGCTGGGAATTTATGCAGTTATTTTACACACCATTTCCACTGGTGGTTGCCTAAACATTAAGACTACTGGTAAATATAACTACGTTGGTATGTAAGCATAATTCATATATTTTATATCACAAAATACATTTCTGGTTTTGACAATGTTACAAAACCAACTCATTTGCAGAAATGAAATTGCACTCAATATTCCAGCATGTCCTCTTTTCCACCTTGAATTAAGGATGTTAGCTCTAGCAACATTACAGCAAATGCAGATAAATCCAATATAGTTCTGTATGCCAATAACTTTGATATGTTGACTCCATTTTGTTCTGCTTGTTGTTGTTTTTCCTCTCAACATCCCTATTGGTTTGAAGATTTACTCACATTCAAATAAGCAGATGCGAAGTAGCAGCTAGAAAATCCAATCCAACCAATGTGAGAATGAATGCATAAGGAAGATGAACACAGCGGCTTTTTACCTGAGATAAAGTGAGGGCTGCTGTGGAAGTGATGCAGCTTTGGAAAACATGACGCACACTCTGCAAAGTCAATATTATTCAGCAGGTATGTCATATCTAAGAGACAAGGGAGCCCTACAGATACCTTAGAATCTACTCTAATATCCAACAAAAAAGCGGGCAGAGGGAGAATACCCAGCAAGATGGGATGCAAGCAGTAATGACTTATCAAGTACCTTTCGAACCTAAATCATAGGTATGTGGTAATATTATGAAGAACATTGCACCAGAAAGTAAACATTTTTTGAAATGATTATTGTGTATGTGTGTCTGCACATGTGTGCATAAGAGAAGGAAGCAAATTTTCAAACAGAGGTGGTGAGTTGCACCTTCCATGTTTGTTGGCTGGACAATTTGCTCTGCATTTTAGACTAAACTTAAAGGAGATACCCAAGGTGCTGAACCTAATTTGAAGATGGAGTACCATGGACAGCTCCTGTGAAGTCTGTACTAAAATTAGGAGTAGATAGAATATGCCACTGACATGGAAACTGCCTGCCACCTCTGCCCCTGCAGCTCACCAAGCCACTTGCAAGCATCTCTGGAGGGTTTCCCAACCCTCAGTGGCAGGTGCTGTGGCTGCAAAGTGCACTCCAAAGTGGTAATGGAGTCCATCTCCTCACGGTTCTACTTGGAGTCATCCATAGAAAACTGATATCAATGCTTAAATTAAAAAGCCCAGGACATGTTATAGCAAAATTCTTAATGGTAATTCTTCCAGAAGCAGCAGTACTAATACAATACCTTGATTATTAGTAGAATGATCATTAATAGGTTGATGTGGAAAACAAATTCAATGAACCATTTGCTGTGCTGGGCCTCTGAAGCCAAGGACCGGAACAGATGCATTTGTAGGTGATCAGTGATCCAGTTTATGCCAAATGTCTTCATCACCACCACAACCACCACCACCACCATAGTTATATCCCCTAAGCACAGAAGAGGAAAAGGTTGTTACTGTCTATATTGTGTATATGTGTATATAAAGCAGTTGAAAAATCAACTAATATATAGTAATATAAATGGTACATAATAACATGTAATATAAATAACAGATGCATGTGTATTTTATCTTTCCTCCAAGGAGTTCATGGTGCTGTACATGGTTCCATTTCACCAACCAATGCTATCATTAGCAACATTACTAAAAGTAGTTGGCCCAAAACCATCCATTGAATTCCAAGGCTAAGTGGGAATTTGAATCTCAGTAATCCCATTCATAATCTAACATGATCTCACCAGTACATAACACTGACTCTTGTTCACCACCTAGTCAAATGGAGTCCATCTGCCACAAATGGTACACCTCAATGGACTGAGTATGTGTCTTAATTTTAATATTAATATTAACATCATCATTGGAATATACAGTCATTTCTGCAGTACACCGTTACAGTGCTATTATTCCACTTTCAACATCCTGTGAAGTGTTGGGGTTTGTAGTTTAGAGAGGGGCATTTAGAATTCTCAGACAGAGAGCAATTTGGCCTCAGTAACCTACAGAATTCCACAGGATGTTGAAAGTGGAATAATAGCACCACAACAGTATAGTGTGGAAATGGCCTATGTTTCAAGTACCCAGCATGATGTGGTATACAGCTTATGGATCATCTGAGAACTTAATGCATACACAAACTGCTACTCTGTACCACAAATCGAAGATTCAGATTACTAACTTCCTACTTTGGATATCACCAAAAAGGCACCAGTTTCTGTTTCCCTGCCTATCCTGTCACTCTTCCCATCCACAATGATATACTACATCAAACATCTTTCTAAAAAACATCACCACTGCAAGGTCATTCAAAGTTACTATCAATAAGATGAAAAATGATCAAAAAGGATAAAAGGTAAGAGATGTTCCTTATCCTTATTTGTGTTTGAAGAAACTTTCACAGGCTAAACTAGTTTGTTAAAGAGACTTTTTTTAAAAAAAAAAAGGCAATGGTATTTAAATGTTTTTTACTTCCTTTTATTTTTTTTATACCTGATACAGCAGCAAGAAAGTTTCTGGATGAATGGTTAGAATATAAATGGTTTATTACAAATCATAAACATGCAACACATAATTCAAGCGATTCCAGTAGGAGAATCCATATAATTTTAGCATAATGTATCCACCTGAATGCATAATAGATCAGACCACGTTGTACTGAAATGAGATGGAAGGGGCAGAAATGGGAAGAACTTTCTTTAATGTCACAAATTAATTGAAACACAGACTAAAGCATGGCTTGTGTAAAGATTTATGGAATGTAGACATGAAAGCATGGTAATAAAATATTCAGTAGTTTAAAAAGTAGTTGCTGTTTAATTAAAAACTGTAATTAATTAAACTTAAGATACTGATATTTCTGATCTGAAGTACCAGTGTAAGTTTTGTATGTTACTGATGGAATATTTATCTGAAAGCTCTCAATGATAGAGTTGTTCTTATGTCATTAAATCTGCTAAGCACAGCTGGTGCTGCTCTTATCCATACTACCAACATGCTCCTTGGCCCTGTTTCACCCTCCACCCAATTTGTAAGACCTCAGGGGTGTTATCAGCTGTGCTCCAGAGACCCCTCTCTCATTTTCCATCCTTTTCTTGGGAATCTTAGAAGCAGTGTCTTAGCCCTCTCCCCTAACTTCTTTATGAATCTTAACAGCAATGTCTCACGGAGCTCCTGACTGTTTTCCAGCCTTTAAAAAATTATTATCTTTGGAGTGAGGGCTTCTAGTAAACCCCACATTTCCAATTGCAGCTTGAAACTAGTCACCACAGCTTGAATGACAACCAAAAAATTCTGCCAAATATCTACCACAATTCCTTCAACATGCCCCCTATTTGGGTGAAGGAAGCTCTCTTTCTGAGACTTGGATTTTTTGACTTGAACTGGTCACTGCAACTCAAAGAACAACCAAAAGCACTCTGACAAATGTTGTTGTATCTATCATGATGTCCTGGTGAGTGGTGGTTGCAACAGAGAGACACACAGACATGGCAGCACTCCTATGGGGACACAATACTAGTGTAAAAATAGCTATGGAAGGGGTTGTTCTCTCTCTGCATTTTGAATAAGGTCATGAAAAATAATTGTAATATTTGCAGCCTCAATGAAAAAAAAATAAGGAGGGGGTCTCTCAACACTTGAGGCACAAGAGCAAGGAAAACCAGATCAGCTATAAGATTCTTTGCATTTTGGGACTTTGTTGCTAATACTTTGATATTTTTTCCAGAAAACATATTTTGGGGAAGAAAAAATGTATTTTCTGGAAAATACATTGATTACTGCACCAAAGTATTTGGAGTTTTGCATAGCACACGTATGCAGGAAAACTTCACATGCCCTCCCCCACAGGAATGTGTGTTATCTGCATAAATCATGAATTCTGCAAAGACTGAGCAATTTAATGCAATTTTACCAATAATTCAGATTCCTGCACTGAAAAACTATGAGTATTATTTTCTAAACTTGGCTTCTGTGAAAAACACAGAATTTCTGCAGCAGAATTTGTAAATTTTTAGTGAAATCCAAATTTTCTGTCTCCAAACATTTTTTTTAAAATTTGGTAGCAAAATCCTATGCGTTTTATGCTAATGAGTTTTCTACAGCAATATCCTTTAACCTGAACAGCACACAAAAACTGTGCAGAAATCCTTGTATTCTTGCAAAGAGGGAAAGATAACTGATCAGATCTTTTGTTCTTGCACACAGCAATGAGATAAACTAAGATTTATAACCTTAATCTTAACAAAGTGGATGGGGAGCTATTGGACCATTATATGGTGGCCTTGGCCATTATGCAATTCAGGTACAACTCTGGAATCCAGCATAACTTCACTGGCATAGATTTATGCTGTGCTAAAAGCATATAGGATCTTGGCCTATTTCTCAACTTAAATCTGATTGACCTTCACATCTCTCAACTATTTTCTATGAAACAGCAAGGTGCATAAATTCTCTCAGTGAGAACCTGCAGTTAATGCAAATACAAGAAAAAAAATACTGTGTTCTACAGGGACAGGGTACAGTGTTAAGTGTCAGAGGTATAAATTCAGTCTCTTTGACAGTTTGAAACAACATCAATGAATTATGACATAAAATATTTTTTCTTCTTTGTATTTTTGAGAAACTCTTTTGGATAGAAATGAGCAACACTGTGCTAGCTCATAGATACTCTGAGCTGCCTATGCCAGGACTGTCTCCATGAGCTTCATCAACCTATAGTGATACAGATGGACTCCTGGTACACTGAGCACCCCAAACATCCCTTTGGACTTCCCTTCCAGAGCAGGGTGGGAATGATAACTGATTTCATCGGGCTGTGATTGCCCTACCTGTTCACATATTTATTTCCTGACGGCCTAGGTGAAGCCTGCTTACTAATGTATAGATGTGCCTCAGCTAATTTTCATGTAACTGTGTTGGCTACCATCATTATGCTGAGGGCAGCCTCAGTATTTTTGGCCACATGCCTGAGCAGTACAAGGTACAGCCAGCATTGCACAGAGATGACATTTGTATGAACCTGTGTCTCTGTTTGAAAATCTATTACACATGAATACCATGATATGTATCATTTTTTAAATAAAGAATACTGCACCAATCACGGCAGCTACATATACAAAGCCCATGTCAGAACCCCAGTTTCTAGCAGTTAAACATACATGCTAGTTTAAAATACAATACATACAATTTAACATACATACAATTGCTAGTTACTTCTAGGATAGACACATTGAACCAATGTAATGTATATATGTGCTGATTCAGCCATTGATTCAATAGGTACACTCTCCTTAGGGCTAGCCATTGGATTAAGGCCAGTGGTAGCACTTAAACAGCCTCTATAATGTATTCTGTCAGGGACAAAACTTGGTGCAGCTGAATGGATGGGCTTTGTTTGTTTGTTTGTTGGCACTGGCCCACATTGGGGAAGATGCTATTTCTTTTCTTTTTAATCAGATCCCTAATGATCCCAGTGGGATTTGGAAAGGTATTGTTGATTCCTTTCTGTGAACTTTCTTCCATGCAAAGTCACAAGAATCAAGCCAGTGTCTACTTATTTGTAAAATGTGAGTTGTGCAAGCAGTGTAGAGTTAGGGAAGATCTTAAAGAATCATCTTGAACAGCCATTTTTAAGCCTGCTTTCTGAGCTCCATGTGAAGGAAGTCTGTGCATCAGCCAGAATGAGCTTCCTCTGAACAGGGAGGCTCAGCAATATAGCACGATGAAGGAAAGCTAGGCTAAGCTTATAGCTGATTTGCAATCTGCATTTTTATAGGAATCCTGCGAAATGAATCATTAGTTGACTCACAAGTACATACCCTTAAACATTTCATGATAGTGTGGCCAAGCAACGTTACAGAGTAATCAAGATACCAAACATTATTAATGAAGAAGAACACAGAAGCTATCAGAGGACACAGCAGTTTGATTTTGCGTGAGCATACTGGGAAGGGTAAAATTCCACACCCTCCTTTCATCTTCCTCAGCTGCATTAACTGACTACAAATTACTTTTGCACTTTAAACTGAATTTGGAGCAATCAAAGTAAAACAAGTGTAAAGGAGGAAGTGGGTGAAGAAAACAGAAGCTGGGACATTTAAAAAATTAGTTGAAAAGTGGGATGATAGAAGATTAATCAGGGCTGTCCTTGCCAAAGCAAGACATTTGGAAGATACTTGTGCCTTCAAGTTGTTTCCAACTTACGACAACTCTAAGGTGAACCTATCATGGATTTTTCTTGGCAATATTTGAGCAGAAAAGTTTTGCCTTTGCCTTCCTCTGAACATAGGAGCATATAACTTACCCAAGGTAATAGAGCAGGTTTCCATAGCTGAGCAGGGGTTTGAACCTTGAGCCCTTTTCGCACGGGCTTTCTGTCGTGCGACAGCCCCATGAGCCCCGCGGGAGTGGGAGCGTCGCTCTGCATGACGCACTCCCACTTCCGCCGGGCTCACAGGGCTGAAGCGGCGCGATCGCGGGTTTTTTCATTTTCGTCTCAAAGCGAAAATCACCCGCGCTTGCGCAATGCTCCTAGCGCCCGCGCGCACTTACCTCCTGTGCAGAGCATCGGGGAGGTGGCCAGGTCGCGCTTCCTTCCCTCCGCCCCTGTGGAAGGAAGGGGCGGGGCGGGGCACTAGCGCGACGGACGCAACACCTCGTGCTTTGCGCGTGCGGTGGGGACGGACGTGACACCTCCTGCTTCACGTGCGCCCGGGGGGGGGACGGACGCGAGAGCCTCCTGCTTCGCCCAGGGGGGAGGGCGGCTCGCGCGAGAAGCCTCCTCCGGTGCCGCTTCCCCGCTCGTTCCTTCGCCTGCGGAAGGAAGGAGGGGGAAGCGGCAGCCTCCCAGAGAAGGCTTCTTGCGCGAGCCGCCCTCCCCCACTCACACAAGAAGCCTTAATGCGAAAAGGGCCCTGATCTCAAGAATCATAGTGCAATGCTCAAATTAATATACAATGCTAGCTCCCTATTGGAATGTATGCAAGTATATAAATGATAACATGAATTCAGACATGACTTTTGAAGCTAAAACAGATACACCTTCTACAGGTACAGTCTCTATATATTCATTTATTAAAGTAGTCAGATCCCACTTCATTTTACAAGATCTCAGGGTAGCATACACATAAAAGCAGTTTAAAACAATTTAGAACAACTTAAAAATTTGAAACAGCTGTCATCCATTCAGAAGCACCTCTCATCTTTGCTGCCTTTCTATAACCATCTACAAATGATCAGTCCTTCACTTATGCTCAGATTCAAAGATAATGAGCTTGCATCCCGATTTCACAGAATCATCAGTTGTCCATGCAATTAACTGAGCTGTATATGCCTTCTTAAGTAAATGCTAACAGGTCTTAGAGAACCTAATTGCTTGGCAATCAGTCAATGAAATTTTCATGAAATTAAAAAAATGTTTAGCAAAAAAAAAAGACAATATATTTGATTTTTTTCTTTTAAGCTATTTAAAATAAAAGAAAGTTTCCAAAGTTTATGTGTTTTCCATCAGAAACATCAAGTATGGAAGCTTGATAACAGTCATGACTCCTTCCCATGGAATTTGTAAGATTTGCCTGAAAAAGAAATCTAGTCCAACCTCCCGCGTTATAGCACTAGAGCTCACTAGCAGAGATTTCTAAGGCCATTTCCACACTATCCTGTTATAGTGCTCTTATTCCACTTCCAACATCCTATATAGAATCCTGGGGTTTGCAGTTTAGGGAGGGGCATTTAGAATTCTCAGCCAGAGAGCTCTTGGGCCTCTGTAAACTACAAACCCCAGAATTCCACAGGATGTTGAAATTATATTAGTGGAATTCAGAAATGGCCGGAGTCTCTCAGTAAACTATAAATCCCAGGAGAGAACTATGAGGTTGAAAGTGGCATCAGACTGCTAACTCTATTATGTGGATACATGTATCTCGTTTAAAATGTCAGGTTAAAATATAAATGGCCTAAGCAATACACACTACAATTCACAGCAGTAGATCAGCAATTAAACACCATTCAGGGGTTATTATAAAGTTAGTTTCATTTATTGAAGAATAAAATATGGTCTGGTTTTAACCAGATTATTGCTTCAGTTGGCATTTGTTTATCATAACAATCACTAGTTAAATCTAGCATGTTATTCAGTTTCAAAAGGACCTGTAGCCATTTTGTTTTTCTACCATGTACATGCAAATATTAATCCCTCTGAAATACAAAAATCTTAAGCAGCTCAAATGCAGCTACAGCATCCTTGGCAGATGGCAGTCCAGCTTCTGCTTAAATAGTTCCAGTGAAATATTGGCAGGCAGTCATTTGAAATAAAACTACTGAGCTTCTTGCAGGTTCTAGAATAGTTTTCTCATCTTCTTTTTCAAATAACCAGCTGAGTGAGCCAAGCACATTGGCTCAATTTTCATTCCTATGGTTTAAAGATATTCTGGGATGTTCTGCAGCAATTTGTCAGGCAAAATCCAATAGGCTGCTATCCTGGAGCTCACCTTCAGAAGTATTGCTTTAATATGACATAAACTTATACATTTCTGCACTACACTGTTATAGTGCTATTATTCCACTTTCAACACCCTGTGGATTTCTGGGGTTTGTAGTTTAGTGATGCCAAAGAGCTCTCTGGCTGAGAATTCTAGATGCCCCTCCCTAAACTGCAAATCCCAGGATTCCATAAGATGTTGCAAGTGGAATAATAGCACTATAACAGTGTAGTGCGGAAATGGCCTGAGATCTTAGATAAAGTTGGAGAAGCATGTAGTTCATATATAAAGCACCGAGGCAGAATCTGGGTTGTTGGGAAGGAAGGCTGGAGATCTCAGCCCAGTGGAGGAGGTTTCCTGGTACGGCTCTATGGCCAATCAGTGACCTTTTGGGTCAGGAAGCAACGCTGTGCCCAAACACTCTGTAACAGCTATTGAGTAAGGAGATACTGGATACCTTTTTCTGCCATATTGTAAAAAGCAAATCAACTAGCAGAATCTTCATTCAGTCACGCAAGGACAGGGGTGATGTGGGGGATTCATCCCAGGTGGCAGTGTTTTTTGGGCATCCTGGCCCATAGCCACACCCCCGTGGACCTTGGCCATGCCCCCATGCACAGTGGCCCCACCTCCCCATGCCATAGCTCCGTCTCCTCCCACCCACCCCTCCATACATACCAAGCTCAGCCACTGCCTTCATTCACATTAATGTAATGTCTCCACAGGATTCCAGCTGATGTTTCAAAGGGCAATATTTCTAATGAAAAATTCAGAGAGGAAATCCCACACCATTCAGAATATATTGGGAAACAGAGCAAGATAGGGGCTGGCACTTAGAAGGAAAACAGGATGTCAAGGAATTTTATATTCCATTTGAATTGCTGGGAAGATGTGATCACATATCTGCTTCCTTAATTTTCATATGCCATTGCTCCCAGACATTTTAATATTTGGGGTGGTAGTTAGAGATAAGGGTTTTGTTTTGCTGCTCCACCAGCTTTCGCAATTATTTTTCCATTAACTATTGAACACGACTTTATCCATTCCAAGCTTCAAAGTACAGCCTATCAAAGTTCTGATATAATTTCATCCACCTTGGTGTTTGTAAGAGTTTATTGCCTTCTTTAGTTTATTTCTTGCACTCTAATTACATATAAGAGATAACAGTTTTGACTCTGTTTGTAGGATTTCTGTTTGTCATGAGCCATTGCAAGCAACATTAACAGAGGTCATACTGCTGGAGCAGCTGTCCTTCACTTGGCTTCCTTTGTCATGTTTAATGAAATTGCCAAAATTCTGAAGAAAAATCCAAAACATTTTGTTTATTTCCTCAAATCCAGCTAGCAACATGGTGGCAAAAAGAACTGATGATTTTTGCTTGGTGTTTGTCTGTTTGTTTGTTTGTTTGTTTGTTTGAAAGATCTCTCAATCATAAGATTTTCAATACTAACAAATGATAGGGATACCCTCACTAAAAAGTAAGGAGAAGAAATCATAGAGGGCCAGCAAGGTGTAGTGGTCTGCATGTTAGACCATGGTCCTTTCTGCACCTTACCTTTTTTCGGTGCTGGGGTGCGGGGATCATGCAAGCAGCCTCCAGCAAAAGGCTCTCACGTCCCTGCTGCTTCAGTTCTGCACGAGCTGCCTGCTCCTGAGCAGGTAGCGTGAGAGCCCCGCCTCTTCCTTCTGCAGCACAGCCTGGGAGTTTCCAAGGCTGCGCTGGGGAAGGAAGCGCAACCGCCACAGCTCCGGAGGCTCCACACGCACGGCAAGTGTGCGGGGGCCCTGGAGCAATGTGCAATCGCACACTATTTTTGGCTGAAAGCAAAAAATGAAAAAGTGCACAAGTGTTGCCTGCCCTACCCTGGAGTGTCACACGATTGTGAGTGCGTTGTGCAGATCACTCCTCACAATCACGCAACGCTCGAGGGGCCCTTTTGCATGACCATGCGAAAAGGGCCCATGTCTCTGGAGATCTGGGTTTGAATCCCCACTCAGACAAGGAAATTGCTGGAAGACCTTGGACAAGTCACACTCTCTCAGCTTCAGAGGAAAGCAAAGGCAAACCACCTCTGAACAAATCTTGCCAAGAAAACTCCCTGATAGGTTTGCCTTAGGTTTGCCATAAATCAGAAACAACTTGAAGGCACACAACAACAGACAACAAAAACAGAAACAGAAATCAGTATTCCCATCAAGGAAATTGGGGAGGGGAGGGCTTGAAAATTTGTATAGACTTACAGAAATAAGCAACAAGAATGTCTCAAGTTTTATGATACTTAATTCCTTATAGAGGCAAGTATATAGAAATGTTATGCTGACTTTTGTGGACAGAAAAATTCACAACTATTTTAAGGATACTGAGTAAATCGATCCCTCAAATTAGATTAAGGTTGAAATCTCTCTGAGGTGCTAACAAGGCATGTATACTTCCAAGTTTTACTAGAAGAACTCTCAATGTGGTACAGTGGTTTGAATGTTAAACTAGGACACTGGGATCAGCTATGGAAACCCACTGAGTTACCTTGGGTAAGTCACTCTCTTTCAACCTCACAGGAAAACAAGGGCAAAACTTCCTCTGAATAAATTCTGCATTCTGCCAAGAAAGCCCTGTGATAGGTTTGCCTCATTTATAACTTACAGAGACCCTAAGGAGTACCTATCACTGGGTTTTCTGGGCAGAATTTGGTCTGAGGCCACATGATTTCCATCTTTGTCATAAAGATATACCGCTTCAGATTGCTGGTGGCAACCCATATGGCAGAATGCTTTTCTATAACCTAGATGATCCACTGCCTCTATGTGACAACAAAGACTGTTTTTTGAGGCTCCCAAAGACTCCCATTTTCTTCTTTTTTCTCTTTAAATAAAATACTCTGCAAGGATACAGGAGACAATTTTAGCATGTTTCCTTCCCAGCTTCTTTAGGCTCAGCAGAAACGTCTTTAAAACCAGGCAACCTAAAATCTTTTGGGGGACACAACATGACTGCTAATCCCTGGCAATTCCTTAACCAAAAACAAACAAACAAACAAACAAATCACCCTTTGTAATATATTGATTTAAACAAAAAGGGTAAGGTGCAATCAATAAGAACAACTTCAGAACAGCTGGAAACTAAAGAACAATTGGTGAAATTAAAATAAAATGCATGATTCAATGAAAAAAAATGAAGTCATAATCAGTAATGCTGAAAATCTTGCATAAGAAGCCATGTATTAAGACGGTATCAAAATTAGGCTACTATCAGTAGCATTTAGGCCTCCAAGGGAAGGAGTTCGACAGCCAGATGAAGAGACTCTTTCCTACATTTCCATATAGTGCCCTGTCTCCCAACAGAGAGACAAAATGCAGGATATAGAAAGAGCATCTTTCAAGAAGCCCACTTCATCCCCCTCCTTAGTTTCTACGAATGTGTCACTTTTCCTGTTTAACTTTCACAATCTGCCATGTTTTGCTTGGAATAAAGTGTAGTCAAATGTTAACACTTTTCTGCATCACCAGATTATTTGAGCCTAAGGAAAAACAAGGGACTGCTGAATTAACAGAACCAAGTATGTCCCTGAGTTCAAGGAGTGTGATGAAATGGGGGCAGCTTTTTCATTTCCATTCCAGAGTCTGGAACAGGAGCTTTAAACAGGTTTGATAAGAAGGATGAGATTACATTTGTCAAATGGATTTGCCATTGGAAAAAAATGTCAACATTTAGTAAGAAGAAAAGTGGAAATCAACATTCAGTGACTGTGCCACTATCCTTATTTAAATCATTTTGGAGATTGAAACTCCCCAGTCCCTACAAGACACCTCTTCTAAATTCAAAAGCAATCTAACAAAACAGGCAACTAGTCCTAGAATTCAATATACTTAAGAATACAGTATCTTTCATAATGACAACTAGCACACTAATATAAATCAATGGTTAAACCTGACATGCTCATCTAATTTTTTTAACTTCTGTAATATAACATTTTAGCTAATTTATATTTTGAATTATTATAAGCCACATTGGGTGCCAGGGCAGGAGATAGGTGGGATATCAAATGAATGAATGGGCTAAGTTTCCATGCAGAGGTTTTTTTGTTTTTGTTTTTTTGCCTTTTTTAATATAATCATAAATTAATGACCTGGATTTAAGGTTGATGACAGAATAGCTCTGCAAGCTAGAAGGAGAATACACACAAAATGACCATCTGAGAGCAGGAAATTAATGTAATGTAGATTAATCTTAGAATGTAGAAAAAGAAATGTTAGAATGAATGCACCTATTTGTGAAGTAATGCTGAATGCTATCTTTTAAACTAATTGGAAAAAGATTTTCCTGGCCAACAAGCATGGATTTAAAATTATGACAGCTATCTACCAGCCTAAATAATTCCTTTGTTATTTTTTATTTGTGACATACCTGTTTTGGAGTACTTTCAATTCCCTGTGTATGAAATAAAATACTAATCAAATCAAAATATATATTATAATATCAATATATAGACTTTTGTTGCTCTGCTTATTTTGGCATCACCAACTTAATGAAAACATTCAGCAAAATGATGTAAAAATGGTTTGGAACCCCATGTGTTCATACTTAGAGGAAACCCATTTAAATCAGTAAGAATTCAGATATCTGTAATTGATGTCCCATTTATTTCAATGAGTCTGAGATGTGGAATTATCCTAATGATAAAAATGCACACAATCATGTTTGGGATACAGAACAAAAATGCATGTGTGGAATCCATGTTTCAGGTAATATTTGCTAAAATGTATAGCTCCTGCATCACATTATGGATAAATACTGAGGGTAATGCTATTTTTTTGACATTTCACCTTCACACATACTCTATCAAACTTTTTTTAAAAATCATAGACAAGACGACATTCAGATCCCACTCCAAATAGTGCTTGAAACTTGTATGTTGAACTCTCTCCATTTCTTTTAGAGATTTTTGTTTAGCAGTAATTTCCTCTGAAATGAACCAAGATATCCACTTGCCAGCATAAGTTAACACAGTTGAGCTTTTAAGACAAGACCTGTATGTACAGTCAGAAGCACATTAGAGTAGTGCTGATTACAGCATGTTTGGTTTTGATGAAATCAGGTCACTTGGCATTCAAATACTGCAAGAAAAGAATTCTGATCCATGAAATAGGCTCTATACTTGCATTAGTTACAGATTCATCACTAGAAAAGTTGGTTTTCAAAGTTAAATTCCAGGTCTCATATGTTTTGAGACAAAAGTACAGTTGTTAATAAGCCTCCCTCATTGACTGAGTAATTCTGTGATTTGTAATCCAAAAAGTAACTTATCCAAGTTCTGTTCTCCAGATGTTTTGCACTAAAACTCATATCATCCCTGATCATTGATTGTGCTGGCTGGGATCAAGAAATAACATCTTTCAATCTCATCTGGAAGTCAGTCACATCTGGAGGTTATCACATTGGGTAGGTTATGTCTATAGTGTCAAGCAAAGAACAATAATAGCAGTAATTAAGAATTTACTGCATAAGAGGCTTCTGTTCAAGAGGGTCCTTGGGAAACTGCAATCTTTATTATTAACAGAAAAGACATCCGGCTATAGAAAGGGGTACCACTTTCTGTAACCCACCGATGTAGTCTAAATAATGTCTTTCAAGTCAGAGTACAAAAGAATAGGCTTAAAAAGACAATTAGGAAGTGTATTCTATCAGGAAATTTCCATTTTTCAGCACCAATACAAGATGAGTCATATGAAACATTTCAAGTATTGAACCACTTTTGAATCCAGGAAGGATCCAAAGGTTAGTTATACTTCATAATGAAACTTGGGTCCTTTCCACACAAGGGAGATACATTGGTGTGGCATCTTTGTGTCTCGAATACATCCGCACATCAAACCGATTTGATGTCATTCTGTCATAGTTCGTTCCACATGTGTTTAGCTCTTAAAGCAGTTCACATAGTTGTAAAACCGGTGTAATGTAAAAACAGAAAAACTCCTAAGCAAATCAGCCAAAACAGTTCACAGCTTTTTTTTCCAACATGCGGAAGTGTTACATCAATTCAAACCACAGAGGCAGGCATTAAATTGACCAATCAGCAGTGGCAGAGTGGACCGAGGGAGAGGAAGAAGAGTTCCAGGAGAATTGACATGCGGAAGCTATAAATGACATTCTCTGCTTTTCTTTGATAGAAACTCGAAGACATTGGAGTAAAAAACACCGCTTATAAAACAGAGTGAAATGTTCCACTCAAGGGCAGAAATGGCCTTAAATAAAGTTGTTAGTCTGAGCTAGAATGGATCCATTGAAAAAGTGCTTTTCAAACTCTATCCACCTGATGCTTTGCACCATATACACAATCACATGAACATGAGTTTTTAATGTGATGCAGCAGCCAAGAAAGCCAACACGATTCTTGGTTGCATCACTAGGAATATGGTGTCTAGATCAAGAGGGGTAATGGTACCACTCCATTCTGCTTTGATTAGACCTCATCTGGAATACTGTGTCCAGTTCTGGGCACCTCAATTCAAGAAGGATATCAACAAGCTGGAGGGCGACCAAAATGGTGAAAGGTCTAGAAGCCATGCCCTATGAGGACTGGCTAAGGGAGCTGGGTATGTTTAGTCTGCAGAAAAGAAGGTTAAGAAGGGAGATGATAGCCATGTTTAAATATTTGAAGGGATGTCATGTCAAGGAGGGAGTGGGCTTGTTTTCCACTGCTCCAGAGACTAGGACAAGGAGCAATGGATTCAAACTGCAGGAAACGAGATTCCACTTGAACCTCAGGAAGAACTTCCTGGCAGTCAGAACTAACCGGCAGTGGAATATGCTGCCTTGGAGAGTGGTGGAGTCTTTTTCTTTGGAGGTTTTAAGCAGAGACTGGATGGCCATCTGTTGGGAATGCTTTGATATATGTTCCTGCATGGCAGGGGGTTGGACTGGATGGCCCCTGTGGTTTCTTCCAGCTCTATGATTCTGTGATTCTGTGATCATAGGCTTGAATTAAGCCAATGCCTCAAATCCTAGTTTGGTTGCTCTCACTAATCCAGTTGAAAATGAGGACTTAAGACCCTCGTAATGATGGCACAGTATTATTGTCAACAGTAGCCTTGTAAGGAGAACGTGGGCTTCCTCCTTCCACCCTAAACCCTAATGGATTTTTTTTACAAACTGAGGTTTGTTGTTTTCCTTGTTGTTATGTGCCTTCAAGTGGCATCCAACTTATGGTGACTCTATTAGACGGTTTTCTTAACAAGATTTATTCAGAGAAGGTTTGTCATTGCCTTTCTGTAAGGTTGAGATACTTGCCCAGAGTCACTTTGTGTTTCCCTGGTTAAGCAGGAATTTGAGCATTGGCTTCCCAGAGTCTTCAACACTTTAAACATTACAACACACTAGTACTTGTGAGGTGCAAATCCTTTTAATGACGTTTGTGTACATTAGTGTGTAGTTAAACATATTATATACAACTAATAGTCTTGACATGGTGCAATCCATCTGTTATGATTAACTTGTGGTACACCGACAATTTTATTTATCTACTAGTTATATGTTGATCCAGACTTTCCTCCAGGCAGTTCAAGGCATTGTACATAGCTGCTTTTCCTATTCTCACAAAAATTCTGTCAGGCAGATCAGGCAAAGATAGATGCACTGGCCTAGAAAAGATAAAAAGCTCTTAAAAATAACAATTAAAACAATACAGCATCCCCAGACTGTTCTTTTAAAGCTTTCTGTATTACAAGCCTGCCTGAATAAAAGGGTTTAAGCCTGTTGCCAGAAGGACAGCAGAGGAGGCCTTTCTGGCCCCCATGAAAAGGAAGTCCCAGAGTCTAGAAGCAGCCACTAAAAAGGCCTTCTCTCATGTACCCACCAACTATGCTTTCAGTGGTGATGGGCCTGAGAGAAGGGCCTTTCCTTATAATCTCAGAGCCCAGTCCAGCTCATGCAGGGAGACACAGGCTCTATTCGCATGGCGTTTTTAAAGCGTATAAGTCACACTCCCTCCCCCCTTCTTGAGCCGCCGCACTGCATGACGTTCTGGCGAACCAGGTGCTATCACGGCCATGGATAGTGCTGATAGCACATTTACTTATTTTCGCCTGAAAGGTGAAAATAACCTCCCTTTCATGCATTGGTCACGCGACCAGAGGGCCTGCGGAGCCGTCGTCCAGTGTGCTTCCAGGAAGGACCCGGGAGTAGGTGGAGTGTGGGCAGTCCCTGCTGCCTGTCCCTCATGCAGCAACTCCCAGGGGACGCTCCACCCAGCAGCAGGCCAGCCGCTGCCCCCATCGCAGCAAAGAACACTGCACGACATGTCGCCATGAGAGGCCACCCCAGGGCTGCGTCACCACTCACACTAGAGATGACAGCAACCCCCAGAGTCTGGCCGACTGTGTATTTTTTTTAAACCTGGCACTATCGTTAGCACGTTACCAACGTAGTATGAAACAGCCTGTTGGCAGGATCTATCGTGCTAACGTTAGCACGATAGTCAACAAAACAATAAGAAAAAGAAAGAAAAACCACCGACCAATCAGGAGCAGTGGGGCGGGGACACGGTAGGACCAGCGGACAAGGCACCAGGCGGGGACTGCTGCTCTCTCGCAAATGCCCTACCATGTGCAGACTACAAGGGGCTCTCTACTGGGCCTCTTGCGATATTGGCAATATCGTGAGGGCTCTAGTTCATCATGCTATCAAGGTAAGGTGCAAAAAGGGCCACAGTGTTGCAAATAGCCTGGGCCATAGCCATATATGACTTTATAGGTCAGAGCCAACATTTTTAATTGTTCCTGGAAACAAAATGGCAGCCAGTGAAGCTGTTTCAACAGGAGTGTTGTATGGTCTCTATAAGGTGCCCTAGACACCTGTCTGGCCCTTTCCGCACTTTACCTTCTTCCAGCGCTGGGGTGTGGGGATTGTGCAAACAGCCTCCGGTGAGAGGCTCTGCTTGCGTAAGAGCCCCGCCTCTTCTTTCCGCAGCGCAGCCTGGGAGGAAGGAAGGTAGCCCCTGTAAGATAGTGCCTCTGAGTCCCATCTCAGCAAGACAGCTCAGAAGATACCATGGTTGGTGGTATCAAAAGCCACTGAGAGGTGCATCAGAACCAACAGGGATATGCTCTCCATGTCCAGCTCTCCATAGCCCATCCACCATGACATCCAAAGCTGTCTCTGTCCCATAGCCAGGCCTGAATCCAGATTGAAATGGATCTAGATAGTCTATTTAATCCAAATCCCCTGGAGTTGAAAGGCTATCATACACTACAGTACCTTTCCCAAAAATGCTGTAGCCATTATAGAGAGATGCAGTAATGGTTTTTTCAGCAGAACCTTCACAACTGCCTCCTTTAGGTAAGCTGGAATGCTGTCTTATTGTAAAGAGGCATTTGACTACCCCTTTCATCCAATCAGCCAGGCCCTCTCTGGCCTCTTTGATAAGCCTGGAAGGGCAAGGGTCTAGCATATCACCTCCATAAGGATCTTGTCTCTCACCTCTCCAAGGATCCTGTCCACATCTTCAGCCTACACAGATTGAAAAGTATCCAATAGCATTAGACAAATGGAAGCCAAGGTTACATCCACTGCAACTGTATCAACTACACCATCCAAGTCACGTCAGAGTGGATATGAGCAACTTTATCTGCAAAGTGTCATGGAAATTCATTCAAATTCATGCAAAGCTTGTATGTATAGCTGGTCGTCTCAGAAGTGGGACTGTAGAGCTCCTATTCTGCTCATAAAGCTTTCTTGTTACCTATGAATTTCATCCTAACTTGTTAACAATGTATTTCCGTGCTTAGACAGAAAAGTTAGTAAGCAGATGCACATGCAGCACACAGAGAGGAAGCATAATCAATTGCTTGTAATGGAAGTAGATCACATCTACATGCTTTTGGTTTGTTGCTTTAGAACCATCACAGCTGTGCTCTGCGACTGGAACAGAGTATTATTTAGTCTGAAAGCCAAACCGGATAAGAGCAAGAGTATTGTTACCACCAGGACTTACACCTGTTGTTTTTATTCAGGCATTTGGAATGTTATAATACTACAAATTGCAATTTATCAGTATCTTCAAAGGCCTAGAGTATACCTTTCCTTCACAGAAACTTGTATGGCTTACCCATACATAAAGGTGGTGGGAACATGTTATCAGAGTAAGTAGGCAGTCTCTCTTGACAATAAGAGAAAGTGAAGCTTGGATATCCAAAAATGTAACACATAAACTGGAATCAGAGGTATATTCACTCTGAAACACACTTTTCAGTTAACCACTGCAGAAAGTATTTTATGCTTTCTACCTTGGTTCTACAGTGTTTATGAAAATGAAGTCAGGTTCTTTGTATCTCATACATCATTATCAACAATGCTGGGTAATAAAAAAGCAAGATCTGATGCTGGAACATTTATTCCCAGGAATGCTAAATTGTGATGTATGAAGGCAAAAGAAATATAGCTGGAGTGCTGTGAACTAGTTTGACCTCAGAGCATTGAGGAAAAGCAAAATGGAAACTTGCCTACATTAGAAGATTAAGTGAGCATGACATGAAAATCGTAGAGGCAGTAAAGATGAAAACACTGTAGAAGTGTTAAATATTGTGTTAGAGGGAATATCTATATTGTATGTGACTGGGGTGGCCTATTTAAATTAACTCGGTGCAATGCTTTCTCCTGAAATATGTAAACACTTAAACCAAAATTTGCATATCATATGGTTTACTTTCTATTGTCTCTCTTTGTTAATGCAATAATTACTATAATGTTTTACCCTTTATTGAGCTTTTCTTCTTTTGTTTCAGCACAGTATTTGGACTTGCCTAAATCATTTCCGGGATGATTCATACTGTTATACCACCACATAGTTTTTTTCGTACTTTAGTGCCAAGGAAGCTAACTGTGGATTGGGTCTTCTATTAGAAATGCAATCAGAAACCATATTTATTAGCAAACATAACAAATCCATACAAGCTTTACATGTAAAGAGCAAGCATTCATAAGTACTTTTAATAGTGAGCTGCTTTTGTGGTATTTAAAGCAGCTGTGCAGTATGGAGTGAAAGTATTAGATCGCTTTTCTTGTGGCATTTCTAAATTGTGTTTTTAACATCTTGCATACTCTTAAATTTATTTCTAAGGTTATAAAGCATCAGATCTCTATTTGAAAGATGGGAAGTGGGGGGAAAGTGTGATTATGCATAAAGATATTGTTTCATTACCAAGGAGTCATTTCTAATATTTGTCTCCTTTAGGGACCATTGAATGGAACCTCTTGAGTTACCAGTATATCTTATGTATGCCAAACCATGAGTGATACGTGAATTCCACCCAACATACATACACAATCCAGTTAGGAACTTCTCCTGGAAACAATGTGAAAATGTCTGTTTCCATGAGAATTCTAAATTGTATTATAGCAATTCCACTTCCAGCAGGGAACCTCAGCAGACGTTTTTTGGTTGCAGTTGTGCAGTGAGGAGAGCTTTCACAGTAAAGTGGTAGCAAGAGGAGTCTCTGGCTAGAATTTTATCCCTCTGGATAAAGAGGGAGCGAAGGAGTACGCATTTGGGTCTAGAATTCCCAATACAGTCAGCCCACCACATTTGTGGATTTGACTTTCACAGATTTGTTAATCTGTAAATTTCTTCAGTCCCTGCCTCTCCACCTCAGGTGCTTCCTTTCTGGGTGAACCTTTTCTCTTTAAAGGCTGTGCAGCACTTTAAATACCTACTTCTGGTCCTCCTCCTCATCCTCCACCAGCCTCTGCCTGGCCAGCACCCCCCCCCCAGTATCTCAGCACCATAAACCCTCTCCTAATGAGCCTGACACCCAAAGAAGGGAATGAGTGAGAGAGAAGTATAGGGCAAGGGTCCTAAACCCCTAACATTAGCAAAAATGGAGAGTCAACTGTACTTGCATGTACCATACTTTTTAATAAATGAACTGTGATAGGAAGGACATCTTGCCCTTGACATGTAATGCAGCTATTTAGATTGGAAGATCTGATGGCCCTATGTTGCAACCTACTTTTTTAAACGTAGTTTTAATTAACCTGTGAAGTCATAAAAGTGTAAAACACTTCTGATTAGAATGGAACAGTGAAGCCTTTGCAGCTGCCTTCTTCCTGCAAAGAAGAGCTAAATAAGTTTGTTTGCCCCTTAGTGTCAATGTCTGGCGGAGGCCAAGCAGACGCGGGGCAAGCGGTTGGGATTGGACAGCATTTAATAGCAGGTAGCCAAGTAAGCCAAGCACCCCACAGCCGCCAAGGGCGCTAAGGAAAGTCCCAAGAGCGCAAAACAAAGTCCTAAAGCAAGTACACGGTTACGTCACCCAAAACAAAGGCAAGGAGCTCGGCCACCGGGAAGGCTTGGAAGGAACGCAGTCACTGGAAGAAGGGAGCGCAGACACGGAAGATCGACAGTTGTTGCTCTGTGGCCCTTCCCCCTCAGCGTCTGCCTTAAGTAGACCCTAGCCCAGCTGAGGCTGATCGAGCGTCCGTGGGGCTGGGCTCACAGCTGGGAGCCCTCAGCCTTCAGCCGCTTCTCCAGCAGTCGCCTTGACTGACAAACTAACTGCCTCTTTCTCCTGCCACCTCTGTCGGAACGTGGGAGGAGGGGCAGCGGTAACCTCTGGGCTGGAGTCAGGGGCTGCTGTAAACTCCGGACTGGAGTCAGGGGCCACAGCCTCAGTCGAGCTCGTGGCTGCCTCAGCCGCTGGTGCGGGCTCTGGGTTAGCTATGGCGTCACTGGCAGGCCCATCCTTTGTCTCTGCAGGGGCCCCCTCGCCCTCCTGGGGATCCTCCGGTGGGGAGTCCCAGTCTAGTGCGTCAGAGGCCCCGTCAGAGTCGGCGGCGAGCTCGGCCAGGCTCATGATACATAGGGTCAGGACAGTTGAATTTAAAAATTGGGAATTGATGTTTTAAAAGGTAAGAATCAAGAATTTAAGTGCATACACTTTGTGAATAGGTTGATTTGCATTTTATTTGCAAGAAGACATTGGATTTTAACAAGGAAACTACAGTGTAAGAAAGTATGCATGCTATCAGTTGGAGGTTGTTTTCTTGACAGCTTCTGGATAGGCTCCAGCAAAGTGAATTATTAACAGTATAATTGCTGGATTAAACAAAAAATGGAAGCTTCTCTAAAACAGTTAAATGATATTCTACAATGAACTATGGAGGAAATATGTGGAGAATTCAAGAGCATGATTAACATCATGGGACAAGAAATCAAGGAACTGAGATGAGTGTTAAAGTCAAGGGAGAGATAAGAAAAGATACAGAGATACTCAGATATAAAATCTGACATGGAACTTAAACAAAATGAAAGCCGAATGGCAGTGTTCATAGAAGGAGATTCCACCTTGGAGTTTACAAGCAAGAGGTTTTGGTTTGTGAAGGGGGGATTACACCCAAAGGAGGAGAGAAGAGGAGATTAATTTAATTAGGACCCGCAAACAAACTGTTTTGATGTCTGAATAAAACCAAATTGAATAGGTTTTCATGACTGAAGAAAGAGTGAGAAGGATCTTAAAAGCATGGGTGTTGTCCCAAGTCTGTGATTTTATAAAGCCATGTGTGAAGGCTGAATGAAGGCAAGTTGATTTATTATGTGAGACTGAAGGAAGTGGACTGATGTCTAAAATAAGGGTGCAATTTCAGGACAGTCACATTAAAATGCTATATGAGAAGCAATCAGAGGAAAAAATGGCTTTGTGGGAGGAGGGGTGTGATTCCAAATTCCAAATGAGAGTTTGGTTCAGATTAGGTTTGTATGGTCTCAAATTTAGGATGACAAGTGGATTCGGTCTTGAATTCTGTAATGGTTTTTAAACATAAAATGGTATTGATGTATCTGGAGTCCAGTGATGCTAAAAAATGTGAAATAGATTTACAGTTTGAACTAGTGAATCTTTGGTTACAGATTTAGGATAATGATACTGGATTGTGTTTATAATGATGTTGATATATATGGATTTAGGTATGTTTATAAATATGTAATAGATTTATACTATTAATTGAGTCAGTAAGCAGTAGTTAAAAATGAGTAGCATTAAAAATATTTATCATTAAGCTTATTTAGTATTAATGTTATTTGCCATATAATATTGTTTGCTATGCGAGAAATCTGCAAAAGAATGTAATACAAAAAATATGGAGACATTGCACTCAATATATTTACAAGGAAAAAGGGTCCCACTTTTTTTCTTTTTGAAAGTATGAATTGAGGGAGACAGAAGAAATGAAAGGCTGAATATTCTTTTTTTTAGACTCTTGAATTAAGTGGTAGGTTATAATCCATTTAAAGGAAGGGGAAGCTTAATTCTTTTCTCTCTCTTTTTTTGTTTTTCTTTCTTTCTTTCACTCTTTAACTTTTAATTCATATTTTTATGTTTTTAGACATGGTATTTTTTCTTTTCTATATTCATATAATAAATTGAACAAAATTGTAGTTTTTTAGTGTTCCTTGGAAATGTTAATAAAAATATATTTGAAAAATAAATATATTGGCTTATAACATTGCTGCAGCACCACTTGATAACTGCAACAGAAAGCATCATGTTGTCTACACAGTTGACTATCAAGAACCCTGATTCTGGTCTTAGATTGGTCGCTGAAATCTGAGGAGGGGGTGGATTAGCAACTCAGGTAGCATCATCAGCAGGAAGCAATCATTTCATCCTCCCCGTAGCTGCAGCAGAACAGCACGTCCTCCAATGATTTTCATCTTCCAGTCATCTTCATTCCATTTTGAAAAGGAGGCTGATGCTAGGTAGTGATCTCATGATTTCTGGTGTATGGAGAAGTTTTAGATACATGAGAGAGAGTTAATTTGGAGGGTTAGGAAACCATACCTCCAGCAACGAGGATCTGACAGACTGGTTTTAATATGTTTTAATATGTAGCAGTATCAGGGAAGAAAGTATAAAATTATCATCAAAACTGAAGGGAATATAATACCTGAGATTTCCTTTGTTCCAATATGAGGAAAACCAGGGCAAAATATCAACTTGGCGGAGCTCACACATTTGGACGTGGCTCTTCAAATGAGGAGAATTTGCACTTGCATTTTGAAAGCATTTGGCTAAGACTTTCCATATTGGAGAATTGTATTATAAGACATCCTCCTCTTGTCAGCTGGCATTTCTTCCAGTGTGGTAGTGCTCTTACCTTTGGAAAGAATGGAAACCTAAGAGGGACTTCCTGAGAACTGAAAAAATCCCTATGATCAGTGTGCTATTGCTTTAAAACCCTGCCAAGTTCCACCATGTTCCTTTCAGTAGCTATGCAATGATTTCCCCTTGAAAGTCCATACAGGAGAGCCAACTGAGGGTCTTGAGGTAAATACTATTAGGGAATGAGACTGGGAACAGGATTTGGAACCTCAGGTCCCATTTTTTTGACCTGCTTTCTGCTGTAGTGGGTTGGGAGTGTGATTATTTAAATATTTGGGCTGACCTGGTTTACTGAATTTAGCACCATAGGTAGATATAATGTGAATTTGTGTAAGGTAACTTGGTGAGCTTCTTAGGAATGAAAGGATTCAGAAAGAAAGTTTCTTTGGATTGGGTCAGTTGCATCCCATTTATGGGCCTTTATAACCACTGTGCCATATGACTGCCTGGATTTTTTGCAGTGGCCAGAATGAGTCTGAACAGATATTTAGGCCCATTCTGCTCTACTCTCCCAACTCGCCATAGGGACAGAAGTGGGACAGGACCAGAAGGATGCTTATGCATGACGTTGTCACGGTCCTGTCCTTCAATCATCTCCGGGCAGTGTGATCATGCCACAAATCATTTGTGGGTTTTCCCCATCAATAACAAGTGATCACGCCGCCATCCTGCTGTACGCATGTGCTTACCTTAGCTGGAGAGACCATAGAAGCACAATGGCTGTACTTCCTGCCACAGCACAACCTGGGACAGTATCCGGCTGCACTGCAACAGGAAGAGACAAGGCCATCACGCTTCCTCCAGCAGTGAGTGAGCAGTGAGGAAGGAAGTATTGGCATCCGTGTTCCCATCCCGGCAAAGCCACTGCCAGGATGATGCTGGGACGACCTCAGACCCAGGTAAGCTGTCAAAAGAACTTTACTTAATTTAGTGCTCTGAAACAAAGAATGCAGTTGCCTTTCACAGAACGGATTAATTGAAGCCTTAATGCTCCATCCCTCCTCATAATTGCTCAGGACAGCTGAGCTGGACAGTTGGAAAAGTAAGCCACTTGAAGAACTAAAGGATAGCTGTATTCATGTTGCAAATTCTGAAAATGAATGCATTTGTGTCAGATTTGGAACCTTCTTATTATCATTCCCAGTAGGGGGCAAACTAACATTCCACCATCACTAAATGAGATGAATTAGAAACCAGCTTCAGACTCCAGATCAGACATGAATATCACCAGTTGCTCTTAGTCAAGCCATTATTTTTTATGTTAATCTGTCTCCACAGGGGGGATGGCAGAGTCGAGTATTGACAATTCCTCCCAAGTTCTTGAGGACAGAGAATAAAAGAAACCTAAATATGTTTTCATAAATTAAAACTGTTATTAATTTACAAACATATAAATCTTTAATTTAGGTATGCACAGATAAACAGCACCACACACAGAATACGCTGCAGTATTATGCAGAACAGGCAAACTTTTAGTAGAATAGGGAAAGATCGTTTTTCTTCCTATTATTGCCTAATAAAAAGTGCATAGCTGCTCTGCAATTAAAATGAAGTCAACGTTGTGTTCAGTGTCCCTTCTGCTTACAGTCTTAGTAACTAAGATCAAACAAATGGCGCTACAGAGAACAAATCATTTCTGTCTTCTACCTATAGTTTGTCCTTCTTTCCAAGTCTATGGAAACAGAAGGAAGGGTTCAGAGAAAAGATTCCAGGAAACAACAGAAGGGAGGAACTACCGCTACTTCCTCCTCCATCACCACCACAATAATAGAACAGAAATACTAGGAGACTGTTCAACCTCAGATTTGTCTTTAGTACTTAAAATGGCCCATGCGACAAAAATAATAAAATGGTAGGAATATGACACCTATAATGAATAAGCATAAAAATAGCAGTACAAAAAGATGTTAGTCTCTGCATAAAGCTGCACAAATCTCTTTGCAGGGGTCTTGCCGGATTTTAACTGTGCCCAATAGCATGAACTGTAATAGAGCTGCCTGCTGAGAAACTTTTAAATATGAATGGGAGGCAAGAAGTATGATGATGCCTTTAAAAAATTAACAAGTCCTAGGTATTTAATAATCACACTCTTTCCATTAAATATGATCTATCTTGCTATTTCCAGCCACTGCTTAATCATGGTGATGGAATTACAATTTTGTTTTCACTAACGGTGATTTACTTAGTGAGGCTTGATTTATGGCATCAAGGATTTGTTTAGTTAATGGAACATTTTAATTTGCTGTGCGTGACAGAAAGCACTTAAAATTACTTTGAATACGTGTATTATATTACTGTTGACTTCCAGCCACAGCATGAAAGCAGAATAAAATTACTTATGTAAGCATTTTGTTCATGCTATCTTTATATTAAGAGATGGATTTCATACCACATACGGACATGGGCTTTGTATTTGTATTACTATTCCTCACCTTTGTTGTCATGTACTATGGCAGCACTCAAAGGCCCCTGCTATAATGATCAGAGTGGAGGATATTTCTCCCCAGTTTGGAGAAGAACATCACACATAATTTGCATAACAATGCTTTCAGAACCCACTTCACTGCACCACACACACATATGATGCAAAAGACCCATTGCTTTTGAGGGCATAATGTTGCTACTCTTTTCTATGGCCTTCAAAAAGAGCCATTAATGGTATCCCAATGCTTTTTGTGTGTTCAGGGTAGTTTTCTCACTTGCTTTCCCCACCCTTAATCTCCCACAACCCTCTACACAGAGCATTAAAAAAGAGTTTCAAGGTCATATACTGTTTTAAAAGTTCAAAACAATCACAGTTGAAAAGAAACACAGTACTATAATAAGCGTCTAAGGTCTAAAATGACTAAGGCTAATATACCTTGTGCTTTTATCTGAAATATACTGTGCTGTGTTCAATGGCATTTACTTCTAGGTAAATATGGAGAGCCAGCATGGTACAGTGGTTTGAACATTGGACTATGACCCTGGAGACCAGGGTTCGATTCCATGCTCAGCCACAGAAACCCACTGGGTGACCTTGGGCACATCACATATTCTCAGCCCCAGAAAATCCCATGATAGGTTTGCCTTACGGTGGCCGTAAGCCAGAAATGACTTGAAGGCACATGTAACACAACAACAAACATGCATAAGATTTCATAGTATGTTCATTCACTGGGTCAGTGAGAAAATTCTTCCCAGCACCTAAAAGATAATAAAGTAGGTGCTGCTTGAGTCTCTGTGGGGAAGGAATTTCACAGATGAGGAACTCTATGGAAAAATGCCTTCATGGGTCTCAGCACAAGAAGCTTTGTATAGAAGAAAAACAACATGTAAAAAAGATGTATAATATACCAAGACATCTTAAAGATTTGTCAAGATGAATATAAAATTCATCCAGGAGAGAAGTTAGTAGCAGAAGAACATAGCTTTTAATGTCTGGGGACTTTTAAGCTTATGTTTCATGAATAGCACCAGATGGCAAACTACCATTGAAACCCCTTTAAAGGTAATTAAATCATTATAATTAAATTATAGTTAATTATATTGATTTTTTTTAAAATACTGAATGTGTTGGACATCGGCTTAGAACAACCTCTGGTCCTCATTAAATCATGATGTTCAGTCCACGACAAAATTGTTATGACAAAAATTAGGAATAATTCACAAGAACAGGGCTATCTAGTCCAGCATCTTGTTTCTTGCAGTGGCTATCTAGATGCAAATGAGATGCCCACAAATAGGACCTATGAGCAACAAGCCATCTTCTGCTGCTCTTTCCCAGAAACTGTTATTAAAACTGCAGCTCTATACTCACTCACCTGGGGAGTGAACTTAATTAAACTTTATGGGAGTTACATTTGAGTAGACATACACAGCACTGCAAGACACACCCTGAGCTTCTAAGGCTATTTCCACAGTACACTGTGTGAGGCGCAAGAGGTAAAATCTTATGTCCAGTCTGATTCTGCATTACCTATGACTATCTACTTTGGCTTTTTTGAAATTCAACTTGGAGTAATGGAGATTGAAGGCATTTCCTCAGTAGACTATTACAGTGCTATTATTCAATTTTGAAATAAATTCTGGGGTTTGTAGTTTACTGAGGCCAAAGAGCTCTCTGGCTGAGAATTCTAAATGCCCTTCCCGCAAACCCCAGGATTCCATAGGATGTTGAAAGTGGATTAATAGCACTATAACAATGTACTGCAGAAATGGCATTATTAAGGCCCTTTCCATAGCCTACTTTAGAATCATAGAATTGGAAGAGACCACAGGGGCCATCCAGTCCAATCCCCTGCTATGCAGGAACATACTTCAAAACACTCCCAATATATCGCCATCCAGCCTCTGCTTAAAAACCTCCAAAAAAGGAGACTCCACCACACTCCAAGGCAGCATATTCCACTGCATATTCTACTGTCAAACAACTCTGACCGTCAGGAAGTTTTTCCCAGCAACACCCAGTGCAGGTCTCAGTATTGTCTCTGCTGGGAGAGGAACAAGACAGGAGTGCTCTTTTCCGCATGGGCTGCCTGCAGGAAAGGAGGAAGCGTGACGGTGCCTCCTCTTCCTTCAGCAGCGCAACTGGGTGCAGCCATCATGCTTCAAGGACCTCTGCACATGAGATAAGTGCAGGAGGGTAGCAGGAGGTCTGCATGATTGCCAGTCATTGATGGGTAAAGCCTGTCAATGATTTACTGTGTGATTCTGCTGCCTGGGGACAGGAGAAGGATGGGACCCAGATGACATTGTGCATAAGCTTCATCCAGGACCCATCCATCCCCAATGCAAGACAATATCCTGCAAAAGGGCCTAAGTGTTCCATTTCAACAGTCATGCAGGGATATGGGGGCAGGGGGGAGATTCACCCTGGGTGGCAATGTTTCTGGGGCATCCCAGTTCGTAGCCACTTCCCCGTGCACCCCAGTCACCCCCCCACACACTGCAGCCATGCCTTGCACACAGTGGCCCCCCTCCTGCCCCTCTTCATACTCCAAGGTCTGACACTGCTCTCCAAACAATAAGGAGCACACCAAGGCAGGAGAAAGAATTCAGCCTGCGCTGGCATAGTGTTACACTTTGCCTGATTGATGTTGGGTCTGTTATTCTCAACCCTTAACTGCAAGAGTAACCAAAGTTTCTAGACACTGACTTATACAGAATTTAAATATGGCTGAGGGGAGTGTGAAACAAGGAAAACAACATGCTGATCAAACCTAATTTTCAGGTATTCTATCATTTTTGTACTAGACTGTAAGGGACTCCTCCTCCAACTTTGTTCTCTACTGAAATATCCTAACAAGCATGATTGGGAAATCCCTTCTGAGGTTTAGCCCGCTTCCCTGTTGGCAATGTGTATTACAAATTGCTCCCAAGTTCTTAATGCATAGTTTGATTAACTTTTAATAGTGTTAAATAGTAATATGCTTGAAGGTTAAAACTAATTGTCTGTATTATGCCAAACTATTGCAGAATCTTTAGATTAATAGTGGCTAGGAGCAATTATCCTACTGGTTGGCAGGAATGGGTACTAACTATATACTAACATATACTAATAACATTACCAGAGACTTTCAGATAATTTGATAGAGATCTTTGAAAACTGTGTTATGCTTCTTTCTTTTTCAGAAATTTAAGCAAAAGGTAAGCTTTAGCTTTGGGTAGCAATTTTACAGCTGTAATATTTCATTTGCATCCCTGCTGAGAAAGGAAAATGGGAGACAAAAATCAGACTTAACTAGAGCTCAAATTTATGAATCAGCTACGAAAGACGATATTAACTTCAAATCAGATTTTCTAACTCTCTCCTCAGTTCAGTTCACCCTTTTAACTATCTCTGGAGGGTAATGGAGCTTCCACACATCTTCCCATATCCCTTTATGAAAGATTACAGTCAGGATCAGAGCTAGAAATAGGCAGACATCTCTTCACAAGCATGAGTATAAAGAGGTGATGACATATCCCATCTTCAGCATAGTCAGGCCACCAGAGCACTGGGTGCTGAAGCTTGGCTAGATTCAAAAAATTCACGATCAGTGTCACAACTGTTTGAATCAAAAAAGGTTTCAGTACAAGAACTTGTCAACTGAAGTACAAGCTGTCCTCAGAATTACAGCTATAAAATCCCAGAGAAATTCCATACCCTAAGTTGCTGCTTGTCCTGAATATCACATAACCTTCAATGTTTCACAGATGAAAACTGGGACATATATTGCCAATCATCATCAATGTGTGGTCAAAATGGCAAGGTTATTTATGAAGAAGCAGACCCAAGCTAGGAGAGGAAAGGCTGCAGGAGTTTTGCTTGCATCCAAGCCTACTGGGAAGGGCAACATTCTGCTCATTCCTCTTCTCACCCCACAGCTGAGTTAACTGAGTACAAACTTTTTTTGCACTCCAAACTCAGTTTTCACCAATGAGAGTAAGCTGCGGATAAGCTGAAAAAGTGGAACAGGCAATTAATTAGGACTGTCCTTGCCAAACCATAACAGATACACGGTGTGATATCACCAGGGCATATCTAACCCCTCAGAATTTCTTTTCCAAGGGCCCAAAATATCCTGATGAAGGATAGTCACTTCCATCTTCTTGATTGTTCTCATCCAACATCTGATTATTCCTTGCCTGAGAAAATCCCATGAAATTAATGAGGTTTCCACAAATCAACATGTGACGTTGTGCTCAAATGGTCAAAGTAAAGCTGGAATAGGACCCACAAGTCCACTGAATCAGGCAGGGTCTAAACAAGGCCTATTAGTCCTACAGAGGCTGATCAGGACCAGAGAGCTATGAGAGTACACTCCACCTCCAGATATTTAAGCAAGGCTTACTAGGCCTGTAAAGCCCAACTGTCTCCCATGAGACCTGTAGAGTCCCAAAGGAAGGATCATACCAACACCTGTCCCAACCACCACAGACCACAAACCACCACAATAATTATAAGAAAGCCTAAGGACCTGCATAGGTCCATCTGGCTCCTCCCCTCACACTTAGCTATGTACTACAACCTTAGCCCTGGTCTACTCCCTCTAGTGCCCAGCAATTTTCGCTCTTACCTACAGTGCTTTTCTACAACCAGTTTTTCTATCTTTTTCCTGAGCCATTGTTCGGGTTGGCTATGGGATATGAGTTTCACATCCCCATTTGCTCCTCATCTGGAATATAGCTATGGTAGGGACAAAATTAGTCCAGAGGAGAGCCACCAAAATGGTGAGGGGCCTGGAAGCCATGCCCTATGAGGATAGACATAGAGAACTGGGTATGTTTAGTCTGCAGAAGAGAAGGTTAAGAGAGGACATAATAGCCATGTTTAAATATTTGAAGGGATGCCATGTAGAGGAGGGAGTGGGCTTGTTTTCTGTTGCTCCAGAGACCAGGACCATTTCTGCACTACAGTGTTAAAGTGCTGCTATTCCACTATCAACCTCCTATGGAATTCTGGGGTTTGTAGTTTAGGGAAGGGCACTTTGAATTCTCAGCCAAAGAGCTCTTTGGTCTCAGTAAACTACAAACCCCAGAATTCCACAGGGTGTTGAAAGTGGAATAGCAGCAGTTTAACATTGTAGTGCGGAAATGGCCCAGGACAAGGAGCAATGGATTCAAGCTGCAGGAAAGGAGATTCTACCTGAATCTCAGGAAGAACTTCCTGAAGGTCAGGGCTGTCCGGCAGTGGAATATGCTGCCTCGGAGTGTAGTGGAGTCTCCTTCTTTAGAGGTTTTTAAGCAGAGGCTTGATGGCCATCTGTCGGGATTGCTTTGAGGGTGTTCCTGCATGGCAGGGGGTGGGACTGGATGGCCCCTGTGGTCTCTTCCAACTCTACATTTCCATGATTCTATGATTCTATTAGGGCACTACCTTCTCAAATAAGAATTTTGTTACCCTCAGTAAAATTTTCCCCAGCCCTCAGTTGTTATTTTGTTTTATTTTATTTTATTAGCATTACAGTAACTTAAGACTTCCACTGAGCATTAAAAAATAGAGTTGAGGCATCTAAGGAAAGGAGATGAGCAAAGTTACCAAGAGAATGTGAACACAGCAAATAGAAGAGTTCTAGATGTGAATGATTTTCACTTCTTCACTTTCTGCAATGCTAGTAATTCGGGGACTGAAGGAAAATTCCATGTGGGAAAGCAGATTTTTTTAAAAAAAAAACAAAAATTAGGGACAATGTCCTCGCCCCCCGCCACAAAGTTATACCCCAACTGTATCCCACTTGAGAATGGGATACAGTGCATCAAAGAGAAGATGACTACAGCTTCCTGTTAAAAGGTGTTGGTAGGTGCCACCTTATCTCACCTCATCTGCCATTTTTTTGGTAGGTGAAACCTCTTCTGCTACTATGGAGGCTTGTATATAGGAGGAGCTTGGGACATTGTTTTTAAAATGTAACAGGTTGTTCATCATTCTTTGCTTGTTGTTTTAAGAGTAATGCATCATTGCTACTATTTAATTTAATGTTACTCACAAAATATACTAAAAAAGGTCAATAAAGACCTCCAGATGGCCCCAAAGCCCTAGAAAATAACCCACAAAGCCCAACATTTTAAGAACATAGATGGGAATTGTTTGGTCCTTCAGATGTTATTGGACTACAGATGTTATTGGACTACTGGGAATTGCAACACACCAACATCTGAAAGACTACCTGATTTCTTCCTCTCTTTTTTTTTCTTTCTTTCTTTAAGAAGTAATAAATACATATTACCCAGAACAATAAAAGAGATTAAGAAAGGCAAGGAGAAACAAACTCTTCTCCAGATCATCAAATTATTTCACAAAAGCAACTTCATTTTGCCCTTCTGACCCCCAAAGGTAACATGTTATACATACCCTACAACTGTCGCAATTTGGCAAAGACAGTCCTGATTAATCCTCTATTACCCCACATTTTTAGCTGCTTTTAAAATGTCCTGGTTTCTTTCTCCTCCCACTTTCCCCTTTGTCTTTGGCTTACTTCCATTGAGGGAAACTGAGTTCAAATTGCACAAGTAGTTTGCAGTCAATGAATTTAGTGGGGGGAAGAGATAAGGAAGGAGAACCTTCCCCTCCCTGTAGACTCAGGCACAAGCAACAGCTGCAGCCTCTTCTAGTCTGTCTGTTCTTACTTATTAATAGCTTCTAGTGGGGGAGTTGGGTATTAGTAAAATGTTAGTTCCAAGTTCTGCCTGAAGGAAGTTTGGTGCTTGTCCTCCTTCCATACTAATGACAGTGTTGCTAAAGAAAAAAAAGGCCTTTCCCTTTTCCTTCCCCCTTCCTGCTGCCGCTATTCTGAGCCACTGAGGCCCTTTTCGTATGTTACCTTCCTCCTGGAGCCATCACGTGGCAATCCCAGGAAAGCTTCTCCTGGGAAGAAATCATGTCTGCCATGCTCTCCCTCCACACCGGCTGCCTGCTGGATAGGAGGGAGCATGATGCGCAGCCAGCAGTTTCCCAGGCTGCACTGGGAAAGGAAGCACAGCCATTGCACTTCTTGACTTTTCACATGACAGGTAAATGCGGGAAGGACGCAGGAGGACTCTGCAATCATGGCCCATGTTTGGGAGAAACCCGAACATAATTTAATCTGCTACAGGATGGCCATGGGATGGCCACGACATCATGTAGAACTGTCGTCGTCACCCTGTGGCCATCCCATGGCCATTTCGTGTTGGAGGTGGTGTGCGAAAAGGGCCTGAGATGACCACGACAAACCCTGTTCATATTATGATAACAGGGCAGGGGTATTTTACCAAATCTATATATTTATAAGCTGACACCATATATTCCTATATAGTCCTTTGAAACAATCGCTTATACAAACTCTGTATTGTTATTTTTTTAAAGGGAAGCAGAAATTCCTATTTGGATAGTTAAAAACCTTATTTTATGGTGCCATTTACTGTACTAACATTTTCAGTCAATCCATATAGAAAAATTTCTGACCCATGAAGAGAAGACAGAGAAGACAGAATACCCTGATTTCAAAAGGTTTAATCACACTTCTAAAACTGTCCCCTAAATTTCTGGTGTAATTTATGATTATATAGTAAATAAGTCTAGTCATCTTCTGGTCTGGCTATTTTCTATCAAGAAATGTAGATTCTACCTCTACTTTCTAAAGTGTTTCCCCCCTCCTTTCTGTCAGTGATCAGAGGATTTGATCAAAGACTTCTTTCATAACCCACACCTTATCATATCACGAGATCAATGTACATACAAAAGAAAATGCATTCTATCAGTAGAACTGAACAGAAATTAACACAGAAGAAAACTATACAAGTAGAGCATTAGATCCAAACTGGAAATTGATCATAAATTAAAAAGAGCAGAATTCAGTGCTTTGATATCTATTTAAGAGATAATGTCAATGGAATAAAACGTTGTCACGGGATAATGGCTTCCCACTGCTAGATAAATGTCACAGCAATTCAAAAGCACTTTATTTTCAAAGTGAGAAAGCTACTATGTTCTCAGGAAGAGCTCTAATACTATTTTTTAAGACATTTCATAGGGGTAGCCATCTATGGCAGCAAAAACAAGGATTCTTGTAACACTCTTTTAGAAGGAGGTGTACCTCTGTCATAAAAAACCATACAAGATTAGTTTCTGGTATCTTCTGTTAAAATTAATGAGCCATGAAAAGGTATCTACCTGAGACCAAGGAGAACTGTTGACAAAGCTATAGCTGGTGACAGTAAGAAAGAAACAAGGGAAAGAAGCAGAGCTTGGAAACTGACTTTTAAAAACTAATGGACAGGTTTCTGTGTGTCTACACACATGTGTGCGTACATGTGTGCTTGTGTGTATCACAAGGCAGTAGGGCTGGAGAAGCCAAGTCCTTTAGTCATACATGGAACCTCCTTATGGGTTTACCCAGAAACTGGTGTTTGTTCTGTATTCTGGACTGTCCTCTTTCTCCCACTTTAGTTATTATGTTGCCTTAGGCCTCTATTGCATGAGACAGGTAACTCACAATTACAACAAGATAATAGTATCTTTGGCAGGGAATTATAACATGACATCATTTTTCTCTTGTTGTTCTCCTGATGAAAGACCACTTGGAAAATGTTTCTTTTACAGAAGAGGTCATTAATGGATTGCCTCATGTATAAAGCCCACAGACAGGAGCATCTTTAAACGGCTTTATGTTTGGCTGAAACTTTGCCTAAGTGATCATTGTATTCCTGGATCTCATATAGAATCATAGAATCATAGAAATGTAGAGTTGGAAGAGACCACAGGGGCCATCCAGTCCAATCCCCTGCCATGCAGGAACACCCTCAAAGCAATCCCAACAGATGACCATCAAGCCTCTGCTTAAAAACCTCCAAAGAAGGAGACTCCACTACACTCCGAGGCAGCATATTCCACTGCCGGACAGCCCTGAGTGTCAGGAAGTTTCATTGTGGTCCTTGACTCTGAATGTTGGCTTCATTCCTGGGTCCTGACTCCTTGAAACAATTCCTCATCACTAGTTTCTAGTTTGCCTATGGAATTCCTTCTATTTGACAAAGTGAAGGATGTGAAATTATAATAAGTTAGTTTTTGTTGTACGTCTTCAGAATCCCACGAGCATTCTTGTCCTGACTAGTGTGCATACTGGATTCCTCCCCTTGTCCTTTCTTGCCTGGAAATTTGTTTCACAGCTTTCCAATAATGAGTTTTTCTCTGGTCTGAATGTCTGGAAATATCTCCTAGCGTGCCTGTAGAGAGCATGGAACACTACAAAGCCTAGCAGTCCTTTTGATAGTATGTCTTCGGTGAGCAAATGTAACTTGAAACAATAATATTCAAAGCCATCTCTAAGTGGTGGCAATCACTGAGATGCATTATCTGCAACCTTTCCTCCAGGTAATGGTTTATTTCTGTTATTTCTATTATGTTCATTTATATCTGTCTATGTTATTCATCATGCCTATAAGCTATTCTTCTTCCAGGAACTCAGAACAGTTTAAATATGGTACCCTGGTGGTTTCTGGTAATCTAGGCAGTAGACAGGGCCCAGCCTGCTTAACCTCAACAGTAGTACTGCACCATATGCTTCAGAAGCATTTGTCTGGGCATTGTGACAGTCTTCAAGCTCAAATGAATAGCTTATTTGTGTTCAGTTACATTAAAACTGCTTTCAGTCCCAAGTATTCTAGAATATACTGTGTTTCCCCCCAACCTCAAAAAATTCATCTGATATTATTCTATCCATAATTTAGAAAGAGTTGAATAATATATTCTGCCAATTATACTTGATCGTCTCTAGATTTAGACACTTGTTTCATTGCCTAACCTAGCTGGCAAGAATGTGCCAGCCAATGACATCAATGTCTTTAAGGGGCCAGTTGATTGAAATTGCAAATTGGGTAAGTTCAGTGCATGAACCCAGACAGATATTTATTTTACATTTAGAAACCAACCTCACCCAGCAGACAGCTATTGAAAAAATATTTATATCATAAATTATCTCTAGGCTCCAAGAGCCCCTCTTGTAATGCTTTTCAAAGCCATTTATTCAGAAATTTCACTGACACATTCTATTAGCAATAATTTATGTTTACCAATGAAACCTGAAGGGACAGCTTGACACCTTGATATTTAATTCTGTGGTGAGGTAAAATAAATTGGTAGTTTCATACTCCCTGTACTCTTCTACTACAATTTATGTGGAGATGTTTTGCACTTTTTGAACAGCACAATTTGGATTTATAAACAAAAGGAAAGAGCATCCCTTGGTTTAGAAAAGCTGTGTAAATCTTGTGTATCTTAGTGACGGAGTAATTTACAACTATAGTAAGGAAATTTGTTTCCTCCTCACAGTTAAGAACTTTATAACATTGATTAGGCTTGTGGAAGACCTTCTATGTGATCTACATTGGTTTTTATTTAAACTTAATATATTGTAGACCTTTTAGAATAATCATAAAGGTTAGATATGTGGGAATACTTACAGAGATTACTAAAATTCTGTGAATTGTTTTTGGTATATGGCACAGTAAATTGCCTTACAGGACACTGAGATAGAATGAAACAACTTTACACATGGTCACAACAAGGGATGGATGAACATTTTGTTTAGTTCACACAGAGGTATAAACTCCCCAACTCAATATAAGAACTGGAATTCACTCATCTTTAGATTTTGTGATGCATAAAATGTCTGAATAAAATGTGAATTCCAACATTTGTATACTAAAGGGAAATGTGTTCAAAATGCCTTTACTAGTGGAGTACACCAAACACTGTCTGTCTGTCTGTCTACACACACACACACATACAGACACACACACACACACTCTATATATATATATATATATATATATATATATATATATATGAATTGGAAACTACTTAACTACTTCCAGATATGCATGGTGGAAATCCATGTGGATTTCTGTATGGACTTGTTAAAAAAGGGGAAGCAAAAACAGAACAAAATGAATTGAAGGCTTCTTTCCATGGAAAGAAGTGGAAAGTGACAAATTCACTTATCATTAGAAGCAGCTCCTTTTGTTCTGCAGTGAATAATCCTACCCATGTTAAGTTGAGATTATTGTTTTTCATTCTACCTCTTCTAGTTTCTAGATCTAGTTGAAGGCTCAGATGGTGCATGGAAAGTGAATAGTTTCTAAAACATATTCAAGTCTCCATTTCAGCTAGATATGAAAAACATGTAGTTCATAGGCACAGCAAGTGGGACAAGAGTTAAAGGGGACCTAACTCACCTCTGCCCAACCCAGTTTAGTAAATTCTAACTGAGTTCTGATGGTTGGCTCAGACTGGCTAAATAGAAGAGACCAAAAAGGATGGAACATGCTTCAATACTATTTTCATATGGATCGAGTTTAGGAAACCAATTGAAAAGGGCTTTTTGGAAATGTTGCTTTTCTGGATTACATTCTGGACATGTTGCTTTTCTGGATTACCTTCTGGATTCCAGAATCTCCTAGGCAGTATAGCAATCATGGCCATCTTAGTAGTTATAGTCCTCAAAACTATCTTTTCCAACTTCTATTTAATGAACATAACAATCTGTCTTGGACTCACTCCTCTTCCCCTGTCCTTTAATGCGGGCATGAGAAGAAGCTTGGCAGTTTGTTTCTGTTTTCAATTAATTGTGGAGTGAGGTTGTACATTGAAGACTGTGGTTAAGCCTAAGTGTGTTTAAGCCAAATGTACATTAGAGGGAGAAAAGCCAGCTATGTAAACCATGTTTGAAGCCAGTTTATTTTCCCTAAAATGTAAAATCAAACACAGTTTGTCCAAGTTTAAACATAATGATAAATCATAGTTAAAAACAGAAGCAACAGATTCAAATTTCCTCTGGATGTGCTATAGAAGGAAATGGAAACAGAAGCATACAAGCCTATGGGCAGTATTTTTTTTTTAAGCTGGTGGAACATAAAGGTTCACCAACATATTTGTGTAGAACATGGGCTCTCAGAGGTGGAGGATGGAGGTAGACAGCCTGGCATAAGTGCAAAAGAGCTTTCTAAGACCCTTTCCGCATGGCATTTTCTATGCAAAAGGGTGCCTGGAACATCGTGCGATTGTGAGGACCGATCTGCATGATGCACTCACAATCGTGCGATGCTCCAGGGGCCGGCAGGGGCTGATTGCGCACCTTTTCATTTTTGGCTAGAAGCTGAAAATAGCACATGATCGCACATTGCTCTCGGGTCCCCCGTGCACTTACCTGGTGTGCGGAGCCTCCAGGGCCGCGCTGGTCGCGCTTCCTGCCACAGCGCAGCCTGGGAAACTCCCAGGCTACACTGCGGAAGGAAGAGGCGGGGCTCTCACTTGAGCAGGCAGCTCATGCGGAACTGAAGCAGCAGGGACGCGAGAGCCTCTCACCAGAGGCTGTTTGCATGATTCCCACACCCCAGCGCCGGAAGAAGGTAAGGTGTGGAAAGTGTACTCTGCATCTAGTTATTTGGATCTGGCCACTTGGGTAAAGGATTGTGGAAATGTTTTACATAAAGTCAGTAGAAGTAAAAATGCTAGCACAACTCCTGGTTGCACTACCATAGCAGTCCAATGAGAGCCTGGCCTAAGACCTGTTCTCCCAAACAAGGCCAATGACTGATACATACTTAGGAGAAGAGGGGGAGAGGGGGAGCCAAAGAGTGTTAAGTGGACAATTAAAAAAAAATTCTCTCTTCCCATGTTTCTCCCTGAAATTGCCATCCTGTGCTAATCATGACCCTCATCAAACTATAGTTGCAATTGCTTGTATGCAGTGAGCAGTTCTAGCCAGTGATTGCATCCCCATTTATATCAGATGTAGCTATCAATTTCAGTGGGTAAAAATAAGCTCTGCACATGGAAATCTGTTAGAGATATCGGCTTTTCAGTTTTCTATGACAGTAAACTTACAACACCCTCTCTTTGTTATGCTCGCAATCACTTGTATTTGAGGCTCTGTCATTTTGATTGAAAATGAACTGAGAATCTGAAAATAAGCAACATTGGTTAAACAAGTAACTATCAGCTTCTAGGAAACTAGTTGTAAAGCTCACAGACTTTTTAAACCTTGTTTTTTATGTTTTCTGTGGCACAGAAATGCAGTTAAGCCCCATTCATATTGCTCGTCCCACTATAAAGCTTAAGTACATCCAACCTGATGGCATATTTCTTGGGGAAATGATATACATGGCATCCACAGAAAAGAAAGGAATCTTAGAACTGAATGAAATGTTGAAAGAATCTTTTCCCTTTCCTTCCACCCCTTTTTCCTTCAGGGTCCTCTCAGTTTAGTTGTTAAGCCTGATGCCAGGTTCCAACTCTCTTTATCTTTTTTAAGTGATATGATCTGTTTTGGGAAACAATAATCGCCTGAGGTAGTATAAATATACAGTAAACAAGTTTCAATAAACAGAAGCCATCTTCTCCAAATCGTGTGTGGGTGCAAGAAATACATGGAATGATGACTTTCTAGACTTTGCTTAAACCAAGATGAGAATCTGGGGGCCATTACTGTCTTCCCCAAGACCACAGTTGGTGGCACTCTTCCTCACAACCTGTTCTCCCCTCCTCTATCCATGGCAAGTAGCACTTACAGAAGCTATTTAGATGCCCTTTTGCTTTACTAGAGGTGTTTTAAGTCTGAAAGAGCCCTTTTTAGGAGCTAAAAGTAGACGGAGGAGATGGTGGTGGTGCCAATATGAGAGACCATCATTTTTTCACCCTGTATCCTTAGGACCAGTACCATATTCATTCCAGTTGGCTGCAATGGCTTCTTTCTTTCCTAGAAGCTCACTAGTGATCAGCAGTTAATCACTTGTGCACCAGCACCAGTTGGGGGACCACCACTTTCAGCAGCAATGGTTTAAATGAAAAAGAGCACATTACCTTCTGAAGCATAAAACTCTAGAAATAATGTCCTGGTGATTAAACAGTGGAACCTAAATGTATAGCAAAGTGAAAACTCCCTCTCTAAGAATTTTAACACATTAGTTTGAGTCCTAGAAGCTGGAACAACAGAAAGCAAGCTTGTTCCTCTGTGGATGGGTGTTTGAAGGGAGAATTGCAACTCTGAGGGGAGCAGCAAAGAGCGCAGTAATTTCATCTGGATTTACTTTCTTCTTGCTTTTTTTTTTCCAAGGTGGAAAGGAATCTTCCCCTCTCTGCTTTCACTTAGCAAGGCCAAATTGTTCCTGCAAATCATACCTTGGCACAGAGTGTGGCAGCTGTATTGCTGTTCTTGCTAGGCAAACCAGGGCCATGCCCTGTGGGAACTATGCTACATGGTGATGCAGTGTAGTTCCCACAGGGCATGGCCCCTATTTGCATCATAAGAACAACAGTGCAGCTGTAGAAATCCACACTAAGCCACTGCTTCCAGCAACAGTTTGGCTTTGTTTCATAGAGCTGGGGAAAGGGATAAGTCCCTGCCGTGTGGTGAAAGAAAGAAATGAATGAACAAATGGTCATCCTTACCTCCCTCGATCTCTCTGAAGCTTTTATTCATCTCAGCAAACTTCCCCATCAAAACCACTGGATGTCTTTCTTCCTTCTTATAACTTGGCACCCATTCTCCTCCTATCTTGGTTGCTTTCCCCTGGATGTGCTCTACCTTATAAATGTCCTCTTAAAATGATGGGGCCTAGAGCTGGACACTATATTCCAAATTCTATCCAAAACAGAATAAAGTGGCACCATGACTCTCATAATCTGGACATGTTACTTCTACTAGTTTAGCCTCAAATTATGTCAGCTAAAAGGCATGGGGGAAACACATAATAATTACAATCATTTAATTTATTGTAATTGTAATCTGCTCTTTCTTCCATGGAAGTCACAACAATGCTCTCAGGGAGATAAGAAAGACAGATGGTGATGGGTTGATGGTCCCAAGGGGCCCTTTCACACTACATAATAATAGTGCTATATTCTGTTTTAACTGCCATGGCAACATCCTAAGGAATTATGATTTTTGTAGCTTGATGAGGCACTAGAGCTCTCCTGCTGAGAATTTCAAATGTTCTTCCCTAAACTGCAAATCCCAGGATTCCAAATGTTGCCCTGACAGTTAAAGTGGGATCATAATGCTATATTGTCCCTGGGTGAACAAAGATTTGGCCTGATGCCTACTCCAAAATCACCACCAGTTTTCTGACCAGAAATGCTGTGCTAACATTTGTCCTGCATTTCTACAGAGATTTACTTCCACATAGAAAAGCCTTTTTAAAAGTTTTTTTGTTGTTGTATTTTTGAATTATTTTAAAGTACTGAAGCATGACTGAGGTTGCTGTGCCCCTATCCCCCTTTCTACTATGTGTGTGTGGTATAGGGTAAATAGGGGGCATTGAGAAGCATGGTTAGGAAAATGGAATCTTTCACAGAAGGAACAATGGAAATTAGGGAACAGGTGTCTGAGAAAATGGAGGACCAAGAAGAGTGCAGCTTTTAAAAGGCAACTGGAAAGGAGTGGGAACACACATGAGAGGGATGAGGAAAGGAAGGGATTTCAGCGAAGGAAGATTTTGCCTCTCATCAAGAGCTGAGACAAAATGCTGAGCTGACCTCCGAGGGACAGAAAGACTGTGTGGAAGAACAGACTGGAGCAATAGACCTACCATGTAAATAAATAAATTGAAGTAGAAAGAATGAAAGTCCCATGGTTGTGCACAATAGTGGCAATTGAGGAACCACAAGGAAGACCTCTGATTTGATAATTGCCATTGAGTTTGGGCACCTGATTCTTCTTTTTACTTTCTTTCTTTGTGGGATTCAGCATGTCACACAGCTAGAAGATCAGCCTAGTTTTACTTGGCCTGCAAGCCCGTTGCTCCTTATTCTTCTTAGCCCTAATCTTTTCCTGCTTTGGTACTTAAGTGATATTTCAAAGATCAGCATTCCTTTCTTTCCTTCCACATTAAACTTCTTGCTGCATTGCTCACATGGATAGATAATGTTGCCTTCTCTCTCCAGCAGGAGCTTTGCTTCAAGAAGCACTCACTGAGGCTTTCTTTCCAGCCTTCATATGCAGTGCAGTCCTGCCTGGTGAACACATGTGATTGCTCTGCAATTACATTTGTAACAATGTAAGTTTGTGCCATATGTAAACCTATGGCCTCCGTATAAATTGCTGAGTCTGAAGATAATTATTTATTCATTCAGCAGGAATGAAACAAGCAGTGAATCACAAGCATTGTATGGGGAATATCCTAACAGTAGTGGTGGCTAATGGCTCCAGGGTCAGTGGGGGAGTGAATTCACTGCAGTCTTTAGTCCAGACTTCTAACAAGCTCTCTAAGGTTCTGAAATACATCTCCCCAGAATAGGTTCGGTTCTCTGAATAGTTCCTTTAAAACACAAGTAATACCTAAAGTACATCACATCTTCACTGACAGTGAAACCACCAGTCATCATTGCCAAAGGGTCTGAAGCCAGGTGCAAAAATCTGTATAGCTGTAGTCTTAACTGGTTTCTCTTATTTACCCCTTTTCTGCCATTTCCTTGCTATCTTATATTTGTTATCCCTTTCAGAGAAGCCAGTTCCTAAGGGAAAACTTGTTTTCAGAGTGTCCCCTCCAAATGCTTTAATGACTCTGAGGTTACTCACTGCTTGGTCAACTGTTCAGTCTCCTTCACTGCTATACAGAGGGCTTCTTTTTCATGTTCAAAGATAACTCTCTGCCATTTCATCATAATTTATGTTAGTGATTACCTTGGCCCTTTCCTCACAAGGCTGATACAACGCAGTAGCGTCATATTGTCGCTTTTACATCTGCACGTTAAGCTGTTCTGGCCTCCGCAGTTCTGCACGAGTTGAGGTCTTAGTGCAGTTAACATCGACATTAAACCGATGTATTGTAAAAATAGAAAAACTCCAATGCAAGCAACCCAAACTGTTTCTGCTGTGTTTTTTCCTATGTGCAGAAGCATTACATTGATTCACACACTTGTGCTAAAATGTAGCAAAGGTTTCTACATTTTTTTTTAATTGACCAATCAGCAGTGGTGGGGTGAAGCGAAGGAAAGGAATAGAAATTACACAAGAATAGATGATGTGGAAGCTACAAATGATTTTCTCTGCTTTACTTCAAGAGAAACTGAAGGATGTGCTAATAGGAATCAGGGTAAGCCAGAGTAAAAAACACCATTCGTGACATGCGGTGAAATGCTTCTCCACTCTAGAGTGGAAATGGTCCTTGTCTTAAACTCACTACAAAAAAGACCAAATGGTTGCTTATGACTGCGGTGCATTTTGGAGTTTGTGACCCACAAGAAAGTGACGTTGTTTCTGCTTCCTGTATTTAAGTTTTGGCTCTGTTTTCATCTTTTCTCCTAAAATTTCTCTGAATTCATGTGTTCTTTCTTGTGTGTGCCTCCATCCTCATTGTTTGCACTCAGGCTCTCCACATACAAACTCTTAATCTCTGACTCATCATTTCTCCAGCAGCCCCTCAGTCTTTGGCCTAAATCCAGTTGCTAGTTCCACTAAAGTAGATCTATTTCATCAGCCACATGTCTGTAGGTGTTGACTTGCCATTCAGGAATAGATTGAATGGCTGTACGCTGGTTGCAGCTAGCAATTATATTTATGCTTTAACTTCTTACATTTTAATTCTCCATTTGCACCATCTTCTATCCTTTATTATTGTTGTTAGGAATAGCGCATCAATCAGAGGGTTACTTCTGCTTAAGGGGATTAGTACTAACTAAGCATTGATCTCAAGGATTTAGAACTAGCTAAGCATTACTGTCTTTTGTAAAATTTTGGCAGCACAATAACATTTGTATTATTTATGGTTAATAGCTGTTCCCAAGTTAATTTTCCTCATTCGAGTTGACTAATTTCCCCACTTTCTTGAGGTACAGTGTATAATCTCCTATGTATGTATCCTACCTCTAGAAAAGATCCATCGAATCCTGCATTTCTTGTGATGTGGTTCACATGCTTGTGTGAGCAATGGAAGGAAGTAATGGCAGATTCAAGTAGACCTCTAAAACATTTATTGTATGTATTTGATATGTTCAGATATGCATTTGGATATGTATTTGTATATATAATTTATGCTCCCATCTGATCTGGGGCATTCTTTTAATTAAAAAAAAAGATTGAGTGCCATTGCACATTCTTATTCATTCTTCTCTTATCATGGGGGGAAAAAGCCCTTTTTTTCTGTTATGAAACATTCTTCCATTATTGTGAATCAAGAAGAACATTTTAACCTAAAACACATTTCTCTATTCTCAGAGATCCCTGAGGGTAATTGAGAAATGATTTTGTAAGTGAAGAACCAAAGCACCTGCCCAGTGCCACTCAAAATGCCTTTCTGTGGGCCTTTTGTTTACATACATGAATTTTGTAAAGCAAGTGTTCTTCAGTTTTTAATCAACAAGAGTTCAATGAATAGTCCTCACATCTGGACTTTTTATGGATAAGACAAAAGGCAAATTTATGTTACTGTTATGTTGATACAGTTTACATTAAATTATCATGAGAAAACACGTATTCCTCTCTTAGATAATGTTAATCCTTTGCTTATGGAAATACTCATAGAAATGAGATCATAGATATAAATAGAGATTTTTTTAAAAAATAATAATAATGCTTTCAACTAAATTAAAAACACAGAGTTACAACTGGTGCTGGCTCTGATTTACATGGGGTCTTATCAGTTGTGTAAGACAAATAGCCTCACACAGAGATGTGCACTTCCTCTTGCATAGATGGTTGAATCATTTAGACTCAATAGATCAGCATCACACTGTAGATGGATTTCTTCGAAGTTGCTTCTAGCTTCATTTCTTCCTTGTAATCACAAAAAACACTAGTGAATACTGCTAATTTTGATATTTTTTTCCCTCTCACAATTATTATATGTCCTTCTGGGAGTCCAGGACTGGAGAAGAAACTCTCCCTGCAGATGCTGAAGCTGATAATAGCTGGGATTAGAATTTTGCATATGTCCAATCTCTGCATCAAATCTGAGGCTATGTCTTGGGAGCAGGACTTTCCCAAGATATTTTACTGCCTTAGGCATAACATTAAATTGTGCTCTTGACCTCACTTAAAGTCAAGGGACTTTAAGGATGGGAAGAATAGTCTCAATTATTATTTAACAAGGTGAAAAATAGGTTTTTCAACAGTAGGGAAACCCCATTGAGAAAAATTACGGAGCAATGACGCATTTGGGCTGTTTTCTCATGGTATTTGAAAGTCCCAGAGTGCTGTAGAGGAATTATTGTCTGGAGAAAAACATTTTTTTGTGTGTGGAAAAATATATTTGCTCTGCAGGAATTACTGCTCAGGAAACCACAATTGAGATTCTGCATCATTGACTGCAATGCCTAACTGTATGATGATGGAGCTATGTTATTAACATGATCCGCAGCCATGTTAGAGAATTGTATTGCTTCATCTATTTGTTATTTATTTGATGAGCAACAATGAGCAATGAGGCAACTAGCAAGATGTCCCACTGCACAACAGGGCACTGTGAAAGTTGGAGACTTTTTTTCAGCTAAGTGCAGGGCACCCATGACTTTCCATTGCAGGCCATTCCACTGCAGATCATCATTGTCCCATGGCTCTGTTAGGGGTCTTGGACCCCTATTTTGCATTGTCATTGCTGAGAGGCAACCTGTCCTACAAGGAGCCATACTTCTGCAGTGGTCACACTGCTTGCTTTGCATGTCTAATGGCCCTGATGGCACAGCTATGATAATGCACCTCTCTTGGGAATACAACTGTCACAAAATGCTGCAATTCTACACCGTCTACACAATCTTAAGTTGGTTTACAGCATTGTCAGTTCCCATCAGGATGCCAGCTCATGTTTTTGGCATTAAAAAAAAAAAAAGAATATGTTTTTCTCCGTACAATTTTCTCTGGGACACATTGGGATGTTCCAATATGGGGAGAATCCTGAGGAGAAATATTCATTTTCTCCTGCGGTAGGAAGAAATCTATAATGATCGTTTGTCCTTGCATGTTAGGACAAAATAGTCAAGGATTTATATCTTGTACATACAAAGTAGTAACAAAGGCAGTCATGTTATGAGGGCACATGAGGTATAAAATATCACAAGGGCCTGTTCTCCTCTCTGACAAACAAACAAACAAACAGAATGATAACACCAAAGTAATAAAGTAAAGCTTATTCTCCATAATGCCTCAAATCTGCTCCCTGAGGAAGCACTACTCCCTCGAGTGGTAGGAGAGGCCCCACTTGGGAGAAACATCAGGTAAAAACCAAGGAAAGATAAAGACATTTCAGTAAGGCTAGCAAAATTTTTGGAAGTATCTGCACATTTCTATCATTCTTGTCTGGATGCACGTCTACATCAGCTGCATGCATGCATTTCCTTTCCTGAAACAGTGTAATTAACTCCCAGAGACAAAATTAGTTCTGTTTCATTTCACTGAAATGTAGACAATGCATCTTATCCAGAATAATCTAAGTATGAAATTGTCTAAGGACATCCCATGACAGTAAGTATTCTCACAAAACTGAATTTATACAGATGTCCAGGATGTTTCAACTTTCCATAATAGTTTTGACTTGTCAAAATGAAACATATACATAGGATTTTGAAAGTAATTGTCTAAATTAATTCAGCATCAACCCCATCACCACACAAAGCTACATTGATTATGCTGTGGTTGAAAAAACCAATCATGCTTTTGTTTAAAAATTAAATGCCATTAAAAAGTGTTGGAATGTGTTATAAATACTGGACTTATGTTGCGTTAAATTCCCATTGAGAAAGATGGAAAAATCATGTCTCTTGACTCTATGTTTTAAGTTCTGTATTCAACTTGGAGTCTTTAATATGCTGTCTGATGAACTGTAAACTATAAACTCTAGCATTATTTAACTAAACAGTCGTAGTATGACATTTTGAAGTAATGTGTCCCTTCCCATTGAAAACAGACCATTTTATTTGACTCCAACTTTTTTGAAGAAAATAATAAAAACAGAAGTAATGAAAATCCACTGGGAAAAAGAGACAGCACAAGTGGAAGATAAGAAAGAAACCTGCTATACTGAAAAGTAAGCTATATGTTTGGTTGCCCAGTGCATTTAGAGCCGAACTGGTAACCCCCAGATCTTACTGGACTGCAGTTCTCAGCTGCCTTAGCATGAATAATCAATATTGAGGGGGAAAATGAGATCCAATAATAATAAGGAGCTAAAGGTTTAACACTTTGATCTTACAAGGGTGTTTATTGACTTCTGCTGTAACATAGTGCCAGTCTAGGAAACATCCACCTATTACTCTAAGATGTGAATTGGATCAGTTGTCCCCCAAAAAGCAGGTCTTCCTGAATTATTTTCTGTTACTAAAGATCAACATTGGATTTATCTAAAAGTCCAAGCCTAATTTGGCCCATTTGGACTGGTGCTTCTTAAGAGGAAGCAGAGTTCCCTCTGAACTGAGCAAAACAAAAGCTGGATCCTTCTCAAACCCTGTGTAGTGATTTGTGCTTTAAAAAAGCAGACTTTGTTTTCAGGAATGGAATCTCCTAAAGGCATCTATCATATAAAGACACTGAAGGTGACGGGAAAAGGGGATAAGGTGCTGGATATATATGGTCAACAAGAATGATAGTGATAGTGCATCAGAGAGTGATAACGCACCAAGACCAGCCCAAAGGGGCCTAGGCTTGTGTGATTTTCACAGATAAACCAGGATTAGTGTTAAACCAAGTTGTTCTTCTCATGTACCCTTCCATTCAGACCAGAGCCAAAAGCTATGGCTATACTAGAACTGGAATCAGCTCCTTTTCTTCCTTTGCAACTTCCACAGTGATACCTTCATTTTTTACAGAAGTACCCTATAATTACTTCTTTTCCAGTAGAAAATGAAATGAGGTTTAACAGAGTTGCTAGCAATAAGCAAGCAGTGAATGCTAATGCCGATACACTCTAATATCTTTGTTGCTCTTGCTTGTAATTGTGTGCTTGTACTGATCAATTTCAATGGCCCTATTATTTTATGTTAAACACAATTTAGCAACAGCAGGAACAACCCACAGTGGCTCTGAGTTTCTCAAGGAAATCTCTTTCACAGTACTTAAGCCATGTATGTATATTCATACATGCTCAGAAGCAAGACACATAAGCATTCAATAGTGCGTACCCCCCAAGTATCTGTGTAGGATTATAGTCTTATAGGCACTAAAGCTGGACAGTTCTGATATGTGAAGTATACATTGCAAGCCTTCAGCTACAACAAATATTGTTGGCTAGGAGTAAGTGAAGTTTTTGTTGAGTTGTTATTTGTAACCATTTTCTCAAATCTGACTTTTCTCCCATAAATGAGGAAAGGTGGGGGGGAGAAAAGAAAAACTGAGGATGAGATAAAGCAAAACTGTTAGATTCATTCATTATTCTATAGCTGGCCAGTACTACTGTACATGGCCTTTCTTAACTCAGAAGGAAGAAGGGAGGAAATGCTATCTGTGGGCACACCCAGACTGATTAAAAAGACCAGAAAGCCCTAGATTTTGTTCCTGTTTTATTCCAGTATTATTCTAGAGAGCTATACATGTGGTGTTTATCTTAGCATACTTTCTATCAGCTCCTGGTACGATAAGACTTTTTATACTAGCTACTCGAGTCAGTATAAAATCAGAAAGAACAGGAACAAAACCTGGGACTCTTCAATCAGTCCAGATGCGTAAGTTAAATGCTTCATGCAGCTGAAACAGCAACAAAGAAGGTAGGAGAGATACAGAGAAACTGTAGTTAAAAAAAAAATGGTACAAAATAATCTGTTCATTCTACCCATTCTACAGCCATCCTTTTCATTTTCATTTATGGGTATGTAATATATAGTAGGACACCTGCACTCTAAGCTGTATGTGACATTTCGAGCAGATCATATATTTATTTCACTGATAAAACAGAGATGTGGTTACTGTGCAAGTGGGAAATAACATGTTAACTGTTTTTCACTGCGGCCACACACCACCGATGACCCGCATGACAGTGAAGGAAATAAAGCATAAAAATAATGGCTGTAATAATGAGAAATTAGTTGTGCAATTCCTACGCACTTCTCTGGGAGTACATCTCATTGAACTCAAGAGGGCTAACTTTTAAGTAGATCTGTATAAGACTGCGTTGCTGGTCAGACTGTAACAATGGGTCAAGACTGTTAAAGCAAGCCTTTCTTCAAATCTTGGTGTTAGTCAGTATTCAAGCATCATTTCAGTAGATGTCTGACATGATCTCTTTTCCCTTGTCTGAAGAAAAAGTACACATTTAGACATATGTGCCAAATAACATGCACAAAAAAGCATGCAAAAATTTGTACAGACTTGTAGAGAATTCTATGTGAAACTAGAACAAGCCTAGTTCCTGAAAGTGAGGAATATACCAAGACAGATAGGTATCTGAATGATGCAGTAAGTCTCCAACAGATCCCATAAATCTTTGGTGATACACTCTTCTGTGTTTTGTAAAGATGTCAGACTCATATGAAAATGTCTTGCAGTATCTCCTTTCATTTTTGCAGAGGGGAGAATTATTGCCAAAATGCCTGCACACAGGGGAAGGGAGGTACCACTTACCTTAACTAGATGAGATGGTAAGAAGCAACCACTCATATTTCCTAGAGAAGGTTCAGAGTAATGCAACAGCAAATTGTACCACATCACGCTAATATTACTCTAAGGAATACAGGAAGTAAGCAAGCAGCCAAGAGTATTCTGGATGCAAGAATCTTGTTTTGAAAGAAAATAAATGACCAAAATATTCCCAATGACCATGTATATCAGTGGTAGGTAACTGTGACCCTCCAGATGTTTATGGCCTAGACCTTCCTTCCACCCTAATTAACATAATTATCATGAAGAATTGTGGGAATGGTAGTCAAAAACATCACAGTTGCCTTCCACTGGTATACAGTAAAAGGTATGTAGAAGCACACATACCTCTCTCTCTCTCTCTTCACACACACACACACACACATTTCTATAAGAGCATTGATTTGTTCTAAATCTCATTGTGAATGATCTCAGGTCTCCCTAGATCAACTCATCTGTTTTCTTTCCCCTGCACATAAGCCCTATTGGACCAATATATGAAACAGAGCAACAAATTCAGCAAGCAAAAATTGCCTATAAACTGGAAAAGAATTAATTTCCCAAACTGAAAGATAAAGCCATTATAATAAATTTGAGTATTTAGTATGCAGTGTTTCAAGCCATTAACATCTTTTCCATTTTATGTCTGTGATATGAATTTGTCATTCCTTAGTTTTGTTGGTGATACCACTAAAAATTGGGATTCAAAGAGTGAAGGAGAGAATGTCCCCAGCTAGTTCAGAAATCATCACAGTTAAAAATGTCACCGATATCTTTTTTAATTACTTGCCTTGACATATGAATATATCCAGTATCAACACTTATGTATAATGAAAAACAAACTGGCTCTATGCCAAGTCAGGGTATTATACTGTTGTAACATTTTTTCTAATTGACAGTGGCTGTCCTGGATCATCAGCAGAGGGCTTTTGTGCTACCTGCTATTTGACCTTTTTAACTAGGGGTTTTATTGCACAAGCTAAGTAAATCCCACTTATAGCAGGATAATAGTATCTTTGGCTTGGACTTATCACATGACGTAATTCCTTTTCTGTTGTTCTCCAAGTGGGAAATTGTTTGGAAAGTGTTTCTTTTACAAAGGAGGTCATTAATGGATTAATCTGTTAATCATTACATGGCAAGACATGGCAAGAGCAGCGTTTTAGAACTCCACTTCATTCAGTTTTTCTCAGTGGCTTATTGAAGTTCACCAGATCTTGATTGTTTACCAGATTTTGAGGTTCATCAGATGTTCTGTTTTGGAAAGGGGAAAGATAATTAATTTACAGTTCTCAAAAGCTTTATAAGGCCTATGTGCACGGTACCAATAGTACACATATGACAAAATTATTAGCTGGAATAAAACTCCTTTGAAACCTTTATCCAGACACTGGATATGCTGCACCAGGCATCTGCAGGGTCTTCCAGGATCCTCAGGAGGTCCTACAGATGATGTCCTTGCAGCATGCCCACTGACAGGAAAATGGCTGGATGCATCTCCAGTGAACCCTCCACTTTCCAACAACAGAAATGGTCATGTGGGAGAGGCTTAAAAAGTGGGCGTGGGCAGAATTTTGGTAGTTGCATGATTGATAGAGAATCTGCAAAACAAAACAGGGAGAAAAAAAGCTTTACAATAGCATAAGTTGGATTTATGCTACTGTAACTCACTAATAGGATGCCAGCCACATTCTCCATGCTCATTACCAGCATGGCCTCTTGCTTGGTCTATTTTTCAAGCAATAGAACATGTGGGCCTCATCCCATCACTGATTCCATAATCCTTTCAAATTTATCTTTACAAAGTTAAGTTTTGGGAAAATAGGGAGGATTGTTTGGGAGCTCCATCAGGACTGGATTTTGAATCATAAGTGTTAGGAGCTTTTTCCAAGAATTCTACAAAAAAAGCTTGGAAGCATTGAGCCAGTTACAAACACAAAAGGGGAAGTTCAACATCAATATTTTTGATGAAACCATGATGAAAAGGAAAAAAATTGGGAAGCACTTGGTGGGTAGAAAGGTTGTCTGTATATGATATGGTTGTCATGTCATGTAAACTGCCTGATAAAATGGCTCTGTCAACTTTAAGGGTTGTTATATCTGAAGCCAATAGTCAGTTTTCAAAATTAAATGAGTCATGTTTTCTATAGCAGCTTAAACATCATGATTTTATTGTCCTAAAATTCTGTACATTCATAGCATCATAATGTGGATCAGATTGATAAAAAGTGGAATATCAACATATACCGTCAGGGACAAAGACAAGAAACACAACACTAGAGCAAAACATGGAATGAAATCCCCAGTACAGCACTAGTTATTACCCATCTCATCTCTGTTTGAGTTGAACTAGGTTTTTTTCACCTCTTTTACATGTAATGCATAGGTATAAACAACATTTTGAAAAATCAGTCATTAATATGCTCTACTAAATCCCAACCCTGGCACCTCTAACTGTGATCCTATGCACTCTTAGTCAGAAGTAATTCTCCCTTTCTTAAGTAGGGCTTACTGCTTACTAAATTCATTTAGGACAGCAGCCTAAGAAATAATTCAGTAACATAAGTTTTTCTGTTTTTGTTTGTTTTAAATGTAGACACCAATTGTTTTGAAAATGAGCAGAAAGACTGTATAATTGACACCAATATTCCTTCTTGGTTTTCTGCTGAAGGTCGTTGTGGTTAGTGAAACTTTTCTCTTTATAATCCACTAGGATTTTTTTTTAAAAGACAAGCATATTATTTACTCTCCATAACTTGGCAACTTGCATAAATAATTTAGAAGGTTCTGAGTACGATGCACTCCACACTTATTGACCCCTATGGTTAGTTCTTCTCTAGTGAGTTTAGAGCTTATTTTTAAAAATCTAGGAACACCTAAGTGTACTGAAGGAATTTCAGACAGGCATGAACAGAAATTATTATCATGTATACAAATAATGTTTTATGTAATTTTAGGGAAGAGTAGCTACTGTTCAAACAAAGTTGCAAAGAAAGTCTGATGTTGTAATAATTTATAGTTCTCATTCTTGATCTGTAGAGATCTTGATCTGCTTCACCTTTGCTGATTTTATCATAGATATCAATATTCTCTCTGCACTTGCATATATGAGGCTGAATCCAATATTAGCCCTACCTAGCATAGACGCAATGGAACAAATGGAACATATTATTGACAAGTAAGTTAATCTCCATTGATTTCGATGGTTCTATTGTGTGCAAGACTAACATTGGAATGTGTGTGTGTGTGTTTGTGACTATATCAGTCACATAAAACAAAACATGACTTCCAGTTCTACCAATGTCTTACATTTAACTGAAAGCCAGCACTCTGAATGAACATGCATTGGCTGTAATTCTGCAACCATTTGCTGCCCCCTGGACCTCCTGAACCCCAACCCACAAGCAATTCTATTCCCAGTGGAGAGCGGGCAGATTGCAGAAGTGTTTGGTTATACAAAATGATTACATCATCCGCTGAGGTCCATTGGATCCTCCTGGCTATGATGAGGGACTTCAGTAGCAGTGTGGTAGATTAGCAGGGAGAAGGAGGGAGACAGGGAATACCAGTTTCTTCAGCAACCAAAAATAGTCATGCACATGCATGACCGAATATATGGGAAAAACAAACACTACCATTGTGTGGATAAGATTCAGGAGCTATATTTCCAACAGAGAAACTCTCTGATCTAACCAGGCTTGAGAAAAGACTTGGCAGACACTGCTACAGATTTGACACCTTAATTTAGAGGACAATACCATTTTTGCCTCCAGCGCCAGCTTCTGAATTCCATGCCTAGAGCTTGGGAGTTCTATAACTGCCATGGGATGACATTTATCTTTCCCATTACAATGGAAATAACCAAGGAAAGCAGAAGCTGAAACACCTCTTTTCTATAAATTTACTAAATTTCATTAAATCAACTATAAATTTTATTACATCCTTCTGGGGTCCTGATTGTACCTGAAAATGGTGCAGTTAGATAGTTTTTCCAACTACAACACACACAGAGAATGTAAAATTACTCTCCTCTTATCATTTGTATGAGTGAGAATCACTTCATTTGATAACATCAATCAGCTAAATGGAGAGATTCAACCCACTACCTTTTAAAAAAATCTTGCATGCTTCCAAACATGAGTTCTCACGATTTCTTTTTTAAAATAAATCTGTACCTGTCTACACAAAAAAGTAGAACATTCAGCTATTTCTTTATGAGATGAACAACAAGTGTGAAGCAGCTCTTAACAATCCAATTATTAATACAATTCATGTGGAAGATGATTCCATAATACATTTTATGCACTTTAGGTGTACTGTGCATTTATTTATTTGTTGTTTTTGTTTCTGTTGCTGTTGTCTGCTGTCAAGTCATTTCTGACTTAGGAGAACCCTAATGCGAACCTATCACTTTTCTGGGGCCTGACAGTGTGTGATGCATCCAAGATCACCCAGCAGGTTTCCGTGGCTGAGGGGGAATTGTACCCTGATCTCAAAGGTTGTAATCCAATGTTCAACATACTACACCATGTGGTCCCACCCTATAGCCAACGATTTTGATGACATGTACAATAAATCAATTTAACCAGTTTTTAAGCTGTTTAAAACAGGAAGAATATTGTAAACAGACTAAACACAGGTGAAACAATTCAACAAGTTAAATGAGGATGGTTTAAAACCATTAAAAATAGTTTAAGCATATTTAGAACTATGCAGATTTGGATTTGAGTTAGTCCTCAAAGGCTTCGGTAAAAAGCCATGTTTATACTTGGAGCTAGAATGACACCAGTGTGGCTGCCAACTTGGCTTTCAAAGGGAGGGTATTCTGTAACTGACGTGCCACAACAGAAAAGGCCCTCTTCCACAATCTCTCACAATATAATATGTTACTATATATGAATGAAACTATCAATTGTTTGTTTGCCTGCATTTTTAGGACATGAGACTAGACCAACAAACTCACAGTTACTGCAACTCTTTCCTGACATGAACGCAGGGGGAACTTCATGCTTTCTGCAATGTATGTTGCTATTTAACTTAAACAAAAATACAAGTGCCTATTAATACATGCATATACCCATGTATTTAAAATTGCTACCAAAATTCCCTCATGAATAGTTTTGTGCCAATTATCCATAACATATTAGCCCTTCCCCATATTGCTCAAACTGTGAGTTATCTAATAAGGTTATTGTAAGAAGCAGTGAGATACAAGCTCACCATTTATGTTGCACAGAAGAAATCTGGCTGAAATTAAACTTAAGAAATTTAATTTTAAATAAGAATTGTGAGCAAAGTAATTCCTATGATATTTCATGCATCTCACCACACTAAAATTGTCCAGAGGCAATTTCATTATTTTGTGGGTAAAAATTATGATGGTATCCCAGTATTTATTTTGGTGTGTGTTGCTGTTATTAAAAATGCATTATCCAGCTTTGTCTATGCCTTACATTCATATAATTTTGGAAAGGGCATTTCTCTAAAAATGTATAGTTAAAGATTGTGGTGAGAGATATGATTGATTAGTTAATACCACTTGCTGTTTGAGGCACTAACCCTGGAGGCAATAAATAAAATATACAGTGTTAAAACTGTACCACATTGTTAATACAGACCCGCTTGTGTCAAACATTCCATTGCCAGTGAAATTTTACTAATGGATCTGAGCAGCACCCATCATTATGATTTCACTGGCAACTAAAAGCCATTTTCTTTACTCAGGTCTTGAATATAACTGAGTCATATGGATATCTTTAATCTTCTATTAAAATGAGTTGTTTTAACTTCAGTATGTCTTTGAAAAAAAGTGGCAGCAATTTTGTGTGTGAGAGAGAGAAGAGAGAGATTGAGAGAAAGAGAGAGAAAGGTTTGGAAAGAAATCTTTCTAAGGTCAGGGTTGATTTTGTATCACTAGATCAATAAAAAAGATAATCATACAGTGCCTCTGAGTTCTGTCACATCTGACCTTGAAGTACTGGATTATTGTTCAATAGGGGTCAGATATATTTAATCTCACGATGGCTTTGCCTAATTTTAAAATATATACAGCCCCACTGGTTTCATCTAGCATTAGGGGAAAGGCACAAAAATGTAAACAAAAGTGGGAAAAAAATAAGAAAGCATTTATAGATCATAGTAAATATTTCATTGTCAATCTTAATGGCTCTAGTTAATCCTGTTAACTGGGAAATTAACTAAAATAATGCAATTGCTTCACTGTTTATCGTGTGGAAAAAGAAGAAGGGTGGGCAAAAAAGGACAAACAGGACTACATTTGAATTTAACTAAATAATAAGAAAAGCGGAGAATTTCATTTTGTTTCTTTTTAGCTGATAAAAAAAGCCCTCCTGATTCACCAGGATGTGAGTTCATGATGTGAACTGCAACATAATAGGTTTGATCGTTTGTGACATAATAAGGGAGGTCGAAATTCATGATGTCAACTACAACAGAATAGTGATGATGTAAGGTGCACCTTTCCAAACTGTGGATGTGTGTCACCTGCAGTTTGTAGGTGTGTTGCACGAACATAAGAGGTGGAGGGGCTGCCTCTCCCACTGCCACAGCAGGCCAGGCCTGGGTGAAGGGATACCTCTACCACCGCCCCTGCCCTGAGCCAAGGAAGACACTAGTGAAGGAGGCAGCAGCAGTCCAGGCCTTAGTGGAGGGACTGCCTCTCCCACCTCTGCTGCCCTTGGCCAAGGAAGACTCTGGCAAGAGTGATAGCAACAGACTAGGCCCGGGGGGAGGGGCTGCCTCTCCTGTCACTACCACTAGAAGCTGAGGAAGACAGTGGTGAGGGTGGTGGCAGGCCAGGCTTGGGTGGAGGGGCTGCCTCCACTTATTGAATTGTTTACTGAATTCCTGTGTCACAGAATGATGCATGTCTAAAAAGTGTGTCACCAACATGAAAAGTTTGGAAAGCTCTGACGTAAGATGACGTGCCACCTTCTAAGGTGCCAGCAGCTTCATCATGGGAGGTGGAATGATTTTTGCAGACTTCTCAAACCTGCACAAAACCCAGCCAGTTAGTGTCAGGCTCTCTTGGGCAGAACCAAGGTTTTCACTCAAGTTCATCAGGGAGAATAGCAAGCTTATCTCAGTGCACAGTCCACATTCAGGCTTCACCCCACCTACTTCCATTCAAATTGTGGTTTTGTTTTTGCTTTTGATAGTGGTTTGTAATCTTTGGTCTATGCAATGTTTTTTAGAACTTTGGGGTGGTTTTTGCATGAGGCAGGATCCAGTTTTGGGACAGGCAATGCCTGCAGACCAATCATATCTTGTTTGGCATCCTCAATAGACCTTGAGATGTAGGTAACAGGAGTTGTGCCCAGTTCAAGGATGGGGAGCTGTGCTGCACAAGTAGAAGGGGGTCAACACAGTGGCTTTTACCCACATGAAGTCCCACTTTTACCATTCCAGATAGTACCCAGAAGGTGGGCTAGGAGAACAAAGTCATCATTTGACAGGCAAGTCTTCCAGTATCTGGGTCAGGGTCATTGCAAATCCAAGTCTTTATAAATGTAACCAGTAAACTTGTGGTTTTTCCTTGTTCCATTATATTTCTGTCCATGGGTGTAAGTGCCAGAGTACCACCTGTCTTATCTCAACCACAGGGCCTGTGATTGACCAGCATTTACTAATTTCTTTATATTTCATAGAATCATAGAATCATAGAGTTGGAAGAGACCCCAGGGGCCATCAAGTCCAACCCCCTACTATGCAGGAACACCCATCAAAGCACTCCCAACAGATGGCCATCCAGCCTCTGTTTAGAAACCTCCAAAGAAGGAGACTCTATTCTCTGAGACAGCATATTCCACTGCCAGACAGCTCTGACCCATCAGGAAGCTCTTCCTGAAGTTCAAATGGAATCTCCTTTCCTGCAGTTTGAATTCATTCCTCCTTGTCCTAGTCTCTGGAGCAGCAGAAAACAAGCCCACTCCCTCCTCAACATGACATCCTTTCAAATATTTAAACATGGCTATCATGTCTCCTCTTAACCTTCTCTTCTGCAGACTAAACATACCCATATCCCTAAGCTGTTCCTCATAGGGCATGGCTTCCAGACTTTTCACCATTTTGGTCTCCCTCCTCTGGACATGTTCCAGCTTGTCAATATCCTTCTTGAATTGGGGTGCCCAGAACTGGACACAGTGTTCCCAATGAGGCCTAACCAATGCAGAATAGAGTGGTACAATTACCTCCCTTGATCTAGACACCATACTCCTATTGATGCAACCAAGAATCGTATTGGCTTTCTTGGCTGCCTCATCACACTGCTGGCTCATGTTCAGCTTGTGATCTACCAAGATTCCTAGATCCCTTTCACATGTACTGCTATCCAGCCACGCGTCTCCCATCCTATATTTGTGCATTCTATTTTTCTGCCTAAGTGTAGGACTTTACATTTCTCTCTGTTGAAATTCATTTTGTTAGCTTTGGCCCAGCTCTCCAATCTGTCAAGATCATTTTGAAATTTGATCCTGTTCTCTGGGGTATTAGCAACCTCTCCCAATTTGGTGTCATCTGTAGATTTGATCAGCATGCCCTCCACTCCTTCATCCAAGTCATTGATGAAGATGTTGAATAGCACTGGGCCCAGGACAGAACCCTGTGGCACCCCACTAGTCACTTCTCTCCAGGATGAAAAGCAGCCATTGGCGAGCACCCTTTGGGTTCAGTCTGTCAACCAATTACCAATCCACCTAACAGTAGCCCTGTCCAGCCCGCATTTTACTAGCTTCTTTGCAAGAACGTCATGGGGAACTTTGTCAAAGGCCTTACCGAAGTCAAGATATGCTACGTCTACAGCATTCCCTTCATCTGTAAAGTTGTAACCCTATCATAAAGAGAGATAAGATTAGTCTGGCATGACTTATCTCTGAGAAATCCATGTTGACTTTTAGAGATTACGGCATTGCTTTCTAAGTAATTACAAACTGACTGTTTAATGATCTGCTCTAGGATCTTTCCTGGTATTGATGTCAGGCTGACCAGGCAATAATTATTTGGGTCCTCTTTTTTCCCCTTCTTGAAGATGGGGATGACATTTGCCCTCCTCCAGTCTGCTGGGACTTCTCCTGTTCTCCAAGAGTGACTAAATGGGATGGAAATAATTTGAATTTATTTGATTTTGAATGGGCGGGGGGACAAAACTGATGCTTGTTCATCAAAGCCTAGGTCTTTGAGTGCTTAACCCCAAGGTCTGGACTTAGGCTTCTATGTGTTCAACTGTGTTAGTGATGAATTAGAGTCACAACCTGCTATTTTGTTTTGTTTTGTTGAATGAAAGGATACACGTCCTTAGTTACTACATGGTAGGTAGATTAAGATGATCCTCTTCATATTGGTCATAGCTTTGTTGTTATTTACCATCAAGCTGACTTAGATTTATGGAAACTATACAAATGAGAGACCTCTAAGAGCCTCAGTCATCAACTGTCCTGCTGAAGTCTTGAAAACTTGGAGCTGTGACTTCCTGGATTAAATCAATTCACCTATTGTGTGGTCTTCCTCTGCTCCTACTATCATCCACTTTACCAGTCATTGTAATATTTTCCAGTCAGTCACATTGTCTGATTATATATCCCAAGTATGACAGTGTACTGTACATATCGGATTTAGTCACTGCCAATCTGAGGAAATTTTTGCTTCACTGTGTTTATGAAAAAATCTATAAAAATCTGCAGATTTCTTCATATTCAAAGAACTTTTTAAAAACATGACTTTTACATGAAAACAATATGACAGAGGAGTAAAGCTTATAGATTTCCCCATCCCTAGCAAATAAATACATCAGCCAAGATGCTACCATCAAGAGATGCACATGTCTCATTTAGCTATGTCTCCTGATGCCTCCCCCACAAAACCACCTATTAAGTTGCATAGCACTCTCCCAACATGGCCATTTCTGCTTTTTTGGAGAGTGAGAGGATCCGTGGTGAGGCATCAAACTATTTTCCTTTAGGGCTTTTCCACACTTTGGGGGAAAACGGGGCAGTCCGTTACTCACCAGACTGGCACGCTCCTCCCTGACGATCCACTCCGATCCGGAGCAGCACATGCCCACGCTACACACTCTCCGGAGACGAAAATGGAGGCTTCCGGTTGGTGGAGCCTCTCCACCAATCGGAGAAGCTCACCAGCCGGAAGCCCACCCCCGGAAGATCTGCAGCCTCGCACTGGCGCGAGCCTGCAAATCTACACTTAGTGCAGCGATGGACTGGGGCGCACCGGGCTATTGAAAGTCCTCTTTAAATCGGTCTTTCAATAGCACGGCGAACCACCAGTTCTGAGCGTTCCAGAGCGGGCTGAAGTCCGGACATACAGTAAGTAGTTCGGACCCGGTTTGCCCCCAAGTGCAAATGTCCTCAGCGGAGGACACGCCACCCCGTTTTAAAAATAAAATGCGGAAAAGGCCTTAGTTGGACATGTTACATCTGCAAAAGATTATTGAGGGCTATGCAGCTCACAAGGGTAGTTTTGGGGTGACTTTTGGTCATTAAATGATTGGAAGAAAATTCAGACCTACACAATGACCAAAAAGTGAGTTGTGATGTCATAAGACAGACTCAATGTCTCAAGATTGGCCTTTTCTGTAGGATGGTGGTGTCCCAGCATGGGAGAAGTAGGACCGCAGAAGCCCACTCTTCTCCCACCAACAACTGGTGTGGTTGCAGGGTAAATCTTGGTGGTGTTTTTCCATCAGTGAGCCCAATTGCAAGATGCTCCCATCTTTCCAGGCCATGCAGAAGGGTGGGAGGCACAATGGAAGTGCTTCCTGCCCCAGCATGCCTGGGAAAGAGCCCAGCTGCACTGCAGAAGGAAGAGGTATGTCCCTCGTGCTACCTGTCAACACCAAGGCGTGGCAGGCAGCCAAGAGCCAGCTAATAAGTCTTTTCCCAGATAAGACAGACAGGCAATAAATCAAAGGGCTTTACTTCAGCAGTGGATAGATAAGGCAGCAGTAAACTAAAGAGACTTTTGCAGCAATATATTCCCTGGCTGTTACATCACAGCCAGGCAAAACAGCAAACAGAGTCCACATACCACAGAATTTGTTCCTCAGCCGGTCAGGAAGTTTCAGGAAGCAAGGCAAGGGTCCCCAATAGCCCAGTAGGCACACCCAAAATGGACAGTTACAACCCAACAAAGACCCAAGGCTGAGTGAGTGCTTTTATTGAGCAGGCCCTCACCCAGGTGCTACCTCAGCTGGAGCTTGATTGCTTGGTGTTTCCTATTTAAATGCTCTGACCTTCTGAGAGCACTCTTTTGCTCCTGATGCTGCTGGTAAGTAGGCACCTGCTCTTGAATCTCTGGGTCTAAGGCAGCCCCTGGATCCATTGCTAGGGCTACTGGGGCCAAGGGCTCTGTGTCCAGGGCAGCCTCTGGGGTGGGCTGTGTAGCAGGCTCCATGGCAGCCTCTGGGGTGGGCTCTGCTGGTGCAGCAGGCTCCATGGCTTTGAAGTCCTCTGGTTCAGACTCAGAGCTTGAGTCCTGGAGTACCAGGGTCCTGACATCACCTTCTGCAGGGAGCTGGTCAGGTGCGGAGGAGAGTGTTCCCATTGTGCTCCCTTCCCACCAAAGGCACTGCCAGGATTGCATCTGGAGGACAACGAGTTAATGAAAACTGCGTAAAAAGTCCATTGTAGCTTATTAACAGAACACATCATGAAATCCATTGAGAGAGGAGTGAAAAAGCAAGATGTGGGGGTGCATGTTGTTTTAAAGGAGAATCACCACTCGTAGAGCAACAATTCTCCATTTTTACAGTTGATTTTTTTTCAGCATGATCATGAAGGAAATACTAAGGCTGCAAAAGTGTTCATGTCAGAGATTAAAACTTAGAAATTATTTCCACCTAACTACACATACTCAGGAGAAAATTCTACTGAACTTGACCATGAAGCTGCAATTGTGAACAAATTTACCTTGAAGCATATTTATTGCATTCTTTGTAGCTATGTATATAACTACACCATTAGAACATAATCCTAAACTGGTGATTTTAGGAGTGAAATGGCAGATCATCACCCACTTTGAATACATGCAGATAAAATTTGCCATGGCAGAAAGCATTGGGAGGACATCTTGACCTTGTTTTATTTCCAGCATATTTTTACTCTTCCCCAATTAAAATAATGGAGGAAATTAACTACCCCTTGCTCAGAGCTGATGTAGTTGAGAGTCTCAATCATTTTTTTTAAAGGCAATAGAAGGACTTTGGATCCACGGGACCCAAAGTTGTTCTGTCCTTGTAATACCCCATGAAGGAATCTACTAGCTCCAGGAATACTACCAACAGTAGATCTATGCCTGTGGTATAAGAATTTATCTTATTTTAATGGATGCAATTGGAGCCTCAAGAGTAGATGTAGATTTCATATAGGTAGAAAGGTGGTTGAGAGCCAGCATGATGGAGTGGCTTAAGTGTCAGAATCAGACACTGGGAGAACAAGATTCCAATCCCCTTCTGGCCATGGATACTAACTGGGTGGCCTTGGGCAAGTCACACACTCTCAGCCTCAAAGGAAGGCAAGGCCAAACCCCCTCAGAATAAATTATGCCAAGAAAATGCCATGATAGGTTCAATTTAGGGTCACCAAATGTCAGAAATGACATGAAGGCACACAATAGCAACAAGAAGAAAAGCTTTTATGCATCCTTACTCTCCATCAGACAGTTGGAGATGGGGTTAAAATTATTCTGGCAGTCACTAAATCTTGGTGACTGATTTCAGTAAATCTGCTTCACTTCTAAACTTGAGTATGCAAATACATTGATGAAGCTGTACTTAGAAACTGAAATTTGAGATGAAGACAATAATTTATTCAGTTTCAGACAACATATTTCCTGAAATTTGTCTGATGGCTTTTAGTCATACAATTTGAGGGCATATCTATCCAAAAAGTTACATGTTAAAGCTTCTCTTCAGACATGTGCCGGCATTGTAACCAGCTCCACAGTTCTCCAACCATATTTTTCTGTTATGGAAATACAAATACAAGAAACCTCATAAGAAATCTATTATATCAGTTTTATTGGGTTATCAAGTGCACAATGTATACGTGCGTAAAAGGAAGATGACACTCTATATGAAATAGGAATATTATAAGCAATGGAGAAAAATGTATAACTTATTGGAAAAAATTAAGTTCCTCAGGTATGAATATAAGACTCATATAGTTTATCAGCAAAGAAAATAATTCAGATAACAGGGTACTTCCAAAACTAGAAAAGGCAACATCAATATTGCTAATGCATTTAGATCTTTAATAATCCTGTGTAATGTTTTTAGTGCACTTGGATCACGATGTACAGTATAATGCAATTCTCATCAAAATTTTCAAGATGAGGAGGACCTAATTATGGCAGAGCCCAAACCGGTCACTGTTTTTTATTAACATTTTTGGCAGTACTGAAAATTGTCTCCCTGTTCAATGAATGGTTTGTTTGTTTGTTTGTTTTCCATTCCTTTCAAAAATATACTTTCTTAGCTTGTGGTTTAAAATATAGTTCACTGTGAAAATCAGCCTAGGAATGACGGGTTTGATGTGACACTTTTGAAATTGGCTATTATACTCACTGTGAAGCCAACCGCTCCCCATATTTTTATACATTTTCTTTGAACTTAGTTCTACATTTTAGAAGATGATTATGAACACTGTACACACATAGGTAAAGTACTATTCCATTATAGGATTTCATTAGTTACTAATTTAATGCTTTCAGGGGATGCTATTATTAAACTGGGGACATTTCATGTAACTTTTCCAAAATAATGAGCAGAGGAATTTTCCAGCCTCTGACCAGACCCAACCATTGCCACTAAACAGACTTGCAAAAAGAAAAGCATCATCATTAGCAAAAATAGGGCCTGCCAGGGCCTGAGAGAGCTGAAAATTAAACATGAGGTTTACCTTCCATGCATCTCTTCTAGCATCCCTCCAAATTCATCTAAAACAAAATATGAAGCACACTCAAAGATTCCATCTTGATCAAAGATTAAAAGGAATCAAAAAGAATGTTAGTACGGCAACACAAAATTTTCATCGGGGGTTACTACTATTTTAATGTCTGGCACTCTGCATGTGTGTGTTTGTGTACAGATAAATAATTGTGGTTTCTTTTTTGTTTTCATTTTTAACTCTGTTAAACCACCTGTAGCACGATTTCCATGCAGAAAAGCAGCATGTAAATATTTTGTCTCTCAACTAGAAATATAAATGCATCTATAATGTGCAGATATGATTTTAATGTGTGAAGAAATGAAGCCTATGGTGTTCATGTTTCCTTGATGTTTCTGCATGTCCAGAATAGCCAACAACTGATGAGATATCTTCCTGCTTTTCCTCTCAGATTAATAAAATCTTACAGCTGTTGGTTGTTTTATGTCTGTCTGCTTTAGATCAACTTGAATCATTTCCCACACATCAAGGACTCCATTAGATCCTTCAGGTACTACTATATATGTTCCTTCTCCCAGTTGCTTTATAGAGATCTTTGGAAAGGTTGAGGCATAGATTAGACCTTTGAGAGGAGCTCTTGAAATTTTCCATGATATGATATGACACAATCTAAAATAGAGTTTCATGGCATTATCATTTTTGAAACATATTTTGACTGTCTGCTTTAAAGAACGTTTGTTACAATATTCTCCATACTCAAAACTTCAGTTTTTATATTTTATATCCTTAATGCCCATGACAATTGGTGCGATACAATAGCTTAAGGTACTTTAAGTGACAAATGTGAGCCCAAAGTAGGTCAACTAGATAATATCCTAACAGTTTTCTAGCTCTTTCCAAGCACCTTGATTCCCTGGTTACATTTGACTGTTCTGTTGAGGGAATTGAGCAAATAATGAGCACTTGAGGCCTAACTAGGGGTTAATTAGGAACAGCTAATGATAAGAAATATCTAAATCATGCAAGAGAAAAAGAAAAAAAAAAGGCCTGGTTCACTCTTACTAACCTCAGTTTTTCCTGTACAGTAATTTCCATTAGATGAAAATTATACTATCAAAGGATGTTCACATTTAAATACTCATCAGAGCTACACATTTTTGCAGTTTAGAAGGAGTTGTCCTTATTATGTGAGCCTTTTCAGCACCCTATTAGCAAAGAGATCATATCCCATCATGAGTTTGCACTCTAGCCCTCTCACTTGTTCCATGTTCAGACAGCAAGGCTGGACCAGGATACTCTTTCAGCAGTGTGGGGGTGAAAAGGGAAGTGAGAAAGTAAGGTACCATTAGGAAAAAGGAGTTGGGAAATATTCAAGTGTACCAGTGAGTCATAAGAATTTTTTTCCAAGATAACTGGTGAAGAACATGTCACTTGTGGCCCAGATGGACCCCCTTCATGGGAGGGCTAATATTGCCAAATTTGCTGCTGTTTTTCTCTCCAAAGCACTATTTTCCTGGTTAAAACCAGGCACAAACATCCTGCACATCTTATAAGTTTTTTGGAAGTACAATCTTTGGAAGTACAATCATTTACAAGGTAAATGGGCAATGTGCACTTTTTGAAAAGGGAAAATCACAGACTTGATTCCACACCCCCACCAATTTTGGAGCTGTAGCAGATAAGGCAGCTTTTAAAACAAATAAAACCAAAACATGCCCTTGGGGGTTTTTCCCCATTGTTTACAAGAACAGCTAGGTTCCCAGAAGTCTCTTAAAAGCATGACTCTACTTATGAACAGAGTGTGTAAGGACCATGTGATTTGTTTCTGTGTTTGCTTTGTTCTGCAGCTGCTACCACTGCAACCAATTTGGTAGTGGCAGTGGTGGGTTAGATATAGTCCCTAGTGACTTACAGGAGAACCAGTGAGGCTTCTAAACCTCTGGAAGCTGCTACTGCTGCAGTAGCAGCTCAACAGATCCTAATTATGGCCATCAAGGTTGACTCTACCATCATGCATAGAGAGGCAGTCACCTCAAGGAACAGTTTCTAGGAAACAGCAGCAGGATATCGGAAGAAAGAACTGTATGCTAAGTGGAAACCCTGCACCCTAAAAAATAGTGTGATGACTTTAGCCATGGGGAATGATGCTAGTCATTCACCACTCCTGAAGAAAGATTAGAATCTGCCAGTCAGGAAAGTTTTTATACAGACAATGTGATAATGCCTTAAGCACCAAGATGTCTCAGATCAACCCTCCTGAGATGAACAGCAAGAATGTTTTTATTTGCACTCTCCACATTTAAGCTGCTGTTGCCAGTGATAGCAGACAGCTGCCATGCGATTCCCATTCATACTTATTGATCTATTTGGCTACAAGCATTGGCACCTAGTACTTGGGTTCTTTAGTTAATATGTATGACTGGTGCTTGTATGGGTTGGTGGTCATGACTCTATGATTTTTCATCCTGAGCTACTTTCCCTTGGATCATATTCCTGTAAATTTGACATGAAACTGCATGGAAGCAGGTTTCTGACTACCAAGAGACACCTATCACAACACCTTTCCTCTGAACAATGAGGTCACCCTCAGAAATGGAAGTGGTTCCACTGCTGGTTCTACACACAGTCTCCATGTATAACCATTCATCTGGTCAATAACAAGGGGGTTAATTTATTCCCCCTATTCTTTTGCCAGTGCTCTGTCTGTTGCCTTCATAAGTCCATAGTGTATTCCTGCTCCACTAAGCATTGCGTTTAATGACCTCACCTTGTAGCTTTTTAAATGGAGACTGGGGCTAACATCTGCTAACGTGAGATGTCCATTGTCCTCTAGCAGGACACTCAGAGAATTGGTTCAATCAGCTAGCTTTGTTAATGTTGCCACTTGACCACCAGAGACAATCAGATTCAGCCCAGGTCAGACTGAACTGAAAATATATAAATAAAGCATTATTAATGGGAGATAGTACAACATTTTGATCTATCACTGACCCAGTTACAGTCACTGTAGCAGTATCATTAGAGGAACATATTTTTCCAAAGAATACCACAGGACAAAGAACAGATTTAGTCACTTCTTTATGGGAAGAAAATCAACCTGCCATAAGCATCCTTAGCTGAACATCTAGAGTAGGAAGTTTCTAGTGGCTACCTAGGTTTTATTATTAAGCATGCACAATCCAGAGTCAATTCTTTTCACAGTATTGAGACATCAACAACACTGCTGAGATCTATACAGGAGGAATTCTCCCATAATCGATTCTTGTCGTCTACTCTCCTGATAGCACATTTATCTTTTCCACCTAATATCTCTCTCACACACATACACACAACATGTAAAGTGTGTTCTCTTTCACAACAATACTTTGGTGCATTTTTAAAAGACAGAGGAGCAAAGCTTCTCCTACTCAGATATTGTACCAGTTCCCAAACAAAACGGTACTTCAAACATTATAAATATTGCAGATACTTTGTAGTCCTTGGGGTTTAGTGGGAGTGATGAAATATTTTCTTCTTCCTTGCTAGTGACATATCCATGTCTCTCTTTAAGGGGAAACAGCAAGCCAGGGTGGCATATTTTCATCTTCAAGTCACAACACCTACCAAAAACAAGCAACAAGGCTCTCAAATTACATTTACGTGAAAGAAAGTGTAATCTAACTATCAAAGGAATTGTACACTAAAGTGCTCCAACTACTGCAAACCCAAGCTAAGTATAATTTTTCTTGACTAGATTCAAAGAATAACAAGAGTGTTGAAATGTTCAACAGTTACCAACCCTCCTTATCCCAAATTTTTTAATACAGACAACATCTGACAACCGACTCCAAGGAACTGTTGCTGAAACAGACGTCTATGTTATGTCTTGATGCTTGCATATGTGGTCCAGCTTTCCTGCCCTCAGTTCTAAAATAATGTCCTTAAATACATTGACTAGGAATCTCCTACAATCTGTAAATAGTAATTTGCATTATTTTTAGTGTGAAATTGCAAACACCATACTCAGATTTTGTTCTAAAACAACACAACTCCATTGGTCTTCAAACTTTAAATGGTAGATCATCAACAGAAACATGTTTAGTCAGACATCCCATCATACTGAATGAGGCTTTCTCTCAGATTAGTATGCATGGGATTTCCACTAAAATCAACTAAAGCTTGGTTGATTAATTGTTGTAGGTCATATTTAATTAGTGAAACTGAGCAATATAAGCACTTGTTTATTTTGCAAGGTTGGGTTGGTTTTGATGTTTTACTGTAACAGAGAACAAAGAATAAATCACAAATGTGACCTTTCATTATAACAAAGAGTGGCATTTTTTGTTTTTTAAACAGTGTCACATTTCTTTCAATATTCAAAAGCTGAAAGTTAGGATAGTAGTATTCAGTTGGATGGACGATTGCACCTTGAGGGACATCTCTCCTCAAACCTAAAGGTATAGCTGTAAATTTGTATATACAGGAGTCAGATCCGAGGGTCAAGAGAGGTGATAGGCACAGCAGGAGAGAAAGATGATGCCACATTATGCTAGAGCAGATATGACTCCCCACTCCATAAATTCATCCTTCAGCTCATGGAGTGATGTAGGTACAGGGGAAATGAAAGGTGACCTGCCAGCACATCCCTATTCTATCTCATACACAGTTGCTCACATAAGCAAAACTAGTGACTGAATAAAGTTTAAGGTCTATGTGTATGTCAGTAGATTAGTGTGTTATGTATAAAAATGGATGTGTGTATCTGTTGTGCATAGATGTAAGAGCAAGAGTTAAAGTGATCCCATCAGTTTTAGTTTGTTTTTACCCATGGTTTGCTCTGGGTAAAACTGAGGAAAGAAGACACTGAATGCTGTCAACAACAATGTAACCTTTGTGTTGAACCCAAAGGCTATAGTATGGATAACATTGCCAGAGTGGATTCAGGTGAGGCCTATTGCAATTTCAGTGCTTAAAAGACCTTTGATTAGGACAAGGAACCATTAAATCCAATAAGGCAGGAGAAAGGTACCTGACTCCTGCATTTTCCAACTCTCAACTTTCAGCTGCAGCCATCCCTTCCCAACATGACTTTTGCCTTGTTGGTAGGCAGTGTGAGGAGGGGAAAACAGCCATATTCTTGTTGAAAGACATTATTCTACATGTTTCCTCCTTTCCTCTGGCAAAGCAGAAGCCATATTAGAGGATGGCTGTTACAGAATGTTTGAGTCTGAAAGGCCAGGGGAAAAGGCACCCTTTTCCCTCTTGACAGAATTTTATGGTACCTCCTCTTCCTTAAAGATTGGTTAAGGATTAAAGTTACAAGAGCTTTGTCCTGGATTCAATGTGGCAATCCTAGATATGGAAGCTAGAGTAAATGTCAAAATCAAAGACATTAAAGGTAGAATTAATGACCTTTTCAATGTTGTTCTGTACATATTTATTCAGAGACATTCTACTTTTTTGTTTTTGTTTGTAGCATAAAGGATGGTAAGCATAGGACTGCAGTCTGCAAGACTAACTTTCCGCACCTTAACGTTTTCCGGCGCTGGGATGCGGGGATCCCGCAAGCAGTCTCTGGCGAGAGACTCTCGTGTCCGGAGTCCTTCAGCTCTGCACGAGCTGCCTGCTCATGCGAGAGCCCCGCATCTTCCTTCCGCAGTGCAGCCTGGGACCTTCCCAGGCTGCGCTGGGGCAGGAAGCATGACCAGCACAGCTCTGGAGGCTCCACACACCAGATAAGTGCATGCTGGGCCCTGGAGCAATGTGTGATCGTGCACCATTTTCAACTTCTAGCCGAAAATGAAAAGGTGCGCAATCGGTGCCTGCCCTACCCTGGAGCATTGCGCGATTATGAGTGTGTCGTGCGGATCGCTCCTTACAATCGTGCAATGCTCCAGGGGCCCTTTTGCATGGAAAATGCTGTGCAAAAAGGGCCCAATTTTACAAGTTTCTTTTTTTTATAATTAATTTTATTGTGGTTACATCATACAAGACAACATTTCTCATTGTACATTTTACCAAACTATTACCGCTATCTTCCACTCCTCTCTGGATTTCAATACTGTTATTTCATTGACATTTCAACATTATGCATCACATTACATTTGTTAACATACAAGATAGATCTTGCTCTTCGACCCTACTTTACATGTTCCATGATATTCCCCTGATTTTTACTTCTAACTACTCATGCTACCATGAATTAAGAACTGTTACCTGTCAACACCCAACCCATTTCCAGAAAAGTTTGCCATTCTTTGTAAATGTCATCATCTGATTTTCCTTTTAATCTCTGAGAGACTATATCTGCATTCCGATTTTCAATAAAAGTTGCCCACCATTGCTCTATTGTAGGTATCTGCTCAGTTTTCCATAGCCTTGCATATTCAATACTGGCTGTCGTAATCATATACTGCATTATTCACCAATATTTCTTTGCAACAGTTCCATCTAACACATGTGTCATATTTAATAAGTACAGTTCAGGTTTCTTATCAATTTGAACCCTCAATATTTTACATATCATATTGTGTATATCATTCCAATATTTTTTAGCCTTAGGACATGACCACCACATATGAAATAGCGTTCCAACATTCTCCTGGCACTTCCAACACTGACCTGTTCTCATACTATATATCTTAATTTTTCTGGTACCATCTATGGAAAAGCTTGTAATAGTTCTCTTTCAGGTTCTGAGCTGCAGTAAATTTTTGTGTCTGTTGGATTGGGGCAGACTACTTTAGTGTAATTCCACACCCCAGAAGTGGCAGTGCCGCGTGCTTTTTAAAAACCACTTTTCATGAGGTTTTTAAAAGGCACGGGGCATGCAGCCGTGTGCAGCCACATAGCAGCAGTTGGTGTAGATTTGCAGGCGCGCGCAAGGGCACTCCTGCAGACCTGCCAGGGGGTGGGCTTCCGGCTGGCAAGCTTCTCCGGTTGGTGGAGAGCCACTGCCAGTCGTAAACCGCCATTTTGGATGCCGCAGGACACCAACAAGCGTGGAGCAGCGAAAACACACTGCTCCACGCGGCGACGGACTTACCCTGTTGCAGGTAAGGTCCATCCTAGTGTGTTTTCGCCCGTTTCTTCCTCCGCGTGTGGAAAGGGCCTCAGAGTTAATTTCTCTCTTGTCTAGCTGGAAGCTGCCAGTGGGACAGTAGTATCAACATCAAACAGATAACATCTGTATATTCTCAAACTATTGTTTCTCTTTATTAAAATCCAATACAGTCTTAAAAATAAGATGAAATTTAGTCTTAGATCTTTAATTATTTTCTTTTAAAGATGCCAACCCTCAATTAGAAATTTGTCCCAGTCTTGTGGGGTGCACACTCATCTTGGTTCTTGATTGCAGAAAGGTGGCGGCTGAAGAGGCTCTGTTGTTCCATTTTAATCAAAAGAACTCTTCACTTTCATAATTCCAAAGCTATGTTTTATTTTAAAAAGCAGGTTTCCAGTATGGGACCATCAGATCCAGATCCAAACAGCTGCATTTAACAGCAAGGGCAAAAGATGTCATTCCCTTGGTTCATCCCATGCATAATATGTTTACTGAAAAGTAAACACAAGTAATGAGAATTCTGGATCCTAATGGGTGATCTTTCTCTTCCCTCTCTGGCCAGCACTTTTCTGTGAAAGCTCTCCTTGCTACTGAGCTGCATCCAGGAGCATCCCTCTGCTTACCTGCTGGAAGTAGAATCCCCTTCATATTTATTTACAAGATCTTATTTTGTTTTTCCTGACATTAAATAAATACACATTGTATTCTGTTTATGCATGCATTAAACATCTACACCATTTTTGAAAAAGTGTGTTTCCTCCACATGTTAAGGTCGGAGACAGGGGCAGCAAGCCAGCTCGGAGAAGGGAGAGGGAGAGATAGCAGAGTCCCACCAGGAGGAGTCAAAGCAAGCAATTACTCATAGGCAGTCCATTTACCTAAGCCTGAGCAACAAGCAAAAGCCATAGTTAGAGTCCAAAATCCAGGGGTCAGGAGCCAAGAGGTCAATCCAAGGTATCAGGGACCGGGTGCTAGAAGTAAAGAACAGGCAAAGGAAAAGCTTGTAAAAAGTTTGCCACAAGCAAAGGAAAGCTTCCAGGCAGGCAGTTATATAGCCCAAACACAGGTGTGGCCAGTCACCACTTCTTGAACTTAATCAAGGAAGTCTCCCTTTGCTCAGCTTTCTTGAGTCTCCGCCTTGTTTGTGGGCTGATTGACACAGGCTTCAGGGTCTCCTCGGGATCCCTGTTGCCCTAAAGGAGCAGGCAGAGGAACGTCCGAGCCTGCTTGGTCCCTGGCAGCAGGGGGAGCTCTTGAGCTGCAGAACTCATCTCCAGCCAGAGCAACAGGGACCAGCTGCTGCTTGTCATCTCCACCCTGAGCAACAGGGACCAACAGCTGCTGTTTGTCATCAGCAGCTCTGACAAGGGCTTCAGTTATCACACCATAGTTTGGTTGTTCCTGTAGTCACAATATGAAACTGCCTACTTAATGAAATGCCTACAAATCATGGGGTTATATGCAAAGGTGCCTTTGCTTTAGACAAGGGGTAGGCAACTGCTAGGGTTGAGGTGCCAAATTACCTCCTGCAGGACTCTGGCTGCTTCCCCAATTGTGAACTCCATGCCTTCATTAAATTTTGGGAAGGACTGAAAAATTTCCCCTGAAATGACCAATAGGACTCCCAAGCTCTGGATGGTGACCTACTATAGTGAAATAAGACCTTCATGGGCCTGAACAAGGTGAGAAGGACTCAAAATGCCCCAAGCCATGCTAAATGGACCAGCAGTCTCCTTTGTAGAGGCCTATGGATTGCCACTGGCCACTTGGTCACCTCCCAGATTTTGAGCATGAAGATCCTTGGGAACATGTAAAATCATTTTAGTGTTCTGCATATGAATGGCAGCCTGTACTTTCCCTAAACATTTCTGCTAACATAAGCATAGATTCTAGATTCTCAATGATATTTATTACCAATGGCAGCCATCTGTACCTTACTCTGCTTATTCTAAAAGGAGTTCCAACTCTTAGTAATAGCCTTTCAGAGCAGGGTGACTGAATTGATGAAATAGGTACCCCCTCTTGTACAAGAGAAAGCTTTTTCCTCTATGGCAAAACCATCATTGGATATAATCCATCAAGTGCAGTTTTATGTGCTCCAGCCTTCCTCAACCTGAAGCCCTTTGGATGTTTTGTACTCTAGCTTCCATCATGCTCATCCAGCATGGTCAATAATAAGGGATGAATAGAGTCAGAGCACAACACAACCAAGTGCCACACAGTTAAGATAGGATGTGAGTTCATATGCTTATTTTCCCTCAAGTGCCAAGTTACCAAGTCCTTTTCTGTAATGAGGCAGAGATATCTTTCAGTTACTCATGTATACCCAACAGTCAAGCCCTATTCATATATTGCTCAATGGAATTGGATTCAGCACATAAAGAGGTTGCCTTTCTGTCACAATCATTGCTTACCTCACACAGAAATTGACAAGTCTAACTAAGGAGGGGAAGTTTTCAGAACTATACAAATTAGGCTTAATAAGCATCTTCTAGATTTCATTGCTATAAGATTGAAGGGGGCATTAATTTGGAGTCTCCCTTCTGTACTGCTGTCTAGGATACCTAACTGATGTAAATACATGGAAAATACATGTATTGAGTCAGATTACCAGTCCATCTTGTCCAGTATTATCTACATGAGTGGCAACAGCTTTCTGAAGTCTCCAAATGGCCTTTTCTAGCCCTACCTGAAAATCCTAGAGGTTAGACCTCTAGACCATTCAGCATATAGATTGTGTGCTCTGCCAGTAAGCTTCCCTAATACCATACAGGAATCTGCACATTTTTAAAGATGTGGGCTACTTCAAAGACAGTGTTAGGTCTAGCATTTCTCCAATACACTGTCCTAAACTTTCCATTGTTCAGAGATATGGAAAAACCTTAATTTTGTGAAAGTCCTTCCATAACTGTTCTAAGTACATCTGCTCTGAAGTGAGGCACTTTTTTCTCTCCCACTCACACACATATACACATTGTTTTCCTATAGTTGCATGTTGTGTTACTGCCGATGTTGAAACACATGCACCTTGATGCTGATTTCAAGTGTGTATTTATAAAAAAAAAAAAAAAGCGAGAAGAAAGCAAGGAAAGGGCCATCTCAAGAGATCCAATGAACTAGGGAGAATAGAACTAGAAACATGTTTTCCCTGTGCACAGAATTCAAAGAGCAAAATTAAGTTCAGATTCTGTATGAAATTACCAGATTGCAGCGAGTAAAATCCACCTATTGCTCCAGACTGCCTTTTCTTTAGCAATTAATACCATAATGGATTGTTGTTATTAAAAAAAAAAACTGTATTACAAGGCTTTCATTTTCATAGTGGAAACACCTTTGCTAAAATTTAAATTCTAGTGGATGGCTTAATTAGAAGCAACGTCCAGTAAAGCATCCAGTAGAGAAGCTAATTACTTGATTGTCAAATGGAATAACAATAATTTTCCTTACAGTGAAAGCTCTACCACTGTAATTAGGTTATGTCATACTTTACCCTGAAGGGAATATTAAAACACAAGACCAGCCAGTGCCATCCACTGTATAATTTCTATTTATAGACATGAGCTAAATTGCTGCCTCCGTGATACAGCTGCAACATCAATAAACAAAACAACAGCAGCTCTTCTGTTGGTCAATTAAGTTGGCTATGTGGATATTAATGTAAATATGGATCTTGTAAAGACTGTTTTCTGTTGACTAATCATTTGTCTTGAAATACACTAAATGTATGAACACATAAAATATTCAAGAGAGAGGGCAGAGCTAGGCTGTAACCTGCAATGGTATTACATTAAAATACATGCATATATGTGGTAGAACTGCAAAGGACCCTGTCTGTTGCTGCTGGTGGTGTCTTTGTTACTTTGAAACCATCTAATAAATAAAAGGGTTTTTTTCTTATTATGTTCAAAACATTCAAAATATAGAATGCAAACCCTAAATGATAAAAATATCCACATGATAAAGACAGTATAAAACCAGCAGCAAAACTAAAAACACCATATTTAAAACTCAAGTAAAAGCCAGCAGCAAAGTAAGAGTTCGATGAACTTGAACAAACAGTTCTTAAAATGCTTAGGAGAATAAAAAAAGTTTTCTCCTGGTGCCAGAAATACCCTAATGTAGATTCCATGTGAACAACTTTGGGAAATATATTCTACAGACAATAAGCCACCACTTAAAATACATTCCCTCTTTTATAGCCATCCTCACATCATCTAGCAGAGACGCTTGGAGGAGGGCCTCAGATGAAAATACTTGGTTGAAATAGGTAGATATGGGAAGAGATGATTCTTCATCTAACTTTGTCCCAAACTGATTAGAGCCTTAAAAGTTCAAGCTGGTACTTTGAATGTAGCATGTGAATGGACTGGCAGCCCATACAGATGTCAGAATCATGTATAAATTGGTCAGATTCCAGTGATTTTCAGTGTGCCTCCTGTAGTTTGGACCACCTGGAATTTCTGGACCACTTTCAAAGGCAACCCTATGTATAACGTATGGCATTAATTCAAACAGCAGCCTAGCAGGGCATAAATAACAGTTGCAAAGATATCTCTGTACAGGCAGGATCATATCTGGTGTATCAATCTAAGCTGATAAAGGTATGCTGAACTATGAAGGCTACCTGTGCTTCTAATGACATTGCTGGATCTAAAAGCACCACCAAAATATGAACCTGATCCAGAAGAGGCTGGGCACTCCCTCTTCTCCTCCAATGAATAGATGAATCACCCACAACAAGCATCTTTGTCTTGTCTCAGCTAAATCTCAATTTGTTAACCTTCATCCTGTTCATTACCTTGCCTAAGCAGAGCATCAATTGCCTCACCTATATTAAATGAAAATGAAAGACTGAGATGGATGTTATCCACCCACATCATTGAATAATCTATCCTGGCAGTTTCTTAAAAATGTTCAAAAGTATGGCATATAGTACAGAGCCCTGGAGAGCCCCAAAGCACTATTTTCAAGGGGCAAAGAAAAGATCTCCCAGCACAATCTTCTGAATCCAGCCTCTAACGTATGTGCAAAAGGACCACATGACAGATCCCACACATCCCAGCTTAGGCAGCCTGTCCTGAAGTATACCATGGTATCCAAAACTACTGAGAGAACCAAGACAACCAACACAGTCACATTCCTTCTGTCCCTTTCCAAGGTCACATCTGACTTCCAAATTCAATCCCCAAATTTTATTTTGCACTGACCTTGCTTCCAGCAACAGCATCAAAAGACCAGAGGACAGATTAATAAGGCAACCAGGAACATTTTAGTTGTTTAGCACTCTAGTCAGCTGTTTTGGGCTGTCAGTTTGAAAACTACCTCACCCATACTTATGAAGATAACTGAATGATATCACACTGCACCCTTAGCACATTTCTGCCTTAACAGCATGACTTCTATTGTTTTCTTTCCAGCATTATAAGTTTCTAAGTACGGACAATGATGTTCATACTGCTTTGTTTGACCCACCTCTTTCAAAATGGTTTGTTTCCCTTTATTTTTTAATTAAGCAATAATAACACAATTATTTATTTATAATTTATTTAATGTATTTATGTATTGACTCACACCCACAAGGGCTCTCAAGGCAATAAACAAAAAATAAAAAATAAAAAAATGACCTTGGTTTGTTAAAGGGCAAGGCCCTTGTTTAACAGGCACTTCATGAGTTTCAGGTTATTAAAAGTCGTTGGCCTAGAATTTCTTTAGTTTTTTTCTGCAGTGTTATCCTATCAGGTTTGGCAAGGTCCTGGAGACCCCAAACACATTGGCTGCACCAGAAGAATGGCAAATAATGAGATTTGGAATGCTATGCAGTGGGGGTTGGGCCACTTTATTCCTCATTCTGGCATCATATTTGGGTGGCCAGAGCTCTACCGAGTGGATGGGGTGCTCCTGTCTGATCATGGGAATCAGCTGTTCCTAGAAGAATTGAGAGAAGAGTTGAGGGCTGTGTTGCCTGGCCTGGTGGGCAAAAGGGACTAAGTGGACACTTGTCCTTTTCTGTGGCAGATAATGGAAGATAATAAAACTACAGTGATCACCTATTGGCACCCCTTTGGTGTAGGGTAGAGCTCTGGAATCACCTTTTTAGGGCCCTACATCCCAGGGGGCAGTGAAGGAGGTTACCCTTGAGGTTAATCCAGGAATAAGACTATCACTATAACAGTGAAACAGTATCAGGTCCCAGTTGGTTGCTGAACATTGCTGAGGCTTTCGATACCATTGATTGTGCTACCTCTCTGGGCTGCCTTGCTGGGATGTGACTTGAGGCATTGTCGTATAGTGTTTCTATTCCCTCCTGGAGGGGTGAACCTGGTCTCCTGTTCTTTCCCATGACCTTTGTCCTGTGGGGTCCCCAAGGATCTGTTTTGTCCCCCGTACTGTTTAACATATATGAAACTGCTGGGAGAGTTTTGGGGTGCAATGTATCAATACTTAGATGACACCCAACTAAGCAGTTCCTTTCCACCACAATCCAAGGAAGCTTTCTGGTCCTAAACCAGTGTCTGTCATCATTAATGGAATGGATCAGAGCAAACAAATTGAAACTTAATCTGAAAACAAAACACGTATTCATGATTGGACTAGTGTGACACACTATAATTGGAGCTGCCTTTGAAGAGTCTTCATAAACTTCATCTGGTCCAAAGTGCTACAACCAGACTGTTAACTGGGGCAGGTTATAGGAATCATATTATGCCTGTGTTGAAACAGCCCCACAGGCTGCCAGTTTGTTTCTGGGCACAATTTTAAGTGCTGGTTATGACCTATAAAGTCATATATGGCTCAGGTCCAGGCTATTGGCAGACTGTGTCCACCTGTACGAACCAACCTGGCTCTAAGATCATCAGAGAGGCCCTTCTCTTAGGCCCTTTTCACACAGTATTCACCATGGAAAAGGGCCTCTGGAGCATCACACAATTGCGAGGAGCTGTCCACATGATGGCCTTTTTTGCACGTTTATTTTTTGGGCGAGCGCCCCTTGAGCGCCGTGCAAATGGGAGCGCCTCACAAGGCTGAAGTGGGGCCCGGCCGTATTTTTTGATTTTCAGCTTGAAGCCAAAAATAGCCAGCACTCGCACAATGCTTGCACCACCCTCGCGCACTTACCTCCGTGCGGTGCGTCGGCAAGCCGAGCGGGAAGTGCTTCCTTTCCCTGCGGAGCCTACAGCTCCCACAGTGCCCTGTGGAAGGAAGGGGCGGGGCACTCGTGCAATGATCGCATCATCACGTAGTGCCCTGCGGAAGGAAGGAGGGGGAAGCAGCAGCATTGCAAAGGAGGCTTCTCGCGTGAGACGCCCTCCCCCGTTGCGGGAGAAGGTAAAATGCGAAAAGGGCTGATGTCCTCACAATTCTGTGATGCTGCCAGGGCTGGCAGGCACCGGTTGCACACTATTTCATTTTTGGCTTCTAGCCAAAAATGGTGCACAATCACGCATTGCTCCAGGGCCCCGTGTGCACTTACCGTGTGTGTGGAGCCTCCAGAGCCGCAGCACTCGTGCTTCCTGACCCAGTGCAGCCTGGGAAAATCCCAAGCTTCACTGTGGAAGGAAGAGGAGGAGCCCTCATGCTGCCTGCTGACTAGCAGGCAGTGGCCGCAGATCTGAAACAGTGGGGACACACGAGCCTCTCACAAGAGGCTGCTCACACGATCCCTGCACCCCAGCACAGCGAAAAGGTAAGGTGCGAAAAGGTCCTTAGTTCCACCATCATATAAAGCACAGTTGGTGGGGATGCAAGAGAAGGCCTTCTCATTGGCTGCCCCTAGACTCTGGAACTCCCTTCCCAGAGAGGCCCCCTTCCAGCAGCAGGCTAAAACCTTTTTATTCAGGTAGGCTTTTAATAGGAAAGTTTTTAAAGAATGGGATAGAGGGTGCTGTGCTGTTTATTTTAATTGTTGTTTTAAAGAACTTTTTATCTCTTTTACTTACATTTTTATTCTTTATTGAGCTGTCTTTAATTCTGCAAACTAAATTAAATATGTACCATTTATATATTTTTAAATGGTATTCTTTTAATTTCTGAGCCGCTTTGAGTCCCAAGTTTTTTGGGGGGAAAACAGGATGCAAATAAATATAATAACAACTTTAATCATAATATTAATGTGCTAAGTGTCTTGGTTGAGTTGAAAATTGGAGGAGGTAACATTCTTCTCTACAACTAACTGGTTGATTTCCCAGTGCCCTACCAATAACCACACTAATTGTTAATTAATCTCCCCAAGTTAATCTACATTAACAAATACCGAGTAGATCAGGCATGGTTCCTCATACAACATGCTAGTAAGCATCCTATATTCTACTATGTAACTAGCTCCACTCAGCTAAAAACAGTAAAACAACCTAAACATCTTTTTTTCCAAAGAGAATCTTGAAAGTGGAGTTCAATAGCCTCATTTCCTCCTTTCAGAAAAAAAATAGAGCAGTCCTTACTAGCATGCAGAGGTAATATCTATCTAATTAAAATCAATTAAGTTATTGATTAAGTTGAAAATTTTCAAACTGGAATTTCAGCATTAACTCAATCCCAGAATTAGATTATTAATTAAATTATTAATTAATTAGATGAGAAATGATGATAAAGATCCAACAAATTTTAAAGATAGTTTAGTTAATCCTAAGTTTAAAGTAGTTTAAATCAACAAGTTAGTAAACAAGTTTTGGAAGGCAAGCTGGTCCTTTTTGCATATAGGTGCTCTTTCTGTGTTCAACATCAGATGATTCATCAGCCGGGTATCTTCATATGCTCCAAGAATTTTGAAGCTTGTTTCCCTTAATCTTTTGCTAGGATGCATATGACAAACAATGGCAAAATTGCTAGGATTTTTCCAGTGATGGTGGCAAAACTTTGGGGGCATCAGTTTTTTGACAGTGTCAACATTAGGGTGTATCTTCTCATGGGTAAATACTGCAATGCATTCTACATGAGGCTCCTTTGGAAACTGTTCAAAAACGTCAGTGGGTACAAAATGCCACAGCCAGACTGCTAATGGGGGCTGATTACAAGGCACCTGTAAGTCCTCTCTTGAAATATCTTCATTGGTTATTGTTTTGTTTTGGATGCAATTCAAAGTGATGATTATTTCCTATAAGGCTCTGTATCAATGCTTTTCAAACTTTGGTTCTCCAGATATTTTGGACTTCAACTCCCAAAAGTCCCAGCCAAGACCAGCTGTCTAGTTCCCTATGTAGGTCATTCACCAAGGCAATCAAAGCTGTCTCTGTTCCATAACCAGGCCTGAAATCAGATGGAAATAGATCTAGATAATCTGTTTCATCCAGGAACCCCTGGAGTTGGGGATCCACTATGGTACCTTGCCCAAAAGTGGTATATTAAAACACTGATCAATAAATATCCATTACACAGGGATCCAAAGATGAATTTTCAACAAAGGCCCCACAGCAGCCTTCTTTAGGCAGGTTGAAATTCTGCCTTGTTGTAAGGAGGCATGGATTACTTCCTATATCCACTCAGCCAGTCCCACTCCCCTAGCCTATTTAATGAACCAAGAAAGACAAGGGTCTACTATACATGTGGCTCTCATCCCTCCAAGGATCCTCTACATAATACCAGGCTGCACAAACTGAAAAGGTTCCAATAACACTGGAGAAGCAGAAGTTGGAATTGTATCAACTACAGCATCCAGGTCTGAGAGGATCTGTGTAATTTTATCTGCAAAGTGTCCTGCAAATTCTTCCCAGCACGCTGCCAAGTGTTTTGCATTTTCTGCTTGAAGACCAGTGTGCAGTAGGCTTCTGACCACTCAAAAAAGAACTCCATTAACTGGCTCCTTACAGATGCAGTGGTGACAGCAAAAAATAATTTCTTTGCTGCCCACACTGCCATGGAGTAGACTTTCAAATTGGTTCTGTCTCACTTGCTTCATCACCACTTGCCACTTGGTTTGATACCACTCCATAAGAGTGGATGATCAAGAGCAGTGGTCTACACAGCCCTGCACTGTCCATTTCCCCAGGAAGGAAGGAAGGAAGGAAGGAAGGAAGGAAGGAAGGAAGGAAGGAAGGAAGGAAGGAAGGAAGGAGAGGAAATAGCATCTCAGGAAGTGGCTTCACACTGAGCTTGACAAATAAAATAGTTGAAAGAGACTCCAGTATACTGATCAACAAACCCCTGACCAGGCTGGTCTTCTTCTGGACTGAGTCTCTGATATCAAGCAAAAACGTACTCAAAGTGTGAGTAAAACTAAATCTCCTGGTTTTTGTAGGCTGCAGTAGACCATGAAGAAGACATTTCATCCCTCTGTTATCCCAGAGGAACATTACAAGCATATAATCTTGTAAAGACAGATGGCTGCTAACAATAACAGGAAAATGTTCTTTTTTTCCCACCTACATTGGATACATTATGTGTGGGTGGGACAGTGTACAAAGACTGTACTAACTTCAGAGTATTCATGAGCAACTGCTCAGGTGCTCCTGTTTACACTCTATTTTAAGGACATGCACTAGGCTTACATTTCTTACACCAGGGATTAGGAAAGAAATGGCTTACTCTACCAGCTTTCAAGAAAATAACCACATAATACACTTAAGTGCTACTCAGTTAACTTTATTGATCTATGAAACAGGCCAAGTAAACTGCTGGATTCTGTGTAGGGCTGACACAAACAGCTGACCAAAATAAAATGCTTGACCAGATTTTTGTTTGTTGTCAGGCCAATTTCCAGGAAAGCAAGGGACAATTCTCTCCCTGCTGTTCATCCTGAGAGGCTGAGGAAAATCTACATCCTGAGAAAGGCCAATTTTGATAGAAGCTACAAGCAAGTGGCTATCAGCACATGGAGCTTTGTCTCCTGTTTTGCTTTTTTTTTTTTTTGAAGATTTTTTTTATTATTTTCAAAATACAAAAAAAATTATATAAACACAAATATGTATGTCATTATAGTTCTTCTGTTCCGCCCCCCTCCCCGCTTCTCTATATCAAGAATTTTTCCAGTTGAATCCTTCTTCTGCCTTATACATATCTTATCAAATAATCAACATACTTGATCCACAGACATTTTCAAGTTTAGCCAGAGCATTACCCTTTTCTATTCTCTTTCAAAATTTTGAACCATTTTATTCTTAAGGGAGTTTGGACAATAACCTTTTCTAGATGTTCCAGAAACTTCAGCTCTTCTGAAGGGGACATTATTTCCCCTGTAACTCTAAGAGAAATTAGAAGACAAGGCCTAGTGAACTAATGACCCAAATTTATTAAGGTCAAAAATGTATTTCTGTCTCTCACTGTGAAAGACTATAATCCAAAAGAGAATGGGAACCCTGAACCACAAGCTCTTGCACTCCAATATAGAGGTTATTGGGAGGGGTTGCTAATACCCCAGAGGACAGGATCAAATTTCAGAATGACCTTTACAGATTGGAGAGCTGGGCCAAAGCTAACAAAATGAATTTCAACAGAAAGAAATATAAAGTCCTACACTTAGGCAGAAAAAATGGAATGCACAAGTATAGGATGGGGGACGTGTGGCTGGATAGCAGTACGTGTGAAAGGGATCTAGGAGTCTTGGTAGATCATAAGCTGAGTCAGCAGTGTGATGTGGCAGCCAAGAAAGTCAACGCAATCCTTGGTTGCATCAATACGAGTATGGTGTCTAGATCGAGGGAGGTAATGGTACCACTCTATTCTGCATTGGTTAGGCCTCATTTGGTATACTATGTCCAGTTCTGGGCACCTCAATTCAAGAAGGATATCAACAAGCTGGAGCATGTCCGGAGGAGGGTGACCAAAATAGTGAAGGGTCTCAAAGCCATGCCTAAGCTATGAGGAACAGCTTAGGGATCTAGGTATGTTTAGTCTGCAGAAGAGAAGTTGAAGAGGGGACATAGCCATGTTTAAATATTTGAAGGGATGTCATGTCGAGAAGGGAGTGGGCTTGTTTTCTGCTGCTCCAGAAACTAGGACAAGGAGGAATGGATTCAAGCTGCAGGAAAGGAGATTCCACTTGAACCTCAGGAAGAGCTTCCTGATGGGTCAGAGCTGTCCAGCAGTGGAATATGCTGCCTCGGAGTGTGGTAGAGTCTCCTTCTTTGGAGGTTTTTAAGCAGAGGCTGGATGGCCATCTGTTGGGAGTGCTTTGATGGGTGTTCCTCCATAGCAGGGGGTTGGACTCGATGGCCCTTAGAGTCTCTTTCAGCTTTATGATTCTATGATTTTATGATTCTGTGATAGTTGGCCAAAGCTGCCAAGTCATTGCTGCAAAGCACATATGCTGAGAAAATTCCATGAAGGTAAAAATTTGATAGAAGTTTTGTCTTTTTAGGCACCAGTTGATCATACACTGCCTCATGGAAGAGAAAAACTATCCCCCAGTTCTTGCTATATAACTTTTCCCCCAGTATTTTGCTGGTATAGCAAACAAAATACACTATGTAATATACTTCACAGTGTCAATTTGCTCTTTCAGAAGAATGTCCCTAGCACCAGGATACACAAGTTACCGAGACACAAGCATTCTTGGGGAGTTGACAGATGCCAAGTGATTTTCATTCCCCCTTCACTTCCTCATCCCAACAACCCCAGCTGTAGGCCACATCCCCAGATCCCATTTGTTAAAAAAATGCAAAGGTTGGCAACCACAGTGTTTGTAACAACTTGTTTGCTTGAAAGATGTAAATCTCAGGCTCTTAATGCTACAATCTGTTAATGAATATGCCCATATACAGCTCTTTTAGTCAATGTAGGAAATCCTGGCTTGGTTCCAGTGCTGCATGACTCCACTAGTTCGGCAGTGCAATTGGACTTTCTCTCCTTCTCCTCCTTCACAGCCCTCTAACCCACCTCCATTCTGCTTTGAAGCATTTCCCAGCCTGCCAAAGAAATGGTAGGGGCTGGGGGAGGCAAAATCAACTCCATTCAAGTTCCTTTGAAGGAAGTAGTTTCATGGAATGAAAAATACCACTGGATTCAGTCACTGTATATTTGTAGCCTATATGTAGATACTGATGTCAGAGCCATCAAAATGATTTGGCACACATCAACTTTTAATCCCAATTTAACTCTATTTTAAGCCCCCAGAGTCACATTTTCTTCCACCATTCACACAGAACTCAATCTACAATGTAGGAATTTTATACTTTTGTTACTTGAAAGGTTGTAAACCATTTCCCTAACCTTCAGCCATAGTCAGCTGTTGCTTTTTGATAGACCAAACTTGCCCAAGTCAAAAAATGTTCCAGAAAATCTATTTCATATGTATATATTTGGAAACTCAGAAGCAATGTTCTAGCTCATGTGAAAATGTTTTTGTTTTTTGTTTCGTTTTTTGTTTTGTTTTTTTCCTGACTCAGGGTGCTTAGATATTATGGGATACCATTGTATTATGGAATGCACAATACGCTGGAATTCCCATTGCAATTAGGAAGTACTTTAGTCAAGGCACTCAATTGATTGTTTAACTACCTAGATGAGGATTAACATGTGAAACATCTAGGTTCAAACTAAATTGCAGGGCATACTTACTACTTCTCAGGACTAGTGTTCGTACTGCTCAACTTCAGTGTCCAGTTTGTCATATAGAAAAAACAACTCTTTATGAGTTGGGAAAGCAGCCAGATAATTACTAATAATCTGTATTTTATGGCTCTTGTAGTAGTAGCTTTAATATTTATTTGTAGTTTCAGTGGATATCATCATTATTGTTGTTGTCACTGAATACAGTGATAACAATGACAACAACAATAATGATGATATCTACTTTTGCTCTTTGTCCCTTTTTTATAGCAACCACAATCTTATTTACTGTATACTGTGTTTCAAACCTGTGGTGACATTGCTGTAAGTCACAGAAGCTCATGTACATTTACAGCTTCGGGCAACAGTGATTTTTAGAAGCTGGAGGGAAAGGTGATTTTGTGTGTGAGAGTGTATGTGTGTGCGTGTGTGTGAACCTGGGTATAAAAACACCAGAGGGAATCTGGGTTTAATGAAAAGCTGCCTCCCAGCTGACACATCAAATGAAGTCAGTGAGTTATGAAAAGAGATTGACAGTGTTAACAAGGGGGCAATATCTTGCAATTCCACTCCTGAGGTTTCCCAGATATATAGAACTAGTAATGCTAAGAAAGGTCAACTCCCCTAGGCAAGGCGTTCAGGAACATACCCTCCTCTTGCCTTCCGACTGATTCCAGCAAGAAGCAAAAGTATTAGTATCAGAAGGCTGCAGTCATCCACAGCTAACTAGCACTTCTGAAACTATAGAAAACTGAAATACCATTCAGTAATAGAGACGCTAAACCTTTATTGCTAAATAAAGGAACAGCAAGTATCCTAACCATCATTACTAATACTTCACAATTTATTTAACTCCAAATATTCCCAAGTTATCTCATCATAAATTAATTGACCACAACAACTAGTCAAAATGTATTCTTGTGAAGTGCTCACAGCTAAAGATAGAGGTTTAATACTGATTACAGAATAACAGAATTCAGCCTACTTACTAAGTCTTTCAAGATATTCATGGAAAGGTTATTCTGTGGTGTTCATTGATTACCATTGTTTGCCATTAATTCTAAACCATGTATTCTTGGCTGCTGCCTCATCAAGCAAAACTGTTTCTAATCAGTGAGGAATATGGGTTGATAAAGATATTAAGCTAGTTCACAACTCTGGAGAATACACATAAGAATAAATCTCTGCCGAGTCTGGTACTCTGTTCCTACAGCGGCCAACCAGATACCTGTGGAAAGATCACAAACAGGACAGGAAAGCCATGGATGAGTTTACAATCTTGCACCCTCAGGTATTGCTGGACACAACAACTCCAAGAATCTTTAAATATTCTCCAGGATGACGAAGGATAATGAGGGTTGCAGTGCAAAAGATCATATAAGGCCAACAGATCTAGGCACATGGCTAGTAGCCATTGATAGCCTTACCTGTATAATTTGTCTAAGCCAGCCAAGCTGGCAACCATCACTATATCTCATGATAGCAAATTCCAGAGTTTAGAACATTTATAGTCCTTTCACACATCCAAATAAAAATTCTCCTATATATACAAAACTTACTTGTGAAGAAAGAGACTATGCAATAACCTATCTTTCTGTCCAACTCTCTTTGTGGACATAGATATTTAGATACATAGGTACAAGCTCAGTCCTCCAGCTGAATTCCAAAGTACTTAGCCTTGGGAACATTATCAAATACTCTCACCCAAAAGTTGTCATTGGTCTTCACATAACACCAAACATTTGATTAAGAAGAATTGCTGTATTTATTCTCAACAGGATTAACTTTTGGGGACAGCCCAATGCAACAACAAGTCATTGACCAGGCTGGTAAGAAGAGGTTCTCTTCAAAATGGTGATAGAAGCACACATGTTCCTCACTTGGTACATAACTTGTCTGAGGTTAAACATCCGCTATGTCTCTGTGACTCACACATACCAGTAACCACTTGTTACCCTAATTTCTGGGGGGTCCCTCAGAGGACACATAGACTGACCCCAATTTTAAGGGGATTTCCAAGTTGCACCAAGCATGCACTCAGCACCACATGAGAGGTAGGGTAACCTTGCGAGACCTTGTAACTTTTATGGGGTCAGGCTGAGTCAAAAACCAGACAAAATTAATTTATAATTATTTTATTTATTTAAAACCTAAGTCACTGTGCTCACTCACGCACCCACTCATGCAGACCTAAGAAAAGTAAAGAGAGGAGAATTGATAGGGGATTTAAAGAGGAGAGTCCGGGGAATATGACACCTGATCCTGACATCCGGGAGTCTGAAATAGCAGTGGAAAGACGGAGGCGTGGAAACTCAGCACTTGGAAGACTGAGGGGATTGCTCAAATGGACAAAAGAAGCAGGAAGCGATCTGAGAAAGCGCTCGGAAACTGAGGGTAGTTATAGAGGGAAATGTGCCTGGAGGGTAGACAGTCCCCAGGGAGAACAATAGGTGCTTAGTGGAGACAAAGTCTCCGAAAGGTCAGGGCTTGACTTGATGGGTTTCAGTCAGGGTTATCAATAGCCCTGATGGCATGTAAATGGGAAGCACTTGACAGTTGACTAGTCAGATGCACTAATCCCATCAAGCTGACAGTTCAGGGCTGAGAACCTTTTGTGTGCTTGCTGCATACTTTGGGTTTCGATATGTACTTGCCTGGAGGTCTCCTGAAGCGGTGCGACAGAAAGTTACTGGCCTGACCAGGATTTTTCCTTGTATTTTTCAGCCATTCAGCTGTGCCCGTATGCGTGCTCATCTGGGGGCCTCTCAAGCACATGGAGGGGCATTAATAGTCAATTTATATTAAATTGTAGACCCTGAGTTCAGGCTTATCCATCACAGTAACATTCTGCTAACCACATTAACAGTGGAGGAAGCACAAATCATTGCCAACAATGTAAGATTGCTCCATTAAAAACAACATCACTCCTTCCTTTACATCAAGCCACTAATGACATATAAAAATTGATATCTGTAACAACATGGCAGCTTGGCCTACCTCCTATAGAAGACTCCCTTGTAGGAATGCTATGGACCTAGCCACAGCCCTTGTGGAGTGGTTACAGATTGATTCAGGGAATATCTTTACTAATGGATAGCCCAGATTAATTACATACGCTGCCCATTTAAGACAAGTAATAGGCTGTGACAAGTAAGTCATCGTAAGGACCAGCACAGAAAATGAAGAGCTTTGATGAAGAATGGAAAGGCTTGATCCTTTTCACATGAAATGACAAGGCATATCTGCTATCCAGAGAATGCAAATCCACTTCCTTCATACCAGCACACAATGATATCTTGTAAAAAGTTAAAAGCTGATACTAAGTTTAGAAGATATTTCTGCCTGAGAGTAACTTCACCTCTGAGAAACATGAGAGATGATTGGTCACAGCTAGCTGATATAAGTTCTACAGGAAAGGCAGTCTCAATTGCCAATAAGTACAGATATGGTGGCCATAGGCTCAAACAGCTTTTTCGTAATAGGTGATAGAACCACAGCCAAGTTCCAGACTGCGACAAGGAGATGCTTTGTCAGATGGAGGTCACAGTAACCTTTAAGGGGGAAAAAGTCATGTCAGGGTGACAAACCTGAAAGCATCCAGAAGGAGATGAAGAAAGTGCAACAATCAACTTTAAGAGAGGAAAGAGACAACAATCTTCACCTCAGCTGGGCAGGAAAGCCAAAAATATCTCACACATCAATATCAGATGTGCCAATGTTTTGAGATAATCAAATGTTTCTAAGGAGCTTTCTGCAGCACCCTCCTGACCTGCCATAGGGATGGGAGAAATGATGATGACGGTTCTGTATGACATCGTTGTGGTCTTGTCCCTTTTATCCCCAGGTGGTGCGATCATTGAGTAAATCATTGACAAAGTTTCTCTGTCAATGACCTGTGATTGTGCCACCATGGTGGACTTACCTGGTCTGCAGAGGGTCTGGAAGCACAATGGCTGTGTTTCCTGCTCCAGCACAGTCTGGGAAAGTAACAGGCTGCACTGCAGAAGGAAGAGGTGGAGCCATTGTGCTTCACTCACCACAGAGGCAGCCGGTGCAGAAGGGAGCACTCCCATCACACTTCCCTCCTGGCAGCAACAGGAAGAAAGTAGGGTGCAGAAAAGGCCTTCAAAGCTCATGGGAAGGGCATAATGCTGACACCATAACCAAGTCATTATCCTCAACATATCTAACTATAGAGGGGTACCACCTTCAAACATGTAAGTTTCCATTACTCTGTATGGCCAATAAGCAACTGTTAGGCCTCTGTTAGTCAACATGTTTTTTTTTTGGGGGGGGGGAACAACAGTCCAAAGTAGCATGATTTTGATCTCCAGTTTTCTTTTGAATAGCACTGTGGGGAAAGCTACAGCTCTTCTTTGAAAGTCACCTAGTAGTCTCATGATTTGTTATTTACCTCTACATTATACAGTGAGATCTGAAAACAAAAGTGGAGTATAAAATGGAGAAATGTAGCAAGACCAGAGTCTGGAAGGTTGTTTTTTTAAAAAAAGTAATCTGTTAGTATTTTCAAAGAAATCCTTTATTTTAAAATCTTATTTTAAAGGGCTATTACATTGCTAGTTATGTGACTTTCCAGTTTCTTTTCTTTCAAGAGTTGAAAAGATTAAGATTTGAAAAGAAATATCTCAAAATGCCCCAAGAAAACACCTTAGCCCCTTTCCCCCAAAAAACAGTGAGAAAATAATAACAATTAAATCTTACTCATTACTCTGATACACAAAAATAACAATTACAATTGAGGAAAGGGCCATTGTCATGCCCTTGCTATGCCCAAAATGTAGTACATTGCAAGTAACATCATTACTTGCAATGCATCACTTGCAAACTCTTAGGAAGAGCAAGATTGCTCAAATGAATCAGTACATATGACAACAGCATATTGAAAGACTTTGAGTGAAAATTTAGCCATGATGACTTGATTTTCCAGTTTTTGTTAAATTAAGGTTTTATATAAACTTGACAATTAACTCCTGGCTGCATACTTCTACCTGCCATATTAAAATTTCTGTGTTCTGATTACTGTGATTAGTGATCAATACAACAATAGTGACTCAGACTGTATTGTCTGCATTTTGGCTCATACCAAACTTCCAAAGTTCTGACTCATTCTGAGCTGCTCTGCCTGTCCTACTCATTTCTTCACTTAAACTTCTGCAAACATTTACTTTATCCTTCTGTTCCTTGAAACTGTATTTGGAAAACCTTTTGCAATTTTGCAGTTTTGCTAAGTGTTCCCAAATAGCCATAGCCAATTTCTTCTAGTATGAGATGAAGTGGTATTGCTTCAATGTGGTAAGGACTATGAAATCCAGCCAAACGTAGAAACGATTGAGCAGGAAATGAACTGGAAACCATAGATTGGATGTGACCCTCCCCCGCCTTTAAGACCCCCCCCCCAAATCAATCCAACATATTAATACCAAAGACTACAAAATCTACCTTGAGATTCCAAATGTTTGGCAGTCTGTTTGGGCCATACTCCATTGGAATTTGTCAGCCTGTAAGCTATGTCTTTGTTACTCCCAAGGGGGGTATTCACATAACAGGATTATAGCACTGTTAATCCACTTTAACTGGATGGAATCATGGTATTTGCAGTTTAGAATTCCCAGCCAGAGTACTCAAGTGCTTCACCTAACTATAAGCCCTAGGATTCAATAGAATAATAGTGTTCTAATTGTGTGGTATTCATTGGCCCAAGTTTGCAAGAAAAAACAGTTTTCAGGGATGGAACTCTAACTGTAATATACATTATAAGTCTTCCATATATAAACATAATTTTTTTAAAAAAATCATGTCAACCTATATTAGTAAAGGGTCTCTCAGACATCATGTTTGTGTCTGTGTTTGTGCCTTCAAGTCACCTGTTGACTTATGGTAACCCCATGAATTTCACAGGCATTCTCAGAGATGGTTTTGTCAGTTCCTTCCTCTGAAATATATATTTATCCCTGCATGAAGTATGACTTGACTCTAATGCCAGTCTCAAATATTCCACACTTGTCCCATGATAGATTTCACTGCCAGGACTTAAGGCTGCAACTTCCCAGCCTGTAGTTTGGAATTAACCTAGTGAGATATCTGACATCCTATGGGCTCATTGTGACTTTGTTTCTCTTTCCCAAGAAGAAAGGATAGGACAGCATAGAGAGCATGTGTTGAACAGATTCATTGGCCAGATCTGTATGATTATTAATTACCTGACCTCCAGGTCCTCATGAAAAATTAAGTAGGTTAGAGCATTCATTTGTCAGTCTGTAGTTCAACATTCACTTTTTGCCCTCAGCCACAACTACAGTACTGCGAACTGCACCTAATCCCTGAGGTAATTCCTACTAAGATGTGGAGGCCTGAAGAGCAAAGATAAACCTCAGTGGATCATAGTTACCAGGGCAAGTTTACAGCAGATGGCTGCAGTGTTTCAGGCCTTTCAAAACCAGAACAGTTTGGGCATACCCTGGTGGTGTCTATCACAAACTTTTGCATTGAGGTGAAGTAGTAGGGCCTGAAATCTGTAGGGTATGAAGTGCTATTTGGCAGCCCTGGCTTTCAGAACTAAAGAAGCAGGGTTAATCAATTATTTGACATGTTTTAGCAGTGCTCCTTGATCCATCTCTCCAAACATCAGCTCAGATAGATGTGACAGTCAGGAGTGCTTATTATCAGCTGCTGTACCTGGACAGTTTCATTTACTATTGTATTCAGATGTTGAATCATTGATAGGATCACTGGAAGCCCATTAACACTGGGCTTTCCCACCTAATTCATCTTGACCTTATGACCCACTCATCCTGACCTAGCCCAGTCTTACAGACAGTGTCATGCTTGCTACATGTTTCCCAGCTATAAATTTCCAGTTTTTATATAAAAATGACATTTCATGCCTATTTTGCTATCCTGCAAGATGAGGTGTATAAGGGGTGGTAACAGTATTAAAGACCTATCTCTTCTGGCAGGCCTACCAAGTCAATTTTAAACTATGAATTTTAAGCTTGTGTTTTAATCAAGATTTACATGTTAAATGGTTTCATGTGGTTATAGTTTTATAATATACTAGTGTATTTACCTGGTGTTGCCCAGGATTGTAGTTTCTCATAGGTAATACTTGTTAGAAATGCCTTAGGAATTACCATATCTTACCTTAGGAATTAGATGTGGTTGAAATACACAGATTTCAGATCCTGTGTGTCCAGTACGTCACTTTTCCTCATATTCCCCAATCCAATCTGTAATCAGAGTTATTAACATACAGAGGTTGGGTCCCTGAGGGAATATACTGCCCTTGTTCTTATTGCTCGGCCTCGTCTTCATAGCAACTGGCCTGAGGCACAAGAGCTCTCTGGCTGAGAATTCTAAGGGTCCCTCCCTGAACCGCCAACCCCAGAATTCCATAGAATTTTCACAGCCAGTCAATCATATGAGGTCTCCTGGCCTCACACAGCCAATCATATGATGTCTTCGCTTGCCTGATGCAGACAAACAGACAAGCTCACTCACAAACTTTGACTATTATATACTTTGACTATATCATATTTTAAATCTATGTTGCACTCCACCTTGAGCCTTGGGGAGAAGCATGTAAGAAATTCATTTTTATTGTTGTTATTGTTGTTACTGTTAAAGGAAAGTCCAGGAAATCAGGACTGCTTTATCAATTAGGCACTTTAGACATAGTGTCTAGGGTCTAGAAAAAATTAGGGCCTATGAGAACAGGTTGAATTTTAAAATTTACTGGAATTGGGAAGAACTGGGACATGTGGAGGTGAGGCAGAGTCAATATATGAATTCCTAGTGCCCATGAAAACGCTAATGTGGCCCTGCGGGAAGTGAGGCACTTCTAGACACAACAAGCAGTCTACATTTTCAGTAGTGTTGAAGGACATTTATGCCTTTCAGAATAAAATATCCCATATACAAAACCATGCCTGCTTCATGCTGCCATACTCCCCATTTTCCTTATGGCCTTCAAGGTCAGTGACCCAGTTTCCAGGTCTAGACTGCAGAAGTTCTGAGGGATTTGGAGTGAACCATATACCTTGTGGCATCCTTATGCTGAATAAGTTCCAGATGGACCTGCAGCATGAAGAAGCTAAGGTGATTCCAGCCCCTAAGTATAGGTTCAGAAGTATGCCAGGTGAGGAGCATGAAGATTGAGGGTGGATAGGACACTCTATTTTGTTATATTGACATTTGTTACATTCACCACTAATGAGACATTGGTTTGGGTCTGTAAGAAATGCAGTGTTGAATAAAATCAGCCTCCATACAGAGTTCTTTTTGATTCTGTTTGTGATAGATGATGATGCTGTGATTGAGGAGCAACTAATTGTGCAGGGGGCTGAGCCAGTGACTGAGCAAGTCAACCTGCAGATATCCCCTGCACTGGAAGGTCAAACAGAGACTGCGGATGTTTTCACACAGTGTTTCTAAAGTGAGAGAGCCCCTTGAGTGTTGCATAAATGGGAGGAGCGGTCTGCAAGACGCACTCCCATTTACGCAACGCTCAAGGGCCTGATGCGGACCGTGCATGCACCTTTTCATTTTCGGCTTAAAGCCCAAAATTGTGCGCAGTTGCGCAATGCTCCCGGGGCCCACGCGCACTTACCTGGCATGTGGTGCGTTGGGGGCCGGGCTGGTCGCACTTCCTGCCTCAGTGCTAGCCTGCAATTACCAGGTTGCGCTGCGGTAGGAAGGGGCGTGCGTGTGGCACTTGTGCAACCAGGAAGCTGCTACAGAACTGAAGCAGCAGGGAAGCGGCAGCATTCCTGCTGAGGCTTCTTGCGCGAGCGCCACTCCCCACCTCCGTGAAAAGGTAAGGTGCAAAAAGGCCCTGAGTTGCCCCAGCTAGCTCAGGATGGAGAGGGAACCAGCAGTGATGCAGAGGAGTGGCAGCCAGCTGTGTCCATCAGCCCTCAATCACGCAGAAGGCTGAAATGGGTGGCGGAGAGGGAGGCTGCTTGGACTAGGCTGAGGAAACAATAATGAGCAGCATCTGCTCACAGGGGCTATTTGAGTCTGCTGATGTGGCTGCTCCTTGCTTGCAGGAAATTATTAGCAAGCCCTCACAACCTTTGTGTCTCCTGCTCCCTGAAACCCTCCAGACGGATCTCTGCCTCCTGAACCTTTGGACTGGACCTTGACCTGACTTGGCTTGTGTTTTCCTGGTGTTTGGTAAATTCGGACTCCCCAAATGTTCCTGGCCTCTCTCCTCCCTTGCTGGCTGCATCTCAGCAGGGAGAAATTTCTGACACTGTTCTTCAGTGTTAGAAGAGGTTCTAGAGCTACTGTGCTGGTTTACTGAGAACCACATGTTAACATTCGGAAGATAACATTCTACAGCTTTCAAATGATCCATTACACCATTTCTGAAGGAAGGAAATATCAGGATAGTATCAGTTCTTTGATGCCTGCTGTCTTATCTGGTTCCACTTCATGAACATGGTTTGAGTATGTTTGGTTGTTAATCTGTGGGTATGATATGATCTTTTGGATTAGCCGTAGAATCCACGAAGTCAGCTCTAGGTACCAGTTATCTCTCCTAGTAAATATGCCACAGTTAAAGAGTTTCAAAGGTAAAGCATGCTCAGAAATCAATCCAAACATGTTTTGGGGGTGATAGGAGGACTACAGTGGAGAGGACAGAAAAGTCTATGGATTCACATTAGCACAAGATTGGATTTAAGTCACTCTACTGTGAACCATCACATAGGCAAATGTGGAATTCCATACTAATACAGGTACTTACTTCTTTTACTTTTCAATATTGATGTATTCTGCCATTTTAAGGAGCTTGCCATTCATGCAGTATAGATACAGAGAGTTTTGCTTTGATAAGTTTGGAAAACTCATAAAGAATTCTGTATGCATAGCAAAGACTCTGGATGTGTGCAGGAGATGTTAGATCAGGGACACTGTGTTTATCCCATTGAAGTTGTCAGTTCTACCAAGTAATTACACTATCTGAAAGCACCCTGCCATTGTCTTGTAGGCAGATACTTCTTTGACTAGAATGTATATATTCTGTGAAAGAGAAGCAGAAAACAGAGTCCCAATCAGACTGTTCCTGACACATGCTGAAGGACAAATTGTAGGAGAGAAGTCACTACATCTGCTTTTCAGTAAACCAGAACCACAATCAAAGAGTTAAATCTCTCAAATTTACAGAGAATTAATGAAATTGTTAATTTCCAATTGACAACATTCTGTGGAAGTGGTGTCATGAGACACCTAAAAAACAAAAGATACACACACAAACATACAGATAGAGAGAGAGTGAGAGAGATTGAGAGAGACAGAGAGAGGACATGACTCTTCACATTTTATAAATGTATTCCTATGCATTCCAAATGTTAATTGGGATTATAAATCTCTGTGAGCTTGTTTGATGCAGACCTTGGTTTTGCTAACAGTAACCCGATGTTATATCTTTAAGGCTATGCAATTAAAATGACTAATATCATCACGAGGTACAGCAGTAAAATTGCATGTTAATTGTAAAATCATTAGAACCGACACTTGGCCTATCATTTGACTGCACAAACACTGTGGTGGTAAAATGCTAGCAGCACTTTTTTTTTCTGATACTGCATATATAATTAGAAAAAAACCAACTACCTCCTGTCAGGGCTTTCTAGCTAACTATGGAGCAGATTGCTCTTTTTATCACATATAAAATATGGTGTGGTTAAGGTGTTTTTTTCAGAACTATACACATAAAATAGTATTAAAGAATGAACGAACAACACAGTCACACAAGATTCTACCTCCATCTGGGCTAAGCATAGGCAGTGCAACAAGTGTTATCTATGTTTGAAGCTACAGTCTTAAGATAAATGTACACAGGGCAAATCTGATGGAAAAAAACTCCAGGCATTTTCAGTAATTGGAGATTTGTAGACACTCCCCCAAGGGCTGCTGTTAATGCGATGGCACCTTTCTTCTTCTCAGAAGGGAGCAGAATCTGGAAAATGACAGATAAAATTATTATTATTTTTTACAGATTAATCTAGGTAAGTGGATAGACAACCATTGTTTCATTGTAAACAGATTATAATAGCTGTCATGGAAGAGAGTGTTGTTTTTAGGTTATGTGAGGAGAAAAGGCATGGTGACAGTGTGACTAATCTATGCAAGTGTCTGCTTGGGTTGCAGGAAAAGAGTTTGAGCTCATGATTCATTGCCAGATTTTCCAATTAAAATAAGTGCTCCAATTAAAAGATGTGTTTTGTATTTAGGTGGACACGGCAGCAGGAAATGTTTCTCATCACCCAAAAGCCAAGAGGTGAGAATGTGAGAATAGAGTGCAAAGATGCTTTGTGGTGAAAAGATAAAGCATATGAGAGGACAAATATAGATGCTTCCAGACCAATGGATTCTTATGTCTACCAGTCAAGACTCTCTCTTTCCTTAACAGATTTTGGGAGAAAGGGGAAGCTATGAGAAAGTTGCAATGGATGATGATGGTCTGAATTGTATTAATGGTTCCAAATGGAGTGGACTCATTAAATCAATGGGATTCAAATAAATTTTAATTAACCATTCAGCAATTGATTCAATGAGTTTATATTAGCTAGGACCTAGATCAGTATAATATGTCCTTCCCCACTGAATGAGGCAGGGGGACAGCATAGCAAATGTCCCATTTAGAAGCACCGCTATGCTTTTTATGGTAGGGGCTGTCGAGAGACATGCTTCTGAACACTATTACCATTCGGGTGACGCCATTTGATTTCACTGTTTCCCACAGAGTTGAAATCAAGAATGAGGCTTTGCCTAACATGTCTTGTGGGCGTATCTAGCTGAATTTCTCCAAAAATATTTAAACTACTTCAAATCATTACTGATACACTGTCTGTGCTAACAAGCAATGGCTTAAATTTCCATCGTTGACCCATTATTGAATGTGATTGTTGCTGCTGCTGCTGCTGCCTTTTTTTTTTTTTTAAACTGTGTTAGCAAATCTGGCTAGGCGTGGATCACCGAATGATGAGCCATGTGTCTTAAAATTACAGTGGTGGTGTGGCACATGTAAGCCACTGGACACTGTAAGAATCTGCTGCAAAACAATTTGCAATCATTTTTGGCAATCTCCTCTTGCAAATAAAGTAACGAACACAATAAAAACTGGATTGAACTTTTGCTTATAATAATATAATTTTTACTGGTTCTACATAGAGAAGACATTTCTTAAAAAAAAAATTACATATCAATGTTTCCTTTTTATACTAGTTAGAACACTAACAAGACTATCAGCTTTCCTATTTACGGTGATCAAATGATCACCAGTGGGAGGATATTTGCACTCTTGTGATATAGAATCACATAACAGAGTTGTCTTGTTAGATCTTTATTCATCTGATGTATTACACAGAAGTTGTTTCCGTAATTAGAACTACACCTTAGGTAGGTCACTGTTTCTGTTGTGTTATTTTTCCAAATTACCCTAGATAAAATTATTAAATTTGATGTATCTTCTCATTATAGGCTCTCAGTTATAGCCCAGTGTTAAGGCTGGATTTAATGAATTGCTTCCAACCTTTATAACTAGAAACTAGTGTTGAGGCAATAGTACTACAGTGTATCTTCAGAAAATGGTTCAGAGGATTGATTTGAAATTTGACAGTGTAGAAGAGGTTGATTTGAAGCTCAGTGTGAAGCTCAGAGCCTCTTTCAGCTCTGTTTTTCTCTGTGGGTATTGGTTGCCATTTAGATAGTTGTAACATGGAGAACTAACTTCAATTGAAAAGACTCCATATATCCATTTCTGTGGACACAAATCTGGGCGTAAGTGTACCACTCTGCTACTGACAATCCAGATGCAAGACGGTAGTGAAGCTGGAGCTAATCACAATATAAAACACCACAATATATCCATATTGCCTAAATAATATTTCTGTTAAAGGCACGGCAGCTGCAATTTACCACTCAATTTAGAACCTGAGCAGGTTCAAAACATGAACTGAAAGGTTCATGGCTTTATACTGAAAGGTTCCTTTGTTAACAAATTAAGAACATCTGTGCATTAGATAGAAAAGTGGAAAACTATGAAGACTTCTTTGAAGTATGTGTCAACTACAATATATAATTCCACTATCTATAAAATAGCAAAACTACAAGGGTTGAGTGAGGAAAGCCCATAATGAAGGAGCAGCCACATCCAACCTCTGCCGGGCTTCTAATGGCCAGGACTGAAAGTAGAAAGGTTTTATTGTCACTATATCAGCTGTTCTCTTTGTGTGGCTAGTTCTAGTCAATCCTCTACCGGCCACATTCTGTACCACCTGAACAACTATCCAAGTAGACTCTCAAGGCTATGAAAAAGACAGCACATCCTAGTAGTGTCCCTTACTTTGGTTACCTTAGAAGTTTGTCTAAGAAGGTCACAGCTGCCACAAAGTGAAATGCACAGGCATCTGAACAGCTAAGGTCAAGATCAGATGTAACAGCACCCTATGAAACTGCTTTTGATGGAGCAAGGAGTTCCACAACATCCAGTTCCACAGTCAAATGAGCAAATAGCTTTCACCTTATCTGAATTGAGTTTTCACTTCTTTGCCTCACCCATCCCGTGACTGAGCTTAGCCAACCACTCAAGAATTTTGAAACATCTTACCTTACAAATGCTTTAAATGTAGTTGACCAGGAACTCCTTGTTGTACAAATTCCCATATAATGAAAGAGGAAATCTCATGAAGACTGATTGATAAGTGGATTGATTATTGGATCAGCAGATAAATATGATGGCACAGAACCACACACTGCTAATTTGCATGTTAACTTAAATATATACATTCAGGATCCTATTTTAGTAGCCTGTTATCATTTGCAATGGTTAAGAACACATTTCCGCAAGAACTTCTTCTACTAATTGCTTTGAACTTTACAAGAGATCAGATTGCTTGAAGAAGTTTCTGAAAAGGTAGATGCAATGTGGTCTAAGAGAACTCATGCTGGCTTGGCTCCTGCCTGCTTCCTGCACTGGCATTGAGATTTCCCTCTTCCTATCTTCAGCATGTACCAGTGGGGGACTGGACCAGGCTGACAGGTGCCATATGGATTGCCTATCTTCAGTCTACATTGATGACAGCTAGAATGGCTCAGCACAAATGAGTCTTTCATGTCAGAAAGCCATTACCTCTTGAATGACAAGAGTAGACATATTTGCTATTCACTGTTGATGTCATTTCTCTTAAAAATTATAGCATACAGAATAGCAATCATTCTGTGGAATAGCCAGCTAGTAATATATGCAATACATTGATTGTTGAAATTGTAACCATGTGCAATTTGCATTCATTTCCAAGAAATTTGATTTCTTCTCAAATGATACAAATTAATTATCATGCAAGTATCTATGGAGAAAGTGATCTCACTTGTTCTTTCAACTTTGACAGTCTGCACAGATGCACTGAGTTTAGGTATCCCAGTGGCAGCCTGAAGAGGACACCAAGATTTGTCCTGTTTATGTCAGGCAAGGATAATTCATGTGAACTTGTGCCAAGTATTCTGCTGTATGGATAAGAAGAAAGTGCTAGATGGGTTAGTGCTTTACAGTTGAGGAAATTGTTTTATTAATCCTTTTTGTTTAATTAAAACATAGTTTCCAAATCATTATGACATTCACCAGCAATATGATTCTATAAATGCTTAACAAACCTTTAAGGCTCAAACTCCACATTAACATTTTCTTCCTTGTTTTAAAGGACTTTTACAGGTTTGTTGATGAAATTTGGTAGCGCAGCTTTCTGAGGCATCTGGACTTGGAGTTGCAAGAAACTCACAAGCTGAATGTCTCCCACACTATTTTAAGAGCCTGGTTGCACCCTTACAGTCCTGGCTTAGAGTGGCAAGAGAGAACACTGTTTTGGCTGCTCTTTCACTGTTCAGTACCATGACACAACTGAATGAAACATCCTTGACAAAGGCTACAGTATAATAGAGCTGTTTCAGTACCCTTTGCCCTCTAGCAAGTAAAGGAAGGTGGAGGATAACATAGTAAAAGTGACAGGGGATGACACAGTGAAGTCTTGCTGGGAATAAGCACAGAGGCCTTCAGGTTTTGGGAGCCCACAGCTCAGTTTTGGTAGCCCACTTGGATTACTGTGGCAAAAGAGATGAGAAAATAGCTTCATTTCCCCCCGTATTTGATTTTTTTCAGGCCTCAATTTCTTTCTATCTTGAATAATCAGTGTGCAAATGCTGGAAAATGATTTTTTTTTTTTAAAAAAAAATGAACTGAAATGTATGTCTCCCATATTTGTACCAGCCAAATTCAACAGCTGTACCTATCAAAGAAAGAATAATGTTGCAGTTGCCTGCCATGCAATTGTCAAAAATGAGGAATCTATGAGAAAAAAACAAAACATAGTTGTATTTCTAGGGATTCAAACCTAAGAGTTAAGCCAGAATGCTTGAAACTGTAGCTGGATAATCATCTCAAATATGAAGAAATTGCAGCTTTCACTACAGTACTATAATAGAAGAGCAGGACCTGAAACTCATAGGAAAACAGAAGACTGATATAGTTATCATGGTCCATAAGCTATAGTTGATAGTGTTATATCAAGATGAGCATAGATCCACCATATTTTGTGCAATCAGGGGGTCAAAAAGCTACCAAGAATGAACCTAGCTCAGAACCAGCAATGCAGTCAGGGCATGGTATCCAGATCTCAAGGTCTGGCCCTGAGTCTTAGCACCTCGATTCTTTCTCCAGGTCTCTGGACCAGGCAAGGAATCTCAGGATCAGAGCACTGCCTTGAAAATGTGAATATATTTATTTTCCTCATAAATTAGACCTGTGGATTTTTTAAAATTATTTGAATAGGATTCTCAACCAATTTTGGTTGATGGTTAATGCATCATGCTAAATGACTTTAGTAGTGATCCCTTGTAACATCACCAGGGCCCACTTCCTGTAACATCAGACAGGGTTCTCAAGTTTTGGTCTGAGGAAACCCTAAGCCAAGTTGGTCCAGTAAGAAGGAATAGTATGGGAACACTTTCTGTCCCTTTTGTGTGTGCGTTCCTTATTCCTTCTCCTTCATCATTCCACAGTGTTTTGCTTATATGACTGGAAGCCACTTGGGCAATTCAATGGGACTGGTACCACCCCTTCAACTGCAGAAAGTTTGGCAGCCTTCTTAGCAAACCTCCACACATGGGCCTGAAATAGTTTGAAATGTCACAGAACAGAACCAGGGCGGTGGGTAGGGTAGGATACTCAGATACGCCTATTTGCTAGTGTATAAGAATCACTTTTTCCCCCAAAAAAATACTGTTTGAAAATAGGGTGTGTCTTATACACCAGCCTGTCTTCTACACCGGCAAATAGAATCTGCTGACATATAAATAGGGTGCATCTTATATGCCTGTGCATCTTATACGCCAGCAAATACAGTAGATTGTGTGAAGAGATAGGCTTAGAAAGTTCTAGCTGATATGAAGCCTTAAAAAAAAACCTGCAGTGAGACCTACAGGACTTCATAGCTGGCAGATGAGTCAGGCAAAATTGCTCATTTGAGGATATAGGGATTTGTTTTTTATTTTTTATTTTTATTTTTTTGCCTTTTTAAAAAAAATGAAGTTCAAAAGTAAAAAATTGTCCTCATTGCCTTTGGGGGACATTAGTCTGTAGCCCCCAAGTACCCATGAGAGCTAAGACAGAACTCCCCTGCTTTCTGAAATGGCTGACTCCTGCTTTCCAGGTTGGCAGAAGGAGAAGATGTTCTGTTGCTCTCACCTGAAAACATGTCAGTACTAAATGGGCATTAGCTCCTTGGATAAGGTTATCACATTGTAGATTCTGGTTATGCTCAATAAAGATTGTGCTCATTTGTATCTTATTCCATTGCTGGGTACAGGAGGCACAAATTTTGGTTTATTAAAGAAAATATCTGCATTAGCTTCTACTGGTGGGTAAAGTAAGTTATATGCAGAGAGTAAAAGACAGGAAGAAATAGGAACCAAATTCACTCAAATTCACACAATCAATAATATATTAGAAAATATTCTGCATTGGTTAGACCTCATTTGTTATACTGTGTCCAGTTCTGAGCACCTCAATTTAAGAAGGATATCAACAAGCTGGAGCGTGTCCAGAGGAGGGCAACCAAAATGGTGAAGGGTCTGGAAGCCATGCCCTATGAGGAGCGGCTTAGGGAGCTGGATATATTTAGTCTGCAGAAGAGAAGGTTAAGAGGTGACATGATAACCATGTTTAAATATCTGAAGGGATGTTATGTCGAGGAGGAAGTGGGCTTGTTTTCCACTACTCGAGAGATTAGGATGAGAAGCAATGGATTCAAGCTGCAGGAAAGGAGATTCCACCTGAACCTCGGGAAGAACTTTCTGATGGTCAGAGCTGTCCAGCAGTGGAATATGCTGTCTCAGTGTGTGGTGGAGTCTCCTTCTTTATTGGTTTTTAAGCAGAGGCTGGATGACCATGTTTTGGGAATGCTTTGATGTGTGTTCCTGCATAGCAGGGAGTTGGACTGAATGGCCCATGTGGTCTCTTCCAGCTCTATGAGTCTATGATTCTATGTAAACTAAGTTCATAGTTGTGCCCTGTTCAAAACCACTCCTCTATCCTGTTTAACATGACAAAATTGCTTATGGGGTGACTGGAAAAACACATTTTCGTATCTCCAGTGGGAGGGTCAAAATTCTCCAAAGAAATTGTGGGAAAATAATTTTTTTTCTTAGATATACTGGCCCAGCTCTTCATTTCCCAAGAGCAAAGTTAAATCAAGGGAGCAAAGTGAATAAAAAATAACTAATGTACCTGTTATTGATTGCATTAATCTACACAATGGAGCAAATTGTTGATTGTTTTCAAGGGCCAGGAACAATACACTACACAGTACTAAGCACAGGTCTCAAGCTGTGGCTAATACATTTTTCATAGCAGTGCCTGTATGGCATGTGTGTTTTCAAACACTTGTTTCTTATAGTCACACATTTGATTTGCACCCCCCCCAAAAAAACCACAACAGAAATTAGACCACAGCCATTTCCGCACTAGCCTGTTATAGTGCTATTATTCCACTTTCAACATCCTATGGGATCCTGGGGTTTGTAGTTTAGGGAGGGGCTTCAGAAATGGCCTGTGATCCTGAACATGCTTATTAAGCAGTAAGTTTCATTGAATTCAGTTGGACATTTGTTGTTGCTGCTGCTTCTTCAAGCTGAGTTTGACTTCTGATGATCTTGTTATACAGTTCTTGGCAAAATTTATTCAGAGGTGGTTTGCCAATGCCTTCCTCTACAGTTGAGAAAGACTTGCCCAAAGTCACCCAGTGGGTTTCCATGGCTTAGTGAGGATTCAATTCCTGGTCTCCTAAAGTCCTAGTCCAGCATTCAAACCACTATACTGCTGTTGCCATAGGCTATCAGATCTGGCTATGTAGTGACAGCATGCTAGGTAATATTTTCTGGACTGGTCACCTGAGTAATTTCAACCAGTCAAATGATTGATAGCTCTTACTTGGGTGAATGTTTGCCCTGCTACAACATATTTCCTTAAAAATTCTTCTGACACTGAGACTATTTGCAAAAAGTGACCCCTTTGAGCCAGCCCTACTGCAAGTGTTTACACTGTACAGGCTACACAGTACAAACTGCTCAAATGTACCTATAAATTGGGACAGGTATCAGTTTAATGGTGTGTGATATAACACTTTCATTTCTGAGTAGGGAACATTAATTTTATCATTTTTTGCTGCCTGTGTGGAGCTACTAGTGATATACTTCTCAATGTTGTAGTGTGCCTTCAAGTCATTTCCAACTTACAGTGATCCAAAGGCAAACCTATCATGGATTTTTCTTGGCAAGATTTGTTCACACCACTGCCTTCTTCAGAGTCTGAGAGAGTGTGACCTGCCCAAGCTTACCCAGTGGGTTTCCAATGCTAAGTGGGGATTCAGAACTTGGACTCTCAGAGTACTAGTCCAACACTAAAATAATTATATCATACCAGCTCATTTAATAAGATAGATGTTGAATAAAGATATTTAGGATTACATACCATGTATGAGAAGTGGCTGTTAAAAGTTTTGTTGCACAGCACGGTCATATAAAAATACACAAAATGGCATTGTAACATCTTATTTTGCTCTGGAAAAGAAAAGTACACTGAACTAACAGCAATTAAGTGGATATAAAATCAATGCGGAATTGGAAAAAGGCATGGTCATGGAACTTTGAACTTATTTCTGGAATCTGAAACAACTGTAAACTCATTGTTCTTCTTGAGCTCATTATACTTTATTCTATATTTGTTGTTTCTCATCAAATATTATGCGTGGGTGGCCTGCATTTGTTTTATAACTAGAATTTAATTTTGCTGCTACTTTATTACCATCTGTAGGACAGTAAATAAAAAGTTATCTGTTGCCATTGGAAAGTGACTTACAAAATCAGTGTAGAATAATTTTAGTAACTAGGGCTATTGTTGTTGCTGTTGTTGTTGCATTTTTGGTCAGTTATCTTTGATAGAAAATAATGGGCATGATTGCAGTCAGAGTTGACCTTAGAGTCCCTGTACTACAAAACATCTGTAAACATTTGGGGCCAGGTTTTTGTTGGCCTCAATGCCAATAGCAATGTCACTGATTCCGGAGGTTGTGAGACAAATACATCTGCTACATATCCATCCACACAATAATATTCTGGGATTAAGCAGCAATCAAAATTCTTTTCAGTTATTTTGCCTCCAGCAAACAGCACTCCATTGGGGTGATCTTTCTGAGGCAGGCTGCAAAGGAGGACTGTATATCTGCAGTGAATAAGCCACATTTATGTTGTTTCCAAACTTGGCACAGAGGGATAGGGTGTCATACTGTAAAATAGCTGAACCCATTCCAGAACTAGACAATAACAGTGAATTACACTAAAGGAGACCACAGGCCTCATGAAAGGAACTTGACTGCCGGGAGCTATCCAAGGTACTGCATGGCTTCATGAAGGGAACTTGACTGATCAGAGCTTTCCAAATTCCTGCAACTTCAGCCTGAAACTTTTAGCTACCTTTCCACCTACTTGACCAAGTTTATACTTATACTCATATGTCATTTTCCACGGATTTGCATGTGTGCTCAGCAAAACATTCACCTTTCCAACATTTTCACATATATCCTGCTCTCACTCTGAATGAATTTCCTAATGTTATTTATTTATTCATTTTGTATAATAACAAAATCATAGATTTGGAAGTAATCCCAAGGGCCATCTAGTTCAACCCTTGCACATATTTGCTGGCATATAGGACACAGTATGTATAAGACACACCCCATTTATACACTAGCAAATACTATCTGCTGACGAATAAGACACACCAGTATATAAGATGCGCCCCATTTTCAAACAGTATTTTTCAGGGGAAAAAAGTGAGTCTTATATGCCAGAAAATACAGTAAATCACCCCAGAGCAGTGGCCACCTAATCTCTGTTTAATCACATCCAAAGAATATTTTGTTTATTTATACAGTTAAAAACAATGATATGCTGGTTTTCCTAGAACCAAAACAGCACACAAAGAAATGATATGATAAAATAAGCAAAGCCCACTATTAGTAGCTACCAAGAGACCAAATTAAATGCAGATAAATTAACCAGATTTATAAAAAAAACTTGCTGATTTTTTTTAAAACTGCAATATTATAAGTGGTAAAAAGCACATTCTCCATACTCAGGGTTTTGTTTAATCCTCTTTTCTTGTTTTTCTTTTAAAAAAAACTTTTTAAAAAAGCCTTCTTGCCACTTTATGAAGGACGAAATCTCACCTCAGCCAGCTGAATATTTTCCTGTGTTAATGAGGGATGAAAGATTTCACAAATAGCAGTTTGAAGTTCAGTTCCATAATATACAAATATACATGTATACAGGTGTGTGCGTGTGTGTGTGTGTGTGCGTGCATGGTGAGAACATACACTGGGATCCACCTGTTTTAGTCATCCCAATTGTACATGGGGAAATAATAATGCACAGCATACATTAAGGCAATTACTGATGTGAGGTTAAAGCAAACAGTGTGGTTGGTGGGTTATAGAGATTAAGGTTCCCACAATGCAGAGTAACTATTTGACTTGCTTGTTATTTAATTCTGCACCAGTTTTAACCAATATACATTTCTATAAAAATAAGTCCCTTTAAAGTGAGCAGATAGAAAAGATAAGATGAAAAGGTAGACAGGAGAAGAGTGGGCTATCATTTTGTGAGGAGGATATTTATTCCATGTGTCAGGGGCTAGGTTGATGTTGACAATTTTGTATGAGAGGCTATTCAGCTATACAGTGAAACATAGCACAGGTGAGTTAGGTTAGTGGTAGGCAGATCCTGGATAGCACAAATAGTTTGCTATATATTTACATAGCATCTGTCAAATGCAAAAGAACGGGAAAAGTTGCTTTATAATTAATAGAGCACAAATTTAATAATTTAAATCTGCGTGAGGAGGAAGGAAATGATAGTACAATAAAAATAACAAGACAAGAACATGCATCAGATGCCAAGGCTGCCCCAACTTTTCCCATTTCAAAACTTGATTTAAATGGGATGAATCCAACAATTGTTCAGTATGTTGCACGGCTAATTTTACAATATCTTCCATCTGTGAGCATAAACACAAACACCAGCTTTCTCAGATAGTATCTTTGTGATCGGTATTATTTTTGGAAATACGTCCACTGCATTTATAAACTTAAAAATAAAAGCCTAACAAAGAAACAGAAATATTGCTTGAAATGTATAAGTAAATAAACTCAGTAAGTTTGGCAGAGGGTATCTGAAATCACATACACTTAAATTGTTTTTGTAATGGCTCTGAAGAATTTAAACAGTAAGTGTATGTAACAATGATATAATTTAAATGTGAAATAACTAGAAAATATCCTCTCAGCTAATATCTCTTCCCTGGAATTAAGGCTGTGATCCTATATCCATCTACCTGGGAGTGAGATCCATGGAACACAGTGAGACAATTCTGAGTCGTACATGTATAGGATTGCACTGTTATTTTTGCTTGTAAAATAATGAATATATATATGTGTGTACTGTTCAATATATATATTCAATATATATATTGAATACAGCAGACTTCTTATATCTCAACTCAAACAGTCAATTTCCTCTCCCTTTTAAAATACATTTGTTTCAAAAGCACATAATTCACATTCCATAATATGCAATATAATGTTCTTTACTTTGGTGCAATTTTCCAACATTTTTCTTTTAAGAAGGAAAAAAAAGCTGCCATATGTCCTAGATTGCTTTCTCACCTCTTTCTCTATACCCATCTTGCTTGTAGTCAGTTATGTTTGCAGGCATTCTGTAGGGCCATTGTTCCCAACCTTGGGTCCCCAGATGTTGTTGGTCTTAAGGCTGGGTACCACTCTGGTAGGAGGTCTTTAAAGGCCTAATCAGATTCCTTTATACCAGAAGCATATCCATATCTTTACAACAAATTCAAAATCAGCCTCAACGTATCTTTTGCATTCTCAGTTGCATCTCCAAAGAAGTAGTTGCATTTTTTTTTTTGCACTATAATCCACTACCATCTTCTCCTTTTGTTCATCTCTCATTAGACAGCCTCCTGTTAGTGACAAGTGTGCACCCAAGTCCATCTTTTTTTTAGATGTCTTTTTTTGGATGGTGCACAGAGGGCTAGCCTCTAGCCCATTGTTGATCTCTGGCCAAAACCTCCTTTATGACAGTTGTCAGTCTCTGAGAGCCACTGCTGCTACCACTTACTAGTCAGAAGGGAATGGAGTGGGAAGATAATTCAGGTAATGAAGTTGTGGTTGCTCTGGGTTCCAAGAAAGAAAAGGAGGGTGGCCTCCATCTGTGAATGCTCCCTCATTTCTTCCCCCTTTGCACTAAGACCAGCTGCTTCGTCATCCTCTTAACTGGCCCCTCCCTTTCCTCCTTACTGTTAAGTTGCAGTAGCAGGGACTCCTCTTGGGGCTTGTTAACTGCCAAGCTGCAAGGGAGAAGACACTGAAACACTACATGGATGAAGTGTTACACTGTACCTGCCTGATGTAGGATCTCAGACTGTATCTAATTTTTATTTATGTCCCAAACTCCTCCTATTGATTTTTCTCTCCCTATAATTTTCCATTCTAAAGAGCACACTGTTGCAAGGATGGAGGGAATATTCCTATACCACCATACAGTAAGGTGACTGCAGCTCAGAAACCAAATTGATAAAGGAACACCAAGCTATTAAAAAATGAATCCAAGTCCAAGATCAGTTGAATTGCATTCCAAACTAAGGTCATTTCCACATTAGAGTGGAGGAGTGTTTCACCGCATGTAATGAGCGGTGTTTTTTACTCCAATTTACCCCGATTCCTATCTGCACATCTTCTGGTTTCTATCAAAGTAAAGTGGAGAAAATTGTTTGTAGCTTCCACGTCGTCAATTCTCATGGAACGCCTATTCCCCTCCCTCGTATCACCCTGCTGATGCTGATTGGTCAATTAAAAAAAAAAGTTGTAGAAACCATTGCTATGTTTTAGTGCAAGTTGTGTGAATCGATGTGATGCTTCTGCATGTAGGAAAAAACACAGCAGAAATGGTTTGGGTGGTTTACATTGGACTTTTTCCATTTTCGCAATGCATCAGTTTAACATCAATGTTAACCATGCTAAGACCTCAACTCATGCGAAACCGTGGAGGACAGACTGACGACAAACCAGTTCAACATGCAGATGTAAAAGCGACAATACAATTCTAATGTGATATATCAGCCTTGTGTGGAAAGGGCCTAAGAAAGGAACTTGTAGATGTAATCTCAATGCCATTGTCAATAATCTTTGAGAATTCTTGGAGAACAGGAGAGATTCCAGTAGACTGTCCCCATCTTCAAAAAAGGCAAAAAGAGCACCTGAGCAATATTGATCAGTAAGCTTGTCATCAAGAACAAATCATTCAACAGTCTGTACACACGTAGAAAGAAATGCAGGGATTACTATGAGCTAGCATCAATTTCTCAAAAACAAGTTCTGTCAAACTAATCTTATCATTTTGTTAAGAGGTATAAGCTTGGAAGATCAGGGGAATGCTGTGGCTATAGTATATCTGGATTTCAGTAAGGCTTTTAACAAAATATCCAAAGATATTATTGCAGAGATCTGGGGAACTATGGACTAGACAGTGTTACTTTTAGGTATATTTCAAATTGATTGATGGAACAAACCCAAAGAGTGCTCACAAATGTTTGTTCTTCATTCTGAACAGAAGTATCTATTGAGGTGCCTCAGGGTTCTCTTTTGGGCCTGGCAGTGTTTAATATTTCTATAAATGACTTTGATGATTAAATAGAAGGTACAATTATCAAATTTTTGGAGGATATCAAATGTGGGATGGGTAGCTAATACCCCAGATCAGTATTCAAAACAACTTTGACAGGCTGAACAGCTGAACTAACATTAACAAAATGAATTACAAAAGGAATAAATGTAAGGTACTACATCTAGACAGGCAAAATGAAATGTGTAAACATGGGATGGGGACATCCAGCTTGAAAGCGATAGATAGGAAAAGGATCTAAGAGACTAGCTGACCACAAGCTAAACATGAGTCAGCAGTGTGATGCAGTGGTAAAAAACAAACAAACCCACAGTGGAATTCTAGACTGTATGAATAGGAAAATGGCATCCACACCAAGGGAAGGACTAAACTGTTTGGTTTTGGTCAGACCTCATTGGAATACTTTGTCCAGTTCTGGTCATGAGAGTTCGAGAAAGAAACTGACAGGGTGAAACACGTCTATAGAAGTGTGACCAAGATGATAAAAGATTTGGAAGCCAAGTCCTACCAGGAATGGCTTAGGGAGCTGGCTATGTTTACTCTGAAGAAGAGAATATGGAACAAGGCTGTTTTTTTGCTGTTCCAGAGATTAGAACCCAAAGCAATGAATTTAAAATTAGAGTCCATCTAAACATTTGGAAGAATATTTTTATTATAACAATTGTTCAACAGTGGAATAGATTATCTTGTAGTGTGGCAGACTTTCCTTCTTTGGATATTTATAAACAAAGACTGGATGAGCATCTTTCAGGAGTGTTTTAATTTGATTTGAAGGCGCTTGTGATCCCTTCCAGTTCTGAGATTCCATGATTATGTAATGTACATGTAATTAGAGAATTCTGACAAAGTATACATATTTGTTGGTTTACCCAAATTTCTTGACTAGTGTAGAAGTGTTGTCTTTCTTCTCCAATCAAATATTTAAAGTATGTTTCAATTTTTCCTGTATACTTATACAAGATTATCTACAGTTTTAGATATTTTTGACTCACAATTGTACACAAAATGCTTTTGGTAGAATAATATAGTAAGAAACCCAGTGACATTTAAAGTTCTGATTCAGATAAGGTTCAGGCCAGTAACAATTACTTGAGAACCACTGTAGTATAGTGGTTTGAGACCAGGGTTTGATTCCCTGCTAAGCCTTGGAAACCCACTGGGAAACCTTGGATGAGTCACACACTCTTAGCCCCAGAACACCCAGTTCATCTTAGGGTCACTATAAGACAGAAATGACTTGAAGGTACACATCAATAATAATTATTTAGCATGTTTTGTTCTGAAAGTGCCATCCTTATTATCTCCACCAATTACACACTCTTCGTAAGAACTCATTACAGTAATGCTAGGAACTAAGGTTAGGTGGGTATTAGGATAATATGTTCATAATGGCACAGTGAGATCATGTTTTCTTGTGCTGTTCTAGCTCTGCTAAGATACATATATCACAAGGGAAGGGAATCCAAAATAAAACTTCAAAAGAAATGTATCCTGATTTGTGATGGAACTGTTTTATTTTCATCTCTAGAAAAATAATTTTTGCCCTTGATCAAATTATAGTTATTGGTTTTAAGATAAAATTCAAACCCATATTCCGGGATCATAAAAACACGAAAGCACAAACATTCAGAGATTAGCTCTTCAGTCGAAAATGGTGTGCAATCGCGCATTGCTCCAGGGTCCCGTGTGCACTTGCTGTGCGTGCAGAGCCTCCAGGGCCACAGCAGTCGCGCTTCCTGTCCCAGTGCAGCCTGGGAAACTCCCAGGCTGTGCTGCCGAAGGAAGAAGCGAGGCTCTCGCGCTGCCTGCTCAGAAGCCGGCAGCTCGTTGGAGCTGAAGCAGCAGGGACGCGAGAGCCTCTCACTGGAGGCTGCTCACACGATGCTCTCACCCCAGCACTGAAAAAAGGTAAGCTGTGGAAAGTGAGACAGAAAGACAGAGACAGCAGGAGGAGAGAGGGAGGAAGAATATCCCTCTGAATTTTTTACTTACATCTTTGTCACCTCCTCTAGCAAAGTCCTCCTGCTCTGTTAAGACAAAAATACTAGCAAACTTCCCACGCAAGATATTGTTAGCTGCTGACATCAGTCAGTGTTTTCACAGTGGAGCAACTAAATCCACAAAGAGGAAAAGCTCTTAAGACTTATTTCCTTGTGTCTTTCCATCACTTCACTGGAGTCAGTTTCTGGGTAAAACAGATTAACTCCATGGATACTCATCTTAAACAGTGAGGAATCTGTTCTTCTTTCACTTTACTAGTTGTTTACCTTGACAGGTTCCTGTATCTTGGGCCTTATTCTCCTGAGCAGAAACAGCAAGGACTAGAATAAACTGAGCCACATGCAGACCTGTCCTACACTCCTTTCCTTTGTTTCATGAACCATGGATGTTGGACAGCTGGTAATACACCTGCCAAACCCCGTCAATTAGATTATCCCTAATATTTTCCTCCATGGGTTAAGCAGAGCCTGTAAAGTGATGCTTTTAACTACATCTCTCAGAATCCCAAAGGTCATGCAGGTTTCAGGATTTTGGGATATTTAGTCCTTACACAGGGTTTTAACATTCTCTCTAGCATGTGTTTGTGCATGCCCCTATCTAGGATACTTCATTACTTTAAAATATAGATACAGAGTTTTCGGGGGGGGGGGTCCGGAACACAATCAGTATTTTTTTGCTACTGAACATGCTGAGTTTCCACTGAGTTCTTTCCACTGAACTCATCCTTTAAATAACATTTTAGCATGCCGTGGAGTCACTCCTAAACTTGCTGCCTTTATTGTGCTTGGATAGTGTGGTTTTGGCTATTTTAGGATAGCCTAAACTCAGAGAAAGAGTTAAACAACATATATAGGATGTTAACAGAGTGGCTGAGTGACCCAGCTGATATTTGGAGATCTTCTAAATTTAGACATAAAAATGGAAATTTGAAATTCCAGCTGCAAAATCTCTGACTGAAGGATTAATACACAGAAAGTGAGGGTCCATTGAGTGTCTTCATTGCAAAAATTAAAGAGAGACAAAGTTCACAATAACAGCTAAACTCTTAAAGTACATGTTTAAAACTGTATTGGCTAGATCGCTAAGAAGTTATATGAGCATCATGGATTTGGATCTTATAGAAATTTTTATAGTGAAATGTAATTGTAATGAGCTGAGTCACACTTGAGTACAAAGCAGTACTTGATTTTTGAGTGGCACCATTTTATGCTTCACCATCCAAGTGATAGACCCTTGAGTATCCAAGTCTGGTACTAGAGAGTGTTACCCTGATTTCTGGGGTCCCTTGGGGGACACCTCAATGTGCTCCATGTGATGGGGAATGGAAACTAACCAAAGCACAAGCAAAAGCAATGCGAGAGGCAGGGTAACCTAGTGGGGTCTTTTACCCAGTTTTTACAGGGTCAGGCCAAGCCAAAAACCAAACAAGAATGTCCAATAAATGATTTTATTGAAGGAAAGTCTCACATAGCAATGCAATCACTCACACACTCACTCAAGACTTATTAAGAAGCAAAAGAGAGGAAACTGCATAGGGGAATATTGAAGGGGTGTAGCTGTGGTGATATTGCATCTGCAGGATTTGGCTCCTCTGAGCATGAGCAGAGTGCTATCTGTGAAGCAAGGCCTCACCATGGCAGAGAGTCCCAGTGAGGCAGAAAAAATTCCAGAGGCTCGTTAGTTAGGCTTAGAGTACCGATTTATTGTCGGATTCTAAGATAAAGCTTAGCAAAAATATGCAAGCTTGCCAGCAATTAGACAAGAAGAAAAACAATAGATAACAGAGTAAAATCGGGCAGCATTTCCCCTTACAAACAATATACTGCCAATGGCATGGCAGGTCCAGCTAGGGTAGCTAACTGGCAGCTGGTCAAGACAAACACCAGCCATTTTATGCTGCCTTGTCACCCTGTAACATGTGGGGTGACCCAATCAGTGCTCTGGCGTGTGGCCTTCCCTAATACACAAGACATAGCCATAACAATTCTGCTGGCCTTGCACCTGGCTGTCTGGCCACATCACCTCTTACCCCTGCCATCCACTCAGAGGAAACCTTTGCCTGCCCGGCAACAACCTTGACATGTCCTGAAGTCCTTGGTCTGGAAAAAACAGCAGAGAAGTGGGGCTCAGCACAGAGAGGGTTGAGGGGATCACTCAAAGGATGGAGTAATGGTCTGCTGGGATGACTGGGGTGATCCAAAGAACCACTCAAAAACTGGGACTATTTGTAGGGGGAAAGTACCCGAAGGACTATTCCTTTCCTGGGGAGAACAATGGGTGTTGGAGTGATAACGAAGCTCCACATTAGTAATTCCCTTCGTGTAATGGGATTGCAAGGTGTTGCCAAAGTCTCAGGATCTTCAGCTGTGTTAGTTTGTGGTGTGACTTCATGTAAATCAGTGGTTCTCAACCTGGAGGTCGGAACCCCTTTGGAGGTCGAACAACCATTTCACAGGGGTTGCCACTCCTCAATCCTGCCCCCCTTTTAAAAGAAGGTGGCCTCACAGCCAATGAGAGCAGTGCTTCTAAGACCCCTGTGCTGGGAGGAGGAGAGAGGAGGCAAGCTGGGCATTTCCCCGTTTTTCCCTGCCTGGTGGGAAAGCACTGGAGGAGCTTGAGGTGGAGCCAGAGGTGTGGAGAGCTAGAGGAGAGAGCTGGAGCCTGAATGTTAAGGCGGAGGTGAGGACACTGAGAGGAGAGAGCTGGAGCCGGAGCATTAAGGCGGAGGTGAGGAGAGGAGACCCCGCACTGGCGGGAGGGGAGAGGAGGCGTGCAGCCGGGCGCAGCCACGCACTGTTTGGATGTTCCTGCCTGCACCACACACACACACACACACACACGGAGGGCTTCCCCTTCAGTGTTCCCTTTCCCCTTCATGCCGGCTTGCAGAGTCAGAGTTGCTTGCCGGGGCAAGTGAGCAGCCGGGCACTGCTTGGATGCTCGTGCCCGCACCCGCACCACACACACACACACACACACACACACAGGGTTTATGGCGCTGCAGTGGGACGTCTGGGAGGTAAGACCCCGTCCCCTCACCCTCTTCACCTCAAGCTCATTAATGACGGCGAACAGAGTTGCTTGCCGGGCCAAGTGAACAGCTAGGCTCCGGTTGCTTCCCAAAGCAACAGCGACGATTGCCCAGTTGCCCATTCATTCTGGGCACGCCGCTCCATGGGAGTTGTCAGTGTGGCTGTCGCCTTTGGTCCGGCAGGCAAAGGGGGAAACTTTCCTACAGCGGATCTGCCATCCAACAGGGGAGATCGGTCCCTCCAAGACTGAGAACTCGGTCGGGAAAGGAGCAGGGGGCATCAGCCAAGGGCTTCGGTTTGTGTACCAAGAGCCCCCGAGGGTCCTTGGATGGTTGGTTGGTTTGTTTGTTTTGGTTTTTTGACCCGAAAGCGCTGCTCTGATCCATCCTGTGGACTTTGGCCATTTCCACATTCCAGTGTTATACCACTATGATTCCACTTTAATCATCCTATGGAATCCTGGGGTTTGCAGTTCAAACTGCAAACCCCAGGATTCCATAGGATGGTGAAAGTGGAATAATAGCGCTATAACAGTCTAGTGCAGAAATAGCCAGGATGACTTTCTCCTCTCGCTTTTGTTGTGTGTAGACCCTTGGCGCTTGCCACACGCATGTGTTGTGTTCTTCGCCCTAACTGTCTTGCATTCCTCGCTTTTTGCATGTTCAGCATCCACACTCCCTTTAAGGGAGGGAGGGAGGGAGGGAGAGGGAGGGAGGGAAACAAAACGCATCTGCTTATGCCGCTGCCATCTTTCCTCTCTCCCTGTCCTTTCCTCCCTGTTCCTCGTGTAAAATGTGGGCTGTTTCGGCATTTCCTTTGGGAGTGACTGGCTTTTTGAACTGTGGAAACCCAACATTCAGAACTAGAACTACTGCCTTAATTCTGGCATTGATGGACGCTTTCTGTGCTTAAAAAAGAGGGGAGGGTTACCAGTTTTTAGGCATTAGAATATCCAGAGCAGTGATTTAGGGCAGTGTTTCCAATCTATTTGATGTTGGAAATAACTAACTAACTAAATAAATAACTAAATAAATAATAAATAAATAATAAATAACGAAAATTATTTTATGGTTGGGGGTCACCACAACATGAGGGACTGTATTAAGGGGTCACAGCATTAGGAAGGTTGAGAACCACTGATGTAAAGGGTCCTCGCCTGATGGAATATTTGCTCAACTTGGGGCAGACATGCTAATCCTCTCTAGTCAGCATCTCGGGGCCGAGGACCCTTTGTTTATTGTGGGTTTACACAGCTTGAGGTCTCCTGGGGCTACGTGACTGGGGATTTTACTGGCCTGACCTGGTTTTTGATCTTTGACCATTGCTGCCTACGTGCCCATCTGGGTGACCTCTCAGGCACATTTAATCATATTTTAATATCAAAATTGTAGACCCCGGGATAGGGTTTTGTCCACTGGAGTAACAAGAGGGCAAGATGAACCTGCAACTAAATTTTAAAGAAACAGAATGGTGTCAATGAGTTAGGCCCATTTGTTGCTGGTCCAATTTGTTCTCTCTGCTACTGAACTTGGATAGACAAGGCCCTGTCACTTGGATGTTAAAATAAAAAATAGACTGTTTGAAAAATAAAAAAGTATTAATTTATATAAACTACATACTAATTCAGAGGACTCTCTATGAACTTGACTATAAATATACATCAATCAGAAGAAAAGGTTTTTTGTTGAAAAAAATTAAACTTAGCTTCTGTGAAATCTTGAAGGCATAGAGAGAAAAAAAATAGACAGTGATTCATCTAATTGTCTAGAAGGAGCCATGCCAAATGTCAAAGAAAGGAAGTTCTGCCCTTGATGCTACTTTTTGTTTGCTGGCAAGCACCCTACTGCCTAGTCACATCTATGGATTTATCTCTTGTTTTCTATAGGCAGCTCTTATTCCAGGGCACAGTAATAAAGAATGGTACATAAAGGAACTATAAACAGGGCAGATATTGTAAATCTAGAAATCAAGTTTCTGGTTAAAGACAAAATTGGACTGCTTGAGCCCCTAATAGCTTAAAGTTTCAGAAAGGTAGATTAGGGAGAATGTGCCCAAGTTAAAGGAATTTTCCCACACTATATGCCACCCACACAACCTAGCAATAAAATAGTCAGGTTCATAGCTGCCTGTCAGTCACAACCCTAAAACTTTTAGCACTATCCACTACAGCAAGAGATTGATAGGAAAGAGACATGCCTTCCTTTGTGAGCCCTGGACAATGTTATGAGGCTTCTATGACCTGTTGGTGATAACTTGGACACCACCATTCATGGCATAGAGATGCACTGCAACATTTTATTGCAGAGCTTCACTTGTGCGAGGCTATGATGTGTGAGAATATCCAGTGACTGACCAATACTTGGTGGGGGTGGAGGGAAGAATGGCTTAAGAGTGAAATACAGTCTGATTTAGTTGTGTGAATTTACCCTGAATCTCTAACCAATAAACATCCTTTTCTTTGACAGAATTCTGTTGTGACCTAATAAAACTGCTCAGAAGGTTTGTTCAGAGTTGTGTAGACCTTGCACTAGAAGCCCTCTTCATGTTCAGGTAGCAGCTTTGATCTACTTCTTTGGTTGTTGCAAAGGAAGAACCTTGCTTTTATTACTAAAATAATATCCTGTCTATAAATAATTGTATATTTTGTAGTGGATGCTGAAATAGAGGGCAGATGATAATAAACAATTTTGCTGCCAATTATGGTTTCAGAATGCAACATGGACACAGCAAAAAGAAGAGTAATCTTCTTTTAAATGGCCCATTAATACCTAATTGGATCCCAAGAGGAAAAATAGGAAGATTTCAGAATGGATTGTCCTTTCCACAGGGATTGAATTATGGAGAACCTGCATTTCTAAATTTCATTTTATAGGCTGAATGGGTTTGTCAAAATAAATAATGGTAATTTTTAAATTATGTATAATAACAATATAATATAATGTTCTCATTCTGTGTCCTACATTTTACCTTATATTTAAATAGTTACATTTCATATTGAGACAAGTATTTTCAGTTGTTCAGGCATGAAAACTTCAATAATATGTCTGGATTTTAAAGTGACCAATGGTACAATCTTGTACCTGGCCACTAAAAAAAAAAAAAAAGCTTTAAAAGATGTACCTCCCTAGTAAATATGTACAGAATCACACCCTTACAGAGCAGTCCTGTATATGTACAATTAAAAGGCAGTCAGGTAAGTATATGTATAGTAGTTTTACAGCTTTGAAGAGGCAATATTTATTTGGAAGATTTCATACAGCTCAGAGAGAAGTGACATGATATTTATAAATATGATAAGATTTCACTGTGACTTTTGCTTCCTCATGTTTTAAAAATAGCAAAAGTGTCATAACCAAACAATTTACATACCAGAATGTTCTTAATAGTCTAACTTTGCATATTGTTGCAGGGAAGGAAGAAAAGTAGGAAATCAAATGATATGACTATATAATTTTGCAGAAGAATCAAATGGTTTTATCTTACTCATGTATGCATTTTGGGTTTGCAGTCCTAAAAAAAAAATTTAAAAAAATTGCCCTAACAAGGAATGTGCATGGCAGCTAATTTTTAAATGCTGGTGGGCTGGGGCTGAGGGAGAATAGCTTGTCCAAAGCTACCTAACAAATCCTTGGCAGAATTCAGTTTTCAGATCCAAAATCACTGTGATGTATCTACAGGTCACGAAGAAGTGATTCCTCAGTCCACTGCCCTGAATCCAAAAGTCCCTGAATACTCTCACAGATTTGTGTGCTCTTCATTACACGCTCTTCTGCACTCTCAGCATCTTTTAACAAATCATCTCTCCATCTGCTCACTAACAAATTTTTCTAACTAAGATTAACTTTAGCAGGTCCAAAATGCTGCAACTGGACTGCTGATCAGGGCTGGTTATAGGGAACATATCAGTCACGTAGGAACGTGGGGGGGAGGCGATTTGCCCCAGACAGCAATGTTTCTGGGGCATCTTGGACTGTAGCCATGCCTCCATGCACGCTGGTCACACCTCCATGCACCAGCCATGCCTCTCACACAGTGCCCCCCCTCACACCCTCCTTCCACATACTCCAAGCTCCGCCACTGGAACATATAACTCCCTTGATGAGGGATCATCTTCACTGGCTGCCAGTTCTGTTTCTAGACACTACACAAAATTATATGACACATAAAACCCTATTCAGAGTGGGCACAGGTTACTTGAAAGACTGTATCTTCCTATACAACCTTGCCCATGTTTTAAGAATATACAATACAGGGCTTTCTCCCACTCCCTCAACCATCAGAGGTACATTTGTGAGCCTTCTTAGTGGCTTCTCCCAGGTTATGGAATCTCTCTTTCAAGAGGGCCCTCTCTCTTTGCCTGCTCTCTTTTCACAGGCAGGCAAAGACCTTGTTATTTAAACAAGCCTTCAGCTTTTAACCGGTTGAGGTATTCCAACTGGCATACTAGTTCTTAATGTGTAAAGAGATTTTAATGTGTTTTGGCTGTTACAAATTAATATCTCAAACTGGGCTGTTTTCAAACATTTTTCAATTTTTGTATTACATATTGTTTTAGCTATATTATTTTAACTGGGGATGGGACAAATCCAGAATTTTCCAAATCTGAATCCGAATCTCTGAATCTCACAAATCTTGAATCTTTCAAATCCTTTTTTAAAAAGGGGTTTTTTAAGCAAGGGAAAGAAAGCACTTCTACTGAAAAGTGTTTTGAAGCAGAATTTGACATCTTTGTTTAATGAAAAACAAATTAAATAATAGTTTTCACTTTCAGGAAAACATACCCATATATTTCTTTTTAAGAAGATACAAATGCACTTTAACATGTTCATCTACTACAACAAGTACATAAACTCCTTAGTCTTGATTCTTTCCACAAAATTAAGAACAATCAAAAACATGTTACTTTTAAACTTGTAAGAGTTCCTGCCTGAACTGTTTCAGGGCAATACAAACAAACAAAAAAACATAGCTGAAACCTTTAATGCAGATTTTTGTTCAAAAACACTTGCGTTCTAACTCACTTTGGATCTAGCCTACTGCGTTTTTGATCAGCTATGACACTTGATGTGCTGAAGAGTCTTTCTGACATTACTGTCAATGGTGGTGTGATTAGGAACTTTTTGAACAGTTTCCTCAAATTGGGATATTTTTGGTTGTCCTTCCAATACTTGAAGATGTCCGCAGATGGTGGAAGCAGTGGTTCTGACAAGTAGGCATTGATTTCATCTTCAGGAGACAAAGTGCAACTGTCCTCACTGCTGCTAGATGGGGCCATCAATTGAGCATAGTGACTCCACATGCTATGAACTCCTTCTAGTTCACCTGACAGTGTTGGAGTGGTATCTCTTTGCTTTTCTTGTGATGACTGCGGCTCAGTGATATCTGCTTGCAAACAAAGATCAGAAATTTCCATGGCCAGTGTTGATTTCACTTAATCAAGGTGTTCTTTGTTCAAAAAGACACTGGCTTTGAAGCGAGGATCCAGGAGAGTTCCAAGAGCATACAGTTTTTCCATCTCCACAGACTGATCATGCCTCTTCAGAGATGTCAGCAAGTCATTTTGGAAACCCTGGATGGAACCTAACGTTGATTTGAAGTTTTGGAGAGTAAAAGCGGTGCTATTCTCTAAAGGAATTATTTCTGAGATGGTCACTTCACTGGAACTTGCCACAAATGTCACTCTATCAAACACATCTAGGAGTCTTATCACTTCTGTAGTGGTCCATTGCTGAGCAGTCAGATCTACCTGGAAATTTAACTCTGAAGCAGATAGTAAAACAGCTTGCTTATGTTTCATGAGACGACTGAGCATGTGATGCTGAGAATTCCATCTATTTGGTTCATCTTGTATCAACCGATGGGGTTTCTCACCTAGCTTGGCTTGAGAAGCTCATAACACTTTCATGGCTTTAGAGGAGTGCTTGAAATGTCCCACAATACTCCGGCAGGTGGACATGATCCCCTTAATTTCAGTCTTGTTCAGTAAGCCATCTTTGACAACTAACTGTAAGGTGTGAACAAGGCAGGGCAAATGGTCAAAGGTACTGCGTTCCAAAGCTGCAACCATATTTGGCCCGTTGTCTCCCATGACACACACTATTTTGTGCAAGAGGTTCCATTCTTTCATAGTGGTGGTGATGAAAGCTTCTATCGCAGATATTGTGTGGGAAACCTCTGCAAAGGGAATGCATTCTCAGCGCAAGTGATGGTACTCAAAGTTGCCATCTATGAAGTGAACTGTCAAACTAAGGTAACTGTCACAGCTTGTGGAGGTCCACATGTCAGTTGTCACTGCAACAAAATCAATGTTCTCTAAAAGATTCTCCCACATTTCTTTTTTTCTCTTCATACATCTCTGGGATCACATTTTGGGCAAAGTGTTTCCTGCTTGGGATGCTGCTTGGGATGCTCAAGGTGGCTTATCAACTTTCTGAAGCCTTTATCTTCCACTATGAACAATGGCTGGTTAGCTTTGCAGATCATTTAAGCAACCAGCTTTGTGATGGCTTTAGCTCTTCTGTCTCCAGGCTTGAAACTCAGAGTGATATACATGAAGGCTTTCAGAGTCGTTTGGAAAGAAGATGGTGTCTTGTGTTTCACTGGGGATGATTCCAAAGGGCTTAGTTCTCCAAAGGAGGAAGCTGCTGAACTTGGACTAGGATTTGAAGGAACTGGTGCGAGAGTCCCAATAACAGCTGTATCATCTGTGTCAGTACTGTCTTCATGTTGGGACTCAGCTGTGACAGTCACAGCAGGGCTTAAGGGTGAAGCTGGAGACACTGTGGATGGTGCACTTCTAGTACCTTTCAGTTCTTGAAACTGGGCTGAATGTTGGCTTCTGATGTGTTTCCACATGGCTGAAGTAGTATGTGAGCCTTTCCCTCTGGATATATTTGCAGAACACAGAGTGCAACGGGAATAATTCTCATTACATGTAATTTGGAAGTAGCTCCAGATGTTGGAGGATGCTCAAGATGATGCCAGCTCCTGGGTTGACTATTACAAAACAAAACAAAAAAAGGCAAGGATAATCTTGGGCAAGATACACTCCCTCAGCCTTAGCAAAAGCCTAGGCAAAGGCAAACCTCCCTCTGAAGAAATCTGACCAGGACGATTGTCATAGTTTTGCCTCAGGATCTCCTCCCCAGATTGAAAATGACATGAAAACCCTTTCTACATAGGCAGGAAAATTATTATTAATCCCATATTATTAATTATTAATAATTATTAATCCCATATTTTCCTGCCTGTGTAAACAGGGCCACATACTACAGTACAAAGATAATCCAGGTCGAAACTGACTTTTCTTTGCATAGCTCCTTATGGCATCCTGGGGTTTGTAGTTTGATGATGTACCAGAACACTTTGGCAGAGAAGGCTGTGACACCTTGTAAAACTACAAACCCCAGAATCATATCTGAAGGAGGTTTGCAAGGGAGCTATGCAAAGGAATCTTTCAGCTGTCCTTGAAATCTCAGGAAGACTGTACCTTCCAATCAAGTCTCAAATCCTGCAATGACGAAGGCACTTTAAAAAAACATCACCAGCCTCTAGTCGAGTCTCAATTCTCCATCCCAGAGCTTTCCAAACTTTTCATGTTGGTGATGCACTTTTTGGACATGCATCATTTCATGACACAGCAATTCAGTTTTACTAGCAAACTGGAAGTTAAACAACAGGAAAGGCAGCCCCCCCCCCAGATCCTGGCTCGCTGCTGAAAGACCTCAGTGAGGGCAGTGGCAACAAGAAAGGCAGTCCCTCTACCTGATCTTGGGCTGCGGTGGCGGTGGTGGTGGGAGAGGCTAAGGTGGGGAAGGTCTTTCTCAGCCTAGAGGGGCAACACACCTACAGACTTCAGGTGACACACTAACATGTTGGGACACATACTGTTTGGAAAGCTGTGCTCTACCTGATCCTGGGCTGCGGGGGCAGTGGGAGAGGCTTGGGTGGGGGAGGTCTTTGGGCAGCAGTGGTGGTGGCAGCAGTGGGAGAGGCTCAGGTGGGGAGGTCTTTCTCAGCCTGGAGAAGCAACACACCTACAGACAGCACAAACGAGTAGGTGAGCACACAGCATGAGCAACCACAGGCAGCCTCTGGTGTGCATGGTCGACTTTATGCTGTGATTTTCGCGCGCTCAGGGGCCCGCCAGCCAGTCAGTCTTTTGGTGGGCTCCAGAAGCACCAATTTTGAAAACAAACAAACAAACTTGGTACGTAGATTCGAAAGATTTGATTTGCTATTTTGGCACCGGGATTCGGATTCCCAAATCTCGAATCCTTGCCCAGGATTCAAGATTTGAGAATTGGGCTGGCCTATCCCTAATTTTAACATACCAATACAAGATGCTTTAGATCCCATATAGGAGAAAAAAAATGGCATATACATTTTAAAAATTAAATAAATAAACAACTTCACCCATCTTTCCATTCTGGTCCCAGTTGTCAATCATTCTTCTACTCATTCTTCTATTATGGTCTTATAAAAGCATCTGTTATCCTCTCTGATACCACACACTTTGACCCCACACTCTTTGAGATGACTGGTGAAGAATTAGGTGCAAGTAAAGCAGGAGAAAAAAACATAACTGGAGCCCAGTTCCAATATTATAGCCACTGTTTACCAGAACAGAATACTTTTTGGAATTACTTCCCTTCTAGGGAGTGAAAATGAAACTCACTGGGTTCACACTTCTTTACAAAAATATCAGTTTTGTACCTCCTGAAACTGGCAATAGAATGAAGCACATCAAAAGCTGTTCATTTTTGAAGCTTTGATGGGGGAAAAATGTGATAGATGGATGGATGGATGGATGGATGGAGAGAGAGAGAGAGAGAGAGAATGCACATTTGAAAAGTGTGATAGATAGAAAGACTAAACTGTATACAAAAGGGTAAACACACACATACTAATGAATGGGAAAACACGTACAAAACTGTTTCCACTGCAAATAACAACACACACACATACACATTCCTATAGAGGGAAAAAAAGTCTTATAACCCAATATAGAAATCAGGGAACAGAAGTATTATAGTGGAATTCTGAAAATACCGTGGACATGAAGCTCAAAGTTTCACAATACTATGTAATGCCACTGGGTTTCGTTCCAAACCAATTGTCATAGAAATGAGAAGACAGGATGTGGCCAAAATAAACCTGGTTTTTCTGTGTCAAAAAACAAACAAACATCTAGGTACTAATTTGAGTCTCTTATATCAGCTGAATACACAGCTGGACAGTGTAGTGGTCAGATTGTTAATGCTGGATATAGATAACACCTTTCAAATCCTTGCATGGCCATGAACAAAAGATATCTGTTTGAATCACAGCTCCCAGAATCCCCAGCCAGTATGGCTAGACACAATAGGCTCTGCTGAGGGAAATGTCTCATGAAGAAGGACTTTTCATTATTCCACTGTTCAGACAACTACAACGTGTTACCTCGGTGCTTGCAGTGATCCTTGTAGATAAATTGTGTGGTATGTCATCTACTGTGTAGAGGAAATCTCCTGATCCAGTGCAGAAATAAAAGTATCTTCTTGATAGGTTGGATTTCATAACCCATACTAGTTAGAGTTTCCTTTTTCAAGATCTGGTTCATCATGTTAGGAGTGTTTGATATGTGTTCCTGCATAGCCGGGGGTTGGACTGGATGGCCCCTGTGGTCTCTTCCAACTCTATGATTCTATGTGGCATTACTGTATCTGTGAAATGGTCATTTCCATAATCTGCTGGAGGGAAGAATCTGCTCCATCCAAGAGTCATAAACTTCATCCAGGATGGCTCTGATCCCACAAAGTGTTGCGGCAATGTGTCATGCCCTGCTTCCAGAGCATGGTCTGTGACTCAGAGTCTGAAGCAGAGAGCATGCCTGAGGCTGAAAAAGAAGGCATGCCAGGGCCTGCTGTACAGAGAGAGGTTGCAGTGCCAGAAACAGAAGGGGATGGTGCCAGCTCCAACAGAGAGCCCTGCCTCTTCAGATACAGAAAAACACTTACCTAGACCCAGCTTCGTACAGCACAGGCAGCAAAGAGAGACCCTGTGTTGCTCTCTCAGAATTTATAACCAACAATCAATCAAGGCACAGCTGTGCTAGGCTTTGGGTCTATTTAGCTGGCATCCTTCCCCTCCAGGAGTTGTCAGAGCTTATCTGACCTGCTGGATGCCTTGACAAACTCTTGGATTGACCTTGGACACTCTCTTATGGTGAAACCCTGCCTGACTTTGTTTATGTCGGATTTTATTTATGACTCCTTGCTTACTGACTGGAAGTAAGTAACAAACTGGGAGATATACAATTTGTTTTGTTTGATTTACCAGCTGTACCAGGACTTAGATAGGACACAATGACCCCAAAGAATACCATATTGAAAAAGAACATGACTGACCAACAGATAACTTTACACTTAACAGCTGTAGCTCCTGGTAATCCTCAAGGTGGCTGAAATTATCCATCCCATGTTCATCTCATTGCAATGTGAACTGATATCATGTTTGTGAGACCGATCACATATTACCATGTCAATAATGCACAGCAGACAGGAGAAATTCATCTTTGCCTGTTTGGGGTAGATATTAAGACACTATTGTTATATATACTCAGTAGTAAAGACTAATGATAGTGATTGCCTTTGTCCATATGACTGCATTTTGGCGGTTGGTGAGAGGAGATATATGACTTGTTTTATGTGATGGCACCAACATAACATTAAATCTTTGTTTTGCATATCTTTTGCCAGTTCTATGCTAGTGAAAAACTGACCCAGGTTATTCAGTTTGGAAATATGGTTTAGCCACAGTTATCACCACATTATAACCAAGCTGGGCTTCCCATGGTGTACTAACTCTCTGCCCGTATAAATGTTTCACTTCAGAGATATAATGTATTGCAGCAACACCACAAGATGTGTTTATGATGGTGATGATGATGATGATTTACACCCTGCCTTACCTGTTTATTTGGCATATACTTCTGGGATTGCCTTTTACCTCTGAACTCAACTAGCTATTGATCAATGGTTAGGTCTGTCCATATGTATACCACTTTCAAAGCTGGTCAGCAATATAGTTCACATGTCATAAAAGTCAACCAGTTTACCATTTTTTCCCTAGTTGTTTCCCTATAGTTAAACCTCTGGTATCTTGAGAGTTACAAAATGCAATTCAGATACCTAGTTGCTGCAAAACTGACAATTCTGCTGATCTTGCATATCATTTTTATAATTGTAATTAATTGTTCAATTGATTATCTTTTTATGTAACTGTTCATTAAAGTTAATTAAACAATAAAAATAGCAATGTCCTGTGACTAAGGACCTTTCTGCACTACATTGTTATAGTGCTATTTTTGTACTTTCAACATCCTATGGAATCCTGGGGTTTACAGTTTAGGGAAGGGGCATTAAGAATTCTCAGCCACAGAGCTCTTTGGCCCCAGTAAACTACTTTTCCACAGGATGTTGAAAGTGGAATAATAGCAGTGTAGTGTGGAAAGGCCCTTAATGCTATAGTTACATTGGCTGGCTGTGACACACCCCTACGAGGACCAGTAAGCTACTGAATACATTCAGCTCAGCTAGGTTGAAGGGCTTCTTCGATAAGGTTCTTCTGGTTCCACACACTGAATATATGTTGTTTGTTCTATGAATTGACAAATAATGATTTCTGTGACTAATTTTTCCAGAGGTTTCTAACACTCTTTGTTTGTACTAAGTGTGTGGAGGGTATGCTAGGTGTCCTCAAATAATGTCACTGGGCACTCTATAGCAAGCTGTCTAGATATGTCCTCACCAGGTCCTTCAATCCCTGCCACTCTTGCTATCAGTATCGCTGCTTAATCATCCCTGAGTAGGATCAGGTGCGTGTACACTTGCTGCCCTCCCAAATTAGGCTTCTGTCCTTTGAATGGCCATTGCCCTGGGGATCTAGCTCTTCTATTTATACTTGGTGCATTTCCAGAAGTTGCTCCTCAGCTTTGTTTGTTCTCATTGAACGATCAGCTTACTGAATAAAGTCTTCATGTTTTGGGCAGCTTCGCAGATAACAAAAAGTCTTTGTCCTCAAAGGTGCAGTGACCACTTTCAAATCGACTCAGAAAGAGGCAGTCCAGGCTGCACAACATGAAATACAAGAACCTCTGCAGTCAAGAGAAGTATTGACATTTCATTGGAAGTCCAGGCTGCAGAATATGAAATACAAGAACCTCTGCAGTCAGGAGTACTAAGTGGCTTCTTTCTCCATTAATACTTCTATAAACAAGAACCTATTGGTTACATACACACAATATGAAATGACTTTAACGTGGGAGTGTAATTTCCATCCTCTCCCGTCCCATGCTGAACACAGCAAAATAATTTGGTAATTTGTGCCAATGCACACTTACATTTGTAGGTCAGCCATAGATTTATTCTAAAATTTTGTTTTGTTTTGCTTCCAAAGAGTCCTCAATGCAACCTATTATTTGCCCTAAGTTCAAAACACCTTCTCATTTACAAAAAAACCAGTTGCTACCTTCGTAAAGATTTTTTTTTAAGCGGGTGGTAGGCTTGTAGGTTACAGTGGTTTTCTTGATGCTATCTGTTTATATGGGGACAGAGTTTGTTTGTCCGATGCAAGTTTCTCTGAATCATTTTTTGACCAAAACTCCCAGAGTCACAGAATTTTAGAACTGGAAAGAATTGCAAAGACAATCAAGTCCAATCACTCCTATGCAGGAATACACAACTGAAGTACTCCTGAAAGATACTCATCCAGCCCCTATTTGTTGTTGTTGTATGCCTTCAAGTTGTCTCCAACTTATGGCAACCCCAAGTTGAATTCAAGGGCCTCTAAACAAAGAGAACCCACCATCGTCCATGGGAGCCTGTTCCATTACTGAAGTGCTCTTATGGTAAAGAAATCATTCCTAGGTTAGGTGGAATCTCTTTTCTTGTAATTTGAATCCATCAGTTCATCTTTTAGTCTCTGAAGCAGCAGAAGACAAACTTGCTCCATCTCTTGCATCAGTGCTTCTTATGCTTGTGATGTGAGAGATCAATAGTTATTCTTTTTTCCCAATGTACCCACTGGCTACAAATATGTTTCCTTTCCCAAAAACTCCATGTATTGGCATCCAATAGCTTGGAGAACAGCACTGGTCCAGGAGTCAGCACTTTGAGTAGCACTGTTCTACATTACATCCTCTCTAATATTTAAAGATAGCTATCATGTCATCTCTTAATCTTCCTTTCTTTAAGCTAAACACACCCAGCTGTTCTTCATAGGGCTTGGTTTCCAGACCATTTACCATTATGATCTCCCTCTTCTGGAAATGTTCCAGCTTGTCAATATCTTTCTTGAACTATGGTACTCAGAACAAGGCACAATATTCCAGGTAAGGGCTGATCAAAGCAGAATAGAGTGGCACTACTACTTCTCTTGATCTGGACACTATACTGTTTTGGATGCAGCCTAGAATTGCATTGGTTTTGTTTGGCCACCACATCAGTTGACGTATTTAGCTTGCCATCTACTGAGACCTGTAGATCATTGTCACATGTATTGCTTTCAAGCCAGGTATCACCAAAATATCATGGGAGATTGTGTGCATGTGTGTGTGCATGCACACGTGTGTATTCTAAATATTACAATGGCTCTGACAAAAAAAAAATGGATTGTTGTGGGTTTTTTACCTTAACTGCTTTTGTTTTCTTTTGCTTATGGGAAAACAAATTTACATAGCAAGTAACTGAATTGTGGGGAAAATTGTTTACAACTGTCCTGGTTACAATGTCTAGACTTAGGCCATTTATACATAGTGTTGCAGTCCCACAATGGGGATATGATGGCAGCGGTCTGTGGGTCTTACTTTTGCATGATGTCATTGTGGTCCTGCCACCATTGCATCCTCATGCATTGTGATTATGGGATATTTGCTTGATGGGGAAAAAAAGTCCATTAAGTGATGCTTCTGTCACCCCCGCCATGCAGAAGGGGTGGAAGCATGATCATTCACTTCCTTCGTCAGCAGAGCATGGGAAAGGGGCCGGCTGTGCTGAAGAAGGCAGGCATGTGTTGCTTGTGCTCCTTTCTGCAGGGAGCCAGCCAGGTGCAAAGTGGAGTGGTCCCATCCCACTACCTTCCCGGCCACTGCTGGGATCGCAACAGGATGCCTGTACAACCTGGTCAGGTGTGGAAATGGCCATAGAATATCTATATTTTTCATCTAGTTATGTTTGGATCCTCCATTGAAATGCAAGTCTGAGAGGACTAACAGTCTCTGCTCCTGCCGCACCAGAATTATAGAACAACAAAAATTTAATTCACATTTTAAAAAGTTTGACCTTGGCTTTACTGATTAAAATGTTCAAATAATTCTAGTTTTGTAGGATGAGTGCAATTCCTTTTTGTTTTTTCTCCCCCATTAAGCACCAACGTGAACATGCATAGATCAGGAATAATTAACAAAAAGTACAATTTTTAAGTAACAGAATATTTTTGAAGTATTTTAATCAAGAATTTACACTCTAAATTCTTGATTAACATACTTCTAAAACTTGTTAATCACAAAGGCATACAGCTGTAAAAATACTTTAGATTATGTTGTCTTCATAATTTCTTTTAACAAAATAATTGCCAATTAAAAGTTACAATATTATCAGAAGATTAGGCCAACAGTAGTTAGTGCCATAATAATGAAGAAAATCTAATTGTTGTGTTAACGGCATTATTTTGTATCACTAATACAGTTAAAGATCATAGTTATCTTTTAACATAAATGTCAGAGGGTTTTTTTTTTTGTACAAATTCACAGAAACCATATCTCCTTCCTCAGTAATGCTAGCTATACAAACAATGTAATCTTCTGTATGGCCACAGAGTTTGACAGGGCCTTATTCTCGGGAAACAAGAAGAAGCAGGCAGGTAGAAGCAGCAATATTATACTTAACATCATGCCGGAGAGCTCCCATTGACACATGATTGGGATATTTAGACTATTTGGCCAGAGCACTCAACAGACCACAAACCTTACGATTCCATAAGATGATGTTACCTTGATTTCCGGGGTCCCTTGGGGGACACCTCAATGTGCTCCACGTGATGGGGAATGGAAACTAGGCAGAGCACAAGCAATAACAATGCAAGAGGCGGGGTAACCTAGCGGGGCCTTTTTACCCAGTTTTTACGGGGTCAAAAACCAAATGAAAATTTCCAATAAATGATTTTATTGAATGAAAATCTCATGCAGCAACACAATCACTCATACACGCACCCAAGAGCTATTAAGAAGCAAAAGAGAGGAAATTGGATAGGGGAGTGTTGAAGGGGTGTAGTTGGGGTAATACTGCACCTTTTCCTGATGTCCTGAGTCTGGGAAGGCAGTGGAGAAGTGGGGCTCAGCACGGAGAGGGTTGAGGGGATCACTCAACAGATGGAGAAACGGTCTGCTGGGATGACCGGGAGTGATCCAAACAACCACTGAAAAACTGGGACTATTTGTAGGGGAAAAACTACCTGAAGGACTAATCCTTTCCCAGGGAGAACAATGGGTGTTGGAATGATAACGAAGCTCCACCATGGCAATTTCCTTCGTGTGATGGGTTTGCAAGGTGTTGCCAAAGTCTCTGGATCTTCGGCTGTGTTAGTTTGTGGTGTGACTTCATGTAAATGGTCCTCGCCTGATGGAATATTTGCTCAACTTGGGACAGACATGCTAATCTCCTCAAGTCAGCATCCGGGGTTGAGGACCCTTTGTTTATTGTGGGTTTACACAGCTTGAGGTCTCCTGGGGCAACGTGACAGGGGATTTTACTGGTCTAACCTGGTTTTCAGTCTCTCGACCATGCCTGCCTATGTGTCCCCTCGGGGGATCTCTCTGGCCCACAGAATTATACTTTAATATTAGAATTGTAGACCCTGGGATAGGGTTTCTTCCTCAGGGTAACAATGAAACTGTGGCAGTTAAAGAAGACTAAGAGCACTGAAGTCTACAGTCAAACATATGTACTGGATGGCCTGGCTTACTTCAGAGTTTAATTGTGAGAAATGAAGGGCAAGCTTCTGTGCGTGTTTGCATGCATGCATACCATTGAGGATTGACTGGCCTTTGCAAAAAAGAGACACCAAGTATATTCCTCTGTTATGTCTTCCTCCAAGCTGAGACATAGCAAAAATCAGTTTCCCCTTTTTATGCTTCTAAATGTATTACATATCCATATCTTGTATATTCTGCTTCATCTTACATGTAAGATCTTTATATGCTTTATTCTAGATTATATGAACATACTTCTATATAAGAATTATTATATACAAATTATATACAAATGTACAAATTCAACTTCCTTCCTTCCTTCTTCTGGTTTGGTTACTAACTTATTTTTCGAAGTTTCCTCTGATCATTTCCTTTTTCAAGTGACTTGCCTTATTATTTTAAAAAAAAAGATTTTTCCTTCCCTTTTCCCATATCTTTGCTTATTGCAATTAACCCTCTAACTCTGCATTCTTATTTTCATATTTCCATCTGAATCGCCCATTTCTGCTGTATGTATCTTTTAATTGGTTTCAGTTCTTCCTTATTTTTCCCTTTTGTCTCACCTTTAAGTGCCATTGTCAAATCATCCATCATTATCATTTCTGGTAATTTGATCTCCCATTCCTCAATATCTGGAACACGTTCACTCTTCCAGTATTTTGCAAAGGTAATCCTTGCAATCGATACCATGTATAGTATGATTCCAGAGGTCTTAATTATACAGAGTAGCCCCTAATGCAGACCAAGCAAGGGAAATATAGCCCAGAGAAGCATTGCTTCTTTTTCCTACACTTTTCCTTTCTTTGTCAGCAGTAGCTTAATATCCATTATTTATTAAATGTAATATCCAACTTCAGACACACTTTTCAAAGGTGCACAGCCCAAAAAAGAAAAACAAGGCAGTGTAAGCCCAAAAAGAAATGCTTGTGGGAACTAAGTCAGCAAATTCAGTTCTGTGAGTCATTTGCAAAGATGCAGGTGCACATATCACTTTTGCTTTGGAATGAGCACACTTTGCAGTTACCTTAGGAAAAGGTAAAGGGAATTAATCCCCACCCATTGCAGAGTTAGTATCTTTTCTATTTAACTGAAACCATATAAAACTAAAATGTAATTCTGACTCATTTATCAAGCTGAACAAGGCAAAGAAGACATTACATCTTGAACACTAGAGAAAAAAGACAATCTCAGTGATACAATGCACTTGTTATCATATATGAAGTTAATGTAATCCAATAGGATGAATCTTAGCTGTCAGTTGCATATCTGACTTGAATTTGGCAGATATTCTTTCTGTTCCACATGTTCATTCACACTGTCTGTATCAAGTCTCACCTATGTTTTTTTAGGCCAGATAGCTCAGCAATGAGTCTGCAGTGAAGACTGTATCACTAAAAAGTGGCAGGGTTTGGTTTATTGGTCGTTGCTTTTTTTTAAATTAACTTGCATACCCTGAGTAATGTCAATGCACTTTTAAAATAGGCTTGGGAATAACTCTTCTTCCAATAAGGAAAAAAAAATCTGTTAATTGTGTGCCACTCCAAACCAATTCCCTGTTATAGACTTAAAATTATATTATTCAAGTTCACTTATTTTCAGCTATAGAATCACTGCAGTGACTCAGGATATTTTTGTCTGAACATTGAAAACAGCAAAGCAATATGCAGAGCAGATTTGCTTTAGAAATACAACACATGACCTGTATTTGAAGTCTCAGTATTAACCATACTAGTTTCTTTTAAAAAAAGAAATAAGAAAAATAACTCATAGTTGTATAAAAAAAAAGCTCTGAACATACACTGCTTAGGTATATAGAGGATTGATTGAAACTCAAGTAGTTTGGGAAATCATGCATTTCCATCCTTGCCCTTTTCATTCAGGGCATTGAACAGGATTGTATTGGATTTCTGATAAGTGCTGAGAGATCCTTTAAAGGCAGCCTCTCCAAGACTAAACAAATTTACGTGCGTATGAATTCAGGTCTTCATTAGAGCAAAGACATCCAGTATAGAGTTGTTGCTGCTTTTTTTTTAAAGGCCTTCAGTAGCAAACAGACTCACAGAACTTGAGCAAATGAAGCTTTCACTACCTTCTTTCAAGGAAACACGCCTCCTGCTTAATGCCCATGCATTTGTTAGATATGAAAAACAGTAAGGACAGTAAACTCCCTTGAATTTGGGGGATCCAGGGGTGGTTTTACTTTACATTTGAAGTACATACAAAATCTTTTTATGTGTGATGAGTACATGTATGTAGAATAAGATCCACTTGGATCCAATTAAATAATCAAAAATAGGTCCCAGAAAAAAAAAGTGGGTCCCAGAAAATGCTATGATAGGTTTGCCTTGGTGTTGCCATAAATTACTTGGAGACACACAACAAGGTCCATTGAAATAAATTGGTTAGTTGTTTTCAGTGGGTCTAATAGACAAATTATGAATCCAAGCCATTATTTCTTCATAAATTTTGAATATTTTCTCCTGCTTGAAAAACTCTGTTTACTTATTTGATTGTTTAGGAAGTTGTAAAATGTAACATGAGAATGTCATGTAGAGTTGGACTATGACACTGGAGGCCACTCAGCCATGAAAACCCATTGGGTGACCTTGGGTGTCTCACATACTCTCTGGCCTAGAAAACCCCATGATAGGTTCATCTTAGGTTTGCCATAAGTTGGAAACGACTTGAGGGCATACAACAACAAAATAAAATACGATAAAAATAAATTTTAAAAAATTCTGAAGCCAGAATCTTCTAAGATTTTGAGAGAGGAATCCAATTTTCAAAGGATTCTGTACATTTCATGGCTAATAAAGTAGGTGTCCTTTGTATTTATAGTGAAGTACAAGCATCTCTTTATGAATTGTAATATGAGAAAAATTATCTACAATTGAATGTATTTTTGATAGACTGTACATATGTTTGACAAACAAAGAAACAGTTCATAAAAACAATATACCTTGGTCTTAAAAAAGAATGTTATTAGTTTTGAAAATAATAAGGACAAGGTGATATTCCTTTTGGAAGATGGTTCAATGAATGATAATATCATTGTGCATGTGTTCTTTATTTTAACCCATACTTGTCTTCCATTTTTACTTTTTCTTATGGAGGCAAAGATGCTTTTGGAGGGCATTTTGGTCTCTCTCTCTCTCTCTCTCTCCATGTGTATGTATGTATGTGTTATGTATATATATATATATATATTATTAAATTTCATCCATTTTCTTACTCTCTTAGTGGATAGGATTTTGCCTCAAAGAATGAAAAAGTAATAAGTAACAAGCAACATGCAACGGTAAACATTCCTTTGAAAAAGTAAAATTTCAAAACATGGATATATATTACTCATCTCAGATGACTTCACAAGTTGTATGAAGCAATTCTGCACTGGTGAGAGCTATGGATGTTGTGAAACGGTGGACCAGTTAGTTTCTCACTGGTACATATCCATGCCTTTCAAAAACACATGTGTACCAATGTGTATACATATGACAAATGTAATATACAATATTACAGTGTCTACCATAACATTCTTAATACAAGATCCTTTACTAATTAATTTTTGTGATCATCATTGTTATAAATACGGTGGACTAACTGAGCAAAAATTATTCTGCTATATGAAAAGAAAGCAGCAGTGTGAAAACTGTAATATGCAGGCCAAAAGAAAAAACAAAACAGGTAAATAAAACAACTCATTGGACTTGGTTTGGGCAATACCTGTCTTCTCTCAAGTAATTTGGGAAACTGTAGCCATATATCCAAGCAGTATTTTAAATCAAATTACTCAGGCATAAACTATCTGCAGAGTACAGCTTTTCAATGGCACTAAATTTGCTGTTCAGTCCAGTTTGCATATATTTATTCAGAAGTCTCATTGACAGGGAGCATGGTATAGTGGTTTGAGTGATGGATTAGGACACTGAAAGACCAGAATTTGAATTCCTACTCAGCCTTGCAAACCCACTGGGTAACACTGGGCAAGTCAATCTCTCTCAGCCTCAGAAGAAAGCAAGGGCAAACTCTCTCTGAGTATATTAAACACTGAGGGGAAGGAAACATATGATCCTTCAGATGCTGTTGGGCTACCACCCCAATGTTTGTTTTAATTGGCCAGTTTTGATAAGGCGCTGAGACCTGGGTCCTTTCCACACCTTGCCTTGTTCTGTCATCGTCCGCATGTCATCCTGGCAGCACCTCTCTGCACCCAACTAGCTGCCTGTGGAAGGGAGCACGAGGGACACACCTCTTCCTTCTGCATTGCAGCTGGTCATCTTCTTATGCTGCAGTAGGGAAGGAAGCTCATGGTCATGCTTCTGGCCCTTCTGTATAGCTGGCTGTGAGAGAAGGCTTATGCAATTGGGGTCATTGACAGAGTTTTTCTGTCGATTATATACCCTGTGATCACATTGGCTGGTGACTTGAGAAGAGCAGGACCACAATGACATCACGCAGAAACATCATTATGGTCCCCATGCCAGCATACCACCATTCTGTGGAAACAGCCTGTTGGAAATTAGAGTTTCCCAGAGTGTTAGCCCTGTTGGGAAATTCTATGGAAGCTAAAACTGTAAGAATTCAGCCTCCTTTTAGCAGAGTAGCAGAAAAAGCATGTCTAAATTTGTGTATGGCTTTTCTGATCTCAAACTGACTGAAGAAACAAAACAAATGCAGGCAGCTTCAGGTTACAAACTTAGAAAAGTTTACTAATGGCTTCTACATTTACATGTGCATTGGGGAGCCTACATCCTAACTAGTTAATGAATGGTAGTAGCTTCGTTCTTAACTCACCATCTTCTGATGGAGATGCGAAGCATGGTCGGAGAGGAGGAAGAAGAAGCAAAAATGGAGGAGAAGATTGCTGAGAAGGGGTCTCTTTCTAAGACTGATGACCCAAGCAACAACCTGGGTCAGATGATCTGATCACCTGAACACCAAAGGTGTTTATGATCATGCAATTAAATGACAGAAAGGCAAATGGTGGAGATTTGGCATGCAAAAGAGAAAGAGAAATGCTAGCTATGCCCACTTGCTCTAAGAATGGGGAGGGGGAGGGGAGAGAATGCTGGAATTTTTCCAACAGGGCCCTGCAGTCCAACAATATCTGGACAGCCAAATAATTCTCACGTCTGCTCTAACTGTACGTAGCTTTGTAGGTTACAATGGGGCTTAGGCCAAAGTACATAGGTATTCAGACTTGGACTTTCATGATAGCAAGCCCTACCATTCAGCCCAGGGTTTACTTATACTTGAAGCTCTTCCATCATGGCCTAAAGAAGCGTTCATTTTATAGCTTCTTGGGTTTTAGTGTTTTTTATCATTTCTGCAGGCTTATTCATAATACAGAAATATAGTGCTATTTTTCTACCTTAACTTTCATTGTTCCATTCTATGGAATCCTAGGACTGGCAAGTCCCATGCTATAGAATCCTGAGACTGGGATTTACAATTCTCAGCCATAAGAGTTCTGACTCACCAAGTTACAAACTCTAAGATTCCATAGGATGGAACCTGCTGGTCCCAGGATTCTATAGGAAGGAACCAGGGACATTAAAATGGAAAAATAGCACTGTAGTTTTGTGTCACGCATGGGCCATTTGTCCACTCATTCCATTCTTTGGGGGTATTTTTGGAGTGATTTCTTAGATCTTCACTAGAGATTTCCAAACTTTTTTAAAAAAAGGTGGGTAGAACATAGTTTTATCAGGTAATGGCACAGTTTGAAGGGCACATTTTCTCCTCTCTGGTTTTTTTAGTTATAGATATATAGTGCAAAATTGCTATTTCACTAATGTACTATATTGCTACAGTACAAAACACTTTTTAAAAAAGGAGAAAATGAAGGAACGTATTGTTCTGTTATGTCTTGCAATTAAAAAGAACCTTACTTTTGGACAGGAATGAAAAGTTGCAGCTGGGGCAGGGAGTCAACTAGAAAATACAGTTGCCCTTCCACATTCGTTAGGGTTAGGGGCACAGGACCCTTGCAAAAATGGAAAAGTCCCACATTTCAAAATGTGTGTGTGTTTGTGGGAAGGAGGCCAAGGCATGGTGGAGAGAAGAGGCACCAGGGTCCAAATCAGGTCAGGAGAGGACAAAAGGGGGAAAGGGGTTGGTCATCAGAGGGGTCTTGTTCTTCCTCTCTCTTACCATCTCCATCCTTGTGTGTGTGTGTGTGTGTTGGGAGTGGGGGGCTAACTGTGTCGCTGCATTGCCTCCGAAGGTCCTTCAAATCGTCCTGGACTTGCAGAAGGTTTGGAGAGACTGCTCCAAAGAGCCAAAGGCTCGCCAAGGGAAGAGAGAGCGAGAGAGCTGTCATTAATCTCTGGCATTCTTTAAAAACTTGAAATGCATCTTCATAGCGCTGCCAACCTGCCGGAGCCGCTGCGGGTGGGGGGAGAGGGAGAAGACTGTTTAACCCCTTCCTCCCCTTTCCCCACCGCACTGTGAGGGAAGCGACCACCAGCTCAGTCCCCGGGGTCCTTTCCCTGGAGGCCAAGTCCCCTAGACCTCGACAGGACGGCGAAGCTCGCTTCAGAAGCTCTCAAGCGAGGGCCAGAAGCCACCTCCACCTTTGACGCTCAAGATGCCGCCGAAAGGAACCCCCTCCCTCCTCGGCAGCATTTAGCCAGAAGCGTTGTTGCGGGGGAGGGGGGAGAAGAGGAGGAGGAGGAGGAAGACAGCAAAGGGGAGGGTTGTAGCCAGCGACGAGTTTGGAGTTGAGCAGCAGTAAAAAGATATGATATCGACACGCTCAGCTGCCTCTTGTTAAAAGCTTCCTGCGGGTTGGCAGAATGAAGTCTTTATTTAAAATACACAAAGTACCGTCAGGGGAGAAAGGGAGGCAGAAGGGGAAACACGGCGTGTGTGTGGGGGGGGGGGTGGAGAGAAAGAGACGCGCGCCCTCGGCGCTCTGCTTAACACGACCACTCCAGTCTGAGGAGGACGGGGGAGGGGTCGAGGAAGGGGCGAGGGCGGCAGACCCCCCCCACCTCGGGCTGGGCTTGTCCTCGCCAGCGCTCCACGGCCGCCCGCTCTTCTTCCCTCGCCGCGCAGGCTCCTTAATGGAGCGAGAAGGAGCGAGGCAGGCTTTTTATATTCATAGCCCCAGAATAATCTGTGCTTACACTTGAAAACCGGCCGCGGGGGAGGGGAGCGTCGAGCTCCATCAACCTGCCGGCTCTTCCCGCCACCCCTTTGCAGCAAGACGGCTTTCTGAAGGGGTGGCCGTCTGTGTGACAACCCTCCTGAGCCCCACCTCAGTGGCCACCCAAGGGTGCCTTGTTTTGGATGCGTTATTTGAACTCTCTCCCCGCCGCCCCCCCCCGCCTCAGTCATCGACGCGGGAAGCCAAATAACAAGGATAATAAAAGGAGAAGCGAGGAAACGTTCCGAGCTGTAAGATGTAAGGGGGACAGCGGCGACCTGGTCCTTCTATCCCGCGGAACTGGGATGGGGTCGCGCGTCGGTGCGCGCGGGAGGGAGGGAGCGGGAAAGCGCGCGGGAGCAGCGCTCCCTTTTCCTCCCTTCGCGGAGACAATTTGAGCGGAGCGCGCGCGTCTTCCCAAAGCAGACGCAACTGCGGGAGGAGGGGGGTGGCGGAAAGTTCGTGAGGAAGAAATAAGACATAGATTCCCCCCCCCCTTTTTTTTTCTTCCTTTGGACGCAGCTGATAGAGAAGGAGGATCAACCTCCTCGCCAAATGTCAGGGTCTCGTGGGTGGGGCAAGTAGGGAATTACCCTTCAGAGGAGGCAGAAACGTTGCGTTCCCGCTGACGCTGGCCCGGCCCTGGTCACCCCCCTTTGCCATCCCCACACTTTCAACTTCCACCTTTTTTTTTTGCTCTTGAAAGAGTCCCCCCCCCAAAAAAAAAAAAGAAGAAGAGACCAAGAGCTGCCCTGTCTCCTCTCTTGTTCTCCTGTTGCCTCTGGGCGGTCTCTATTTTGTTTTTCCTCCCCACCTCAAACCCCCCCCCCAACCCCAACCCACCCACCGCCTTCCCCTGGCGGGTTTTGGTCAGAAAGGAGCCCGCGCGCCGGCGAAAGAGCGCCTCGCGCCACGGCCAGCCATCAAGTGGCTCGTAAAGGAAATGCAGGTGAGTGCGAGGAGCGCGGCTCCAGCTGCTGTTGCCGCCGCCGCCGCCGCCGCCAGTGGTAGCGGCGGCGCTTGGAGAAGGCGGCGGCGGTGGCAGGGCTGGCGGCGGCGGCGGCGGCGAAAGGGGGAGGCGGAGGAGCCCGAGAGAGAGAGAGAGGGAAAAAAAACCGGGAGATTTGTGTTTGCGCGCGTGCAGGAAGGAGGGCGACGCTTTCCTTCTCCTCCTCCTCCTTCTTCCTCCTCCTCGCCGCTGCCGCCTCGTTTCCCCCGGCCAGCAGGAGGAGCGTGCCTGTGCTCTGCCTTCGCGGAGGGCGGCTTTGGCAGCCCCGGCGTCGACGGCTCCCCTGTCCCCCGTTTTCCTCCGGGCTCTTTCTCTCGTCTTTCGGCGAGGCGCCGCTTCTGACGAGCGAGCCCCGCGCACTCCGCCTCCCACTTGCTCCCGCTTCGCGTTTCAACACAGTCTTTCCCTTTCTTTCTTTCTCTGCCTCGCCACACTCTGCTCGCCGCGGGAGAGAGAGTTGCAGGTACCGCTTTTTCCACCCCTGCCCTAGAGGACAGCCATTGGGCACGGCGGGCGCGACCCACCCTGGTGGGGATTTAAAAAAAAATAAAAAAAATCGGGGGGGCGAGAGGAGGAGAGTGTTTCCACCCACCTCGCAGTTTGAAAAATAGGGAGTAGGGGAAAGGGGGGGGTGAGAGGGAGAGGGAGCACTTTGAAACCTCAGCTCTGCCAAGCCTCTTTCTTTCCCTCCTCCTGCCGCGCCCGGCAGCTCCCTTCAGCACCAAAACAAACCTTCTTGGATGTGTGTGACATGTGGTTGTCTCTCTTTGCAGCCCCTTCGTGGCCTTTGTGGAATAGGAGCACTGTCTTCTTCTTCTTCTTCTTCTTCTTCTTCTTCATGTGACCGGCAGGAACGGAAAGAGAGGACTCCTTAAGATTTCCGGAGAAGTCCGAGCTGGCTGCATTAGTAAGTCGATTTTTTCTTTCTTTTTGGTTTTATGGATTCATGTTGGATGCTTCAGGTTGGCTGCTTTCATCCTTTTTTCTGTCCCGTAAGCAAAAAAAAAAGATTCAGTCTTCTGCATCATCTTGACTTTTGTTGTTAACTCGACAGTAGGCAGGTATGCGGGAGAGTGCGCCCAGCTTCTGTCCTTTTCACCTTTTTAACATCAGGGGCACATTACGTTGGGAGAGTTGTGGACACTAGTGTTGTTGCTGGTGGTGCCGCTGTAGATTTTACCTTCAGAGTTGGGGATGTTAAGAACCTGAGCTCACCTCTCCCCCAGAAAACTGCTTCTCAGTGGACACCTAGAGGATTTTAAGAGAAAAAGGTAACACTAGGTGTCAGTTCAATCTTTCAAAATAAGGTATGGTAGCAATATAATTAAGATTTCCATGCTTGGATTTAGCTGCTTGAATTTTAGTCCCACTCTCCAGTCCCCTTGCCTTAAGTGTTTGGTTTCAGTGTTTTCTGTACCTGAGCAAGTGTCTATACAGGACAAGACTGGAGCCCTGGTGTTACTGTGTATGTTGTGGTGAGAAGAAGAGAGAGAGCATGCACCTGTACTATGCGAGAGAACTGATTTTGGATAAGGCGAAGAGAACTATAAACTAGATTAGGTAATAGCAAGAAAACCATGAAACAAAGGATGTCACTATCCTGGTGTCTTCAAAAGTTCATTGCACTGAAAAGTTTTGAGAGCATTCTTTCTTTTGGGACAGTCATACAGTCACTGATTATTTAGTTATTTTGATGAGCACAAAAGGAATAGGGGATTAACTGATTCCCAAAGAGGTCAAAATGATGAGCAGTGAGCAGAGTCCATTCAAAAATGGGAACAATAATAATAAGTCAGTGCTCTCAAAAAGCTAATGAAACTCTTGGATCAGTAGAAACAACTGATTCTATTTACTCTAAACATTTTAAGTTGAATCTATAACATTTCAGTATTGTTATTATGGCTGTTCTTAAGACAAAACTTTGGTATGTACTGTGAAATTCAATGTGTATAAAGTCACAAATTAAGCTATAATACCCCACCCCCTGAGCATGAATTATTAGCAAGAATTATTTAGTTTGAATAATGCTTTCATTGTTCCGATCCTTCAAAGCTTTTTAGGAATCAGAGTTTTAATAAACTAGAGAGCCCGTTTTGAAAGTGCATTGTTGGCAATTTAGGCAAAGTGCAAATGTGACTGTGTAGCTAGCTATTGTGAAAGTTTTCAAAAGTACCTCTCATAATGGTACCATGGAAGTCTGTTTCTTTCAAAATTAGCTTTCTGCTGAAACAAAGCTGGCTTAAGATATTAATACCATGAAGCACTGCTTGCCATATACAGTAAAGTCACATTTGGTTATAGTTGCCATAAAAACAGTGATGGCAACAGTGAAAGGACACAGGCTGCAAGTCCTGGGGAGTATGAAGAAATGTTGACTTTATAGTTGATGAGTTGCAATAGTCTCTAAACAGCAGGCATTTGTGACAGGGCAAAGATTGTTTAATGATGTTTAAAATGTATCAGAGTGAATCTTCCAAAAGCCAAGTGTCTTTCTAGTCGGGGTTTAGAACTGCATACAGCTGTCAGGTTGTCGGTGGCTCTCAGGTAAATTATGAAATCTGCATGGCTAAGTGACTTGTTTCCTAGTTTTGCAGACTATATTTGGTGTTTGGCAATATTATTTGGTATTTAGCATTGCTCTTCAAGACAGAGGTTGCTTTAAAACTATCCTGAAGTACTGGCAAAAGATTTCCTGTGTGCTCTTTGAATGAACAAACATCTGGTGGAAATGCTGTATTCCTGTTGTTGAAGATAGTTTTGACACTGTGGGAATGAGTATAATTTTCCTGAAATGTGTGCTTGAACTAATTGTGTTTGTTTGATAGCATGCAATATGTTTTGATAATTCAAGGTAACATAAAACACAAGGGGATAAGAAACTACAATGGTTTAGAGTATAGGAAATAGAGGATTTTGAACGTGTAGGAGGTGATGGCTTTTCCCTATTGTGTTTCGGAGGTACTTGCTTTTTTTGAAGCATATAGGATAAAGTTGCTGGTGTCAGCAGTAATGCATTTCATTATGCAATTGTTCTTGTTATTCAGATCAGATAATGGCCTGATGAAATACATAAGCAGTCTGCAGGGAATGAATGATTAATTTCTCCAACGTGTGCTTACTATAGGACTTCTGACTAATAAAGTACTGTCTACCAGTTCTTGCTTACAGTTGCAGTTAGTAGGTAAAAATGTATTCTGTACTTATTGTTGTGTAGCACTCAAGCATTCTGTTAAACATAAAAGGTATTCGTAAACTCAACAATTTTTTCCTAATTCATTGAAAGGGATGGGACCCACCAGCTCATGTCTATAACCTCTAGTGTTCTGAAAAAGCAAACAAATATGATGCTCAGTTGTGGAAAAGGCGCATCATAAAAAATACTAATCACAAAATGTCCAATAAGGTTAGATGTACATTTATTTAACAAATTTAAATATTAGCTAGTTGCATTCTTGCTTTATAAATACAAACAAAATTAATTGTCCAAATTGCTCTACTAACTAGTCAAGGAAAGCATGTTTCATGGTTTAGGAACTTTTTGGAATTCCGTGTTTGCATTACGTTTGTTATGTATGGTATAAACCACATGGTTTTTAAATTGAGCTTAGCATATTCCATTTAGACTCTGCTCATATTAAACAAAATAATTTGATTGGCTAAATCAATTCAGTGAAAATTATAGATAAGGGTGGCTGGTGGAATGAGTATCAGCTGTTAGAACTACTTGATAACATAAGGCCTGACTGAATGGATTTCTAGTGATCTCCCCTCCAAATTCCCTATGTAATTATTGTTAAGAGTAAGAAACTGGGAAAAGTGCTTGAAAAAAATAGCCTTCAAGAAGTAGTACAGAAATGCAAGACTGAAGGCTCTTCTAAATCATTTTACATGTCTTTGCTTGCATTTAATAATACATGAAGGAACTTTGTTTTTAAAAGTTTCTTTTAACTGCCTTTGGCCTGTTTTTCTTTGGGTGGGGGGAATAGTTTACTTGACTAAACCTTCACTGATGTTAACAAATAACTTCACTGTTGTTTTAAGAAAAGTTAAGAGAGCAAAATTAAAGCATTTGCCAATGTAGGACGATAAAGGTTTCTAAGTTTGTAATGTGTATTGCAGCATTTTATTTCTTTTTTTCAGCAGAAATTAATGATGAGTAATTTACATAGAAGAGAAAAAAAGCCAAAAAGAAGTCTTTTTCATAACTAATATCTCAATAACACATCTCAAATAAGTATATAACAAGGATGTTGGATAGTACTGTAAGAACTCGATTGGTATACCTGAATATATTTACCAAGAAGTCTTGGTTCAGTGACATTTGATTCCAAGTAATGTGCATAGGTTTATACTCCTGACATATGAGCTAGATTTAATGTTCTTAAATGTTCTGTGATAAATGTCCTTAAATGGTAATAGCGTACTTATTAAGTTACTCTATAGTGGATATGTATATGCTGCATCAAAGTACTATACAATTCATTGCTAATCGTTTTATCTATCACTGTCTTGTAGTCAAGGCAAAAAGTACAACCTACATATGTTTACTTAACAGTAAATCCTACAGAGTTAAGTTGGAGTTACTACTAAGTAGATGTAAACTTGGATAGAACTGCAATGTTAATATTCCAGCTAACCAACTACTGTCTTGTACATGTGCAAAACATTAACCCTATCACTGAATCTGTTTACATCTATCTAATTAAAACTGGCCTCTTAAACATTTTTTTAAAAAAGTATTTCTGTTCATATAATTTAACAAATTACAATACACAATTTCTGTTCATATAATTTATCAAATTATAATGCACTTTTCAAGTGTCAGACAGAATAACCAAAAATAGAAAGTTGCACTGTTATTCAATAAGTTTAACATGTTACAAGTGTATATGGTGATATCTGAAAACAAAGGACTTATAGTATTAATAAATACTGCAAAAATTGGCATAATCACATAGCTAGTTCATTGTAATGAAACTGTTCAGAGTGCATACAGTGTAGATGACTTCTTGCTTCTTACTGATATGAATTTTTTAAAAAAAGTTGCAAAGCTTGATTCAATTAAGTGATTAAATCCTCTATGTTGACAATATCTGTATATTAATGTTGAATAATAAAAATGTTCACATAGTACAAATATACCTCAGTTAACAAAATAGATGTGTTCCTGGGTATTACTTCTTTAACAGAAAATTTGGTACTAGAGGCAGAAATAACATGGAAAGAATAGGCTCCTATAACACAAAAAGGAAGAACAGTTTTCACAATTTTTAGCAAACTTTTTACCCAAAACTAACAATTTGCAGAAGTGAAATAAAGCAATCAGGTCAAGTAAGTCTTGTGTAAGTTAAAAAAAAAAAGACTCCTCTAGATACCACTTGATAGGTTCTTCGAAAAGTCATCCAGGAATGATTCTTTAATTTCACTGGCTTTCACTTTCCTTACGAGTCAGTTTTGGTGGCTGAACTTACAAATATGTTTATTTTTTAACACATGCTGAGGCTAGCTGGAAAGGAAAGTGTATCTGCTTCGCCTTTTCTCTCTGTTTTGTTGCTCATGCATAAGTAAGGGACACTGGAGGCAGCTGCTGTTTAACTTTCCTGTTGCAGGGAGGCACACACAGCTACAGTAAGATCACGTAGAGTAGAATCCTATTCTTTCTCAGTTCAAGCTTTATTATTAAACCATCTACTGAAGAAATACTGTGGCAATGAGACACTGAAAGTTCATATTTTTCCAGCCCTGCTTCACCAGCTTCTCAAAGCTGATGCTTATTTTTAAAAAAATCCTTTCAGGTAGAGAAAGGATGAGGAGGAAAAGAGAGGTTGGGTGAGCATAAAATGAATCTAAAAAGGAACTTCTTTATCAGAGGCTTTGTTAACAGAGGCATGCCTGCATATCTTTTATCTGGCATGAAGCATTTTGGGGGATGAGTGGGTAGGCAAGAAGCAATCTTGCATCAGAACTTTACATAATTTGAGTATGGGTTTGATGCATAAAGGCGATAGTAGCCAGTAGTTCTAAATGTCATAGATAAAAGGTTGATATTAGTTCTGATATGGAGGTTATAATTGTATGGCCTTCCAGATGTTGCTGGACTTTAAGTCATGACAGCCTTAGAGAGGAATACCAGTGGTGAGGAGCTGTGGGAGTTGCAGATCCACAGTCTCTAGGAGGCTGCATGATTTCCATCCTAACTTTATTGGTTCTAATGAGAGAAATTTCAATCATTATTTTTTAAAAATTAAAAATTACTTTACATGTTGGAGTTCTATAATAAATGATGCAACCAGGTAGACCATTGAACATGCTTATTAGGCCTACAAACAGGAATTTAAAAAAACCCCTGTATATACCAGAAAACTATAATGCAATTCAGGAGATGTAGCCAAACCCAGGTAATACAATGATATATACCTTGACTGAATACTGTATCTTTGTCTTTCTTATAACTTGAAGTCTGCAAAAATTCTGTTCCATACTTTGAGTCATATAATTTAGAAAATACAAATTTGGCCTTGTTATGGAAATCCCCCTTTTTTCTGCAGTTTTCAAATGAATGAAAAGAGGAATCCAGGATTTCAAGTAGTCTGGTTGTCTTTTGGCCTGCCTGCTCAAAGTAAGACTTATTCAAATTGATCCATTGAGGTTAATCCTTGCATACTTGGTATTAGTTCCTACTTCCCTCAATGGGACTTCTTTTTGAATAAGTTGGTATGATTCTCTGTATACATAGTTTCCTTTGTCTTTCTAACCATGTCCCACTATAATAATATACTGAGAGAAATAAGGAAAGCTCCTGTTATTCTCAAGAATATATAATCAGTGGGGTGGCGGGTGTCCTTTGCTCTGTGTGTCTGAGTCTTAAAAATGACATCTGAGAAGCAATTGATCAAATCTGCTTTGGGAGATTAATGACCACATGTACCCTTGCTTATATTATTTCACTGAAATACTAAAAAAGATTTTCCCATTTTTTTACATAATCCAACATCGAGTACTTACTTCATCTTTGTGGAAAATAAATAAGTTTGCACAAAGTATCTGTTTAAATAGTGACTACTTGAATTGCTTTATTAATGTTGTGCATGTATTATACTAGAAATGATTTCTTAAAAAACAGAAATCTCTTAGTGGTTTTTGCATTGTGTATATAGTCAATAGGCTGACTACAGTATAGGTATCGTAAGTCTTCTCTGTGCATACTGTTTTTAAAATGATGAGCATGTAGCAGTGTTTAGATATGTATAAACACCAAAGAGATTTTTATTAGTTACATTTTAAGGAGTATAATAAATTCTCCTTGAATCTCTTTTTAGGTGAAATTCATATGGAAGCTCTAGCCATGATAGTAGGGGGCTTTATGGACAATTGGTAGTTAAATCTGTTACCAGGTAAAGGCTAGAGAAGAGATGAGCAATTGCAACTGGAACAAGGCCAGTTTTATCTATGCATGTATTTACTTATACTGCTGTTCTCTTGTGACATTCTGCACTACCACATTTTTTTCATCCAAAAAATCTGCTAACAATATGACTGGAACTGATTCCTCATTTGAGATTCCTGTTTTTTTCTGGCCAGTTTTGGCTTGATTTTCACAACCCAAAACTGGAGAAGAGAAGGGGTTATATGGTGAGGAGGAGAGGTCATTGAAGTAGAGTGAGGAGGAGAGGTCATTGAAGTAGAGTGCTGTTCCAGGTGGCATTTTTGGACATATTTTATGGACGATTTTCTTCCCTTTTTTTTTTTTAAACTATGCAGGATCTGGGGACTTGGAAGATTTTGGGGAAAGTTGAAGGGTGCATAATGTGTCTAGAAAGTAATCTTTAGTAAGATTGCACACACTGGAGAAAGGTGGTTATATGGCACTAAATGGAATATTACTGTGGTCATTTTGTATTTAATAATCCTTTTATAAGTGATGTTCAACTGGCTAACAACAAAGTACTCAAAGTAACCTTCCAAAGTAGAGGCTATGTACATGAACTCCCAAACAGAGAGAAAGAAAGAGAGAGAACTATCCCCACTCCCAATTAACAAAAAGTTGATTGGTCTAGTTCCAGGATAGGGAAAGCAAGGGAAAACTGAATTGTGTTTGTAGTTTCTCATATAACCATGCCAGCATAAGTGTGAAACACAGTGTTGACTCCTATTCTGACAGTGACAGAAGGGGGCTCTAGCTGCAGAATGCTGCTATAATGGTGTGTGGGTACCATATTTGTTTACACCTGTATGCAGTCTCATGCCCAGCATGTCCTTATTCCCAGTAAGAAGTCAGTGGCTTTCTTGTTGGATTGTTCCTATTTTTAATAGATCTGTTGAAACTCTTGCTTTTCCTCATACTTGGTGGGTTAGTGATACCATATATTGTGTAGGTGTATCAGTTTTCTCCCATTAAATTATATGGTACGGATGCTATTTATAAAACTTTTCTTTTTGTGCCAGCTTTACTTGGAAGGATTGGTGTTGCAGAGGAATCAATTCAGTCTATCTGAAGACTTGTGAAAAAGGCCTCTTTACAAAAGCTACTGCTATTGTCTCTGTATTGAGTGGTTGTGATGCTGTTTCCATGTCACAGTTCTCAGTGTTCATGGATAATTTTTCCTATCTCGAACCAAGCAAGAATCTTTCTCCATTTTACTGATTGACACAGTAGCACAGTGGATTGTGGTATAGTGCAAACTCATTCTATCTGATGAACGAACCAACTAATGTAAGAAGACATCTTTGTCATCTTTTCCTATGGCAAAAAACTTCCAATTCTTTTTTCCATTATAAGTAATTCTTCAAAGTGCCTTTTAAGTACAGACTAAAGAGTGTGCATGGTCACAAATACTGTTGTGTCATTGATAAATAATGTATGTTGTTGGGTGGACAGTTAAAGGGAAAACATTTGCATACAGTCATAAATACATTATTAGCTTATTAATTATGCCAGATATCCCTCTTTTAATGTTTATGTCTGGGTATATTTGGCAATGTTTGCACTGCATTATGAAATATGTTTCTGTGGTAGCCTGTTTCATTGCTGAACCTGTTTGAAAAGCAAATTTTGTTTGCACTTATTTAATTTCAGGTGCAGTTTCACTCATGACCTAAATATCCTAAAAGATTCCTGGAAGTTAAGCACGGTCTGCCTTGATTAATACTTGGATGGGAGACCAGTAATAAACGGCAGGTGCTGTAGGCTATATTTCAGAGGTAGGAGCTGACAAAACCGCCTCTGAATATTCCTTGCTTAGGAAAATCTTATCAAATTCATGGGGTTGCCATAAATTGATATGTGACCTGATTCCATGTGTGTGTGCACACATACATAAATACTGTTAAAATAATTATATTTTAATAGTTGTAGGATTTGTTACTGATTGGCTGTTGCAACTATTTATTTTGAGCATAGTGATGATTATTTAAGCAAGGGGATATAGCACAAAGCTTAATGTCCCAAACTGTGGACATGATCTTTCCAGATTGTTTAATATAACCAAACATTGTTAAAGAAAAATCCCCTGTGGATTGCTTGCCCTTCTCATTGATTCAAATCTGAGAGAAGGTTAGCCAGTGAATGTTGATTAACTGCTAGGTGGAAAGCTTGGTATTAGAGGGCACTTTTAAAGTTCTTACTTTTACAAGTTTTTCTTATTCATTATCTTCTCCTAATCTTGCACCTGGACAGAGATTTGTGTTGCATTTATATCCTTTTTGCCAAAAATGTAATGAAGATGGCTAACAATATCAGTATTCAAATAATAAAAAAGAGGAAATACCATGAAAAAAAGGGAAAACAAATTGTTTTGGTACTTCTGAGGTGGTTTATTTCAATTAGCATGCTCAGGTGCCAAACTATAATAGCATGCATGACAATTTGGATGATAAAATGGTTCATAAAAAGCTTCTGTGGTTTTGTAGGATACATATGTATGTTGAGAAAGCATGGGTGGATAAACTTCAGTCCAAATCTCCTTCCTGTTTTGTTTTATTTTGTTTTGCTTCATTTCTTTTCGTGCCTGCTGATTGCTACCTTTTAGTCCATTTAAGTATTTATTTTTTCTTTTCACTCCATCCTTGTGGTCAGTTAGGCTGTACCAAATGTTAGGGATCTGTATTACAGTGGACCCTTCACATTTGTAAGGGTTCAGGGCAGAATGGAAAAACTGCAAATAACTCCCCCTGTTATCTCCCTTCCATTCCCCTCTGGAGCTCTGCCCTCCCATTCCCTTCCTGTGGCCCCAGTGCTCCTGGGGAGGGGGAGGAAAAAAGGCAAGCTGAAGGGCTTACCAGTATTTTCCCCTCAGTGGAGCACTGAGTTCTGGTGTTCTAGCTACTTCTGGTTGCCATCTCGAGAAAGGAGATTCCTCCAGAGGAGAGAGGTAGAGGCAGGGACAAAGAGGGCACATGACCAATCAGCAGCCATTACACAGCAAAATGTGCAGCCACATGGCAGAAAGGACATACCTCCAGCAGTTGGCAGGGGCTTTGCTCACACAAAAGGGAAAAAAAAATCCATTTTAAACATAAGCCTCACAAGCCTAAGGTGATGAATGCAAGGAAATGGGAGGAGAATAGGGAGGAGGCAAGCACATGCCTCACAAATAATCAAATTCACAACGATCAAACCCATGAATATGGAGGGAGGACTGTAGTTCTGAACATTGCTGATTACCTCCCTCTGGACATGAGAATACATGGCCATTCACAGTAGCAGTTGTTTCTGTACTTAGCACCAAAAAATGAGAACACAGTTTTTACTACCCCATCTACTTCCTATAAAAAAAGGAATATTGAGTCTTTGTCTTTAACCCTAATTTTGTGGGTTTCTCAAAATACTATCTTAGCATCTATTCTATCCTTATTAGTTTTGGCTACAGTAGCAAAAGAGTTAAAATGCAGAACTCACATAAATATGCATTAGTGGGGCACTAATATAGGAGAGTCACTCCCTTGATTATTATTTTTTTAAAAGTCTTCCTTCAGGAAAATTGGAAAAAAAATAGAGGAGTATCTGTTTTTCTAATATAATCTGTTATACTAACAGTTCAAAGAAAACAACAAAGTTATGATCCATTTGTTGGTTCTCTTTAGAAGTGCTGGGGGATAAAAGGGGAAGAATCTTGTAGTTTTGGAAAACCAAGGATGTAACTGGTCAGACTATACAGAGGATGCTCTTTACATTAATTGTCTACTGTGAGTTTATGTAGGAACAGAAATTACACAGTTATTAAGAAATGTTCATAGTATAAAACTGTTGATTTTGTCTCAACAGCATTTTGAAAGACTAGAATTTAGCTTGGAAATACAGTGATGAAACTGTCCTAAACATAAATATGATAAATGTCTTACTCGGTAATTACAAATTTTAGCATTTAGCATGTGTATGACACTAGTTAAATGGTTCTGATCAGTAAGGCATATTTGACTGCGAAAGACAGGAAAAAAATGATTGAGTAGGGCCTCTGACCAGAGCCTTTGAATAAGGAAAATTCATTACTTATTATATTCATTTTTCCATAGCTTCAAACCATCTATCTGCTATTTGCAGCTTATTTCATATCCTTGGTCTGTGTCCAGTGACTGGGCTTTCAGCCAATCCATGATCAAATGCATACATCCTTTCATCATGTTACTGAAATTATAGTACTGCTCAAGAAAAGAGTATGGACTTCATAATAATGGCAAGCACCAGAATTGTCACAGCTGGCAAGTGTGCAGTTTGTTCATGAACAATGTCAGTTAGTACTTCCACAGTTGTTCAGGTCCTTCAGTGATATCATTGCAAAGCCAAATGGTGATTTGCTTTGTTAAGTCAACCCCTGATTGAATGATGATGATGATGATGATGATGATGATGATGGCGAAGATAATAATAATATTTAATTCCACTTTTTTCTCAGTTAAGGAAATTAAATGTTTTATTCTTAAAAATTCACAAGATACAGAAGTTAAAACAAAATTAAACAATCCAAAAATTAAAACCAGGTTAAAACATACATCATTAAACATGTGCATTCGCACACATGCCAGCACAACAGTTAGCAAAATATAGTACAGTCTTAATTGAGATGGGTCTTTAGAGAGTCACTCATCAAATGCCTATATAAACAGAAAAGTCTTTACTTGTCTGCAAAAAAGAAAGTGGGCAGGGTGCCAGACTAACCTCTGTAGGAAGGGAGTTCCAGAGCCTGGGGGCATCCACTGAGAAGGCCCTTCCCTGTGTTTCTACCTGATGTACCTGTGAGAGTGTTGGGACAGAGATAAGGGCCTCTATGTGTCTAAGAAGCTGCTGACCGTGGAAAACTAGAGCTGGTGTAGCCGTGATTGTAGAAACAATAGGGCTTGTGGACGGGGGGAAATCCACACTACTATAGTTACTACACTATTTTGATTCAACAGTTAAACTGGGGAATATTTCACACAGGATAATAAATATGAGTTGTCACTTCCATATGTTAGGATGGGAAGCTCGTTCAGTGTTTCTTTCCCCTTTTAAGCAGAAAAGAATTACGAAATGTAGTTGGTACAATTAAAACTTTGGAAAATAGGATGAGATGTGTCTTGTTTCTGTATTATTGATGTACTGGCCATTATAAGTACAAGTTTTAAAGATTTTTAACATCAATGCTGTTATTCTGAGGTCATCCTATTGATTTAAGTATATAATATACCAAGAGTATTTATACTTCAGTTTTGCATTTAGTAGAATATATGAGAGCCAGGATTGTTTAGCAGACCAGGACACTGTGAGACCAGGGTTTGAATCCCCACTCAGCTGTGGAAACCCACTAGGTAACCTTGGGAAAGCCACACACTCTCAGTCTCAGTGGAAGGCAAAGACAACCCTCCTCTGAACAAGTGCTACCAAGAAAACCCTGAGGTAGGGTTGCTTTAGGGTTGCCATAAATCAGAAATGACTCGAAGACACACAGCAACAACTACAATGCTAATGTTTTAATACATGTAAAATATATCAAACTTTACAAAATATGTAACTACTATATTATTCTGTAATGTAAATCTATTTAACATATAATTAGGTGTAAATAATGAATATTTATATATACATAATAATATGTATGAACTGAATTCATCTGTTCAGTTAGGAGTGAGTTTTTTCCCCACAGTACAGACCACTGTAAAAATGTTTCATCAGATAATCAGAACTATAGACAACTTTTCTTTCCTGAAATGAAAGGGGTTTTTTTGGGGCGGGGATGCCATAGCTATTCGAATCCAATAGACCAAACAAACAAACAAATATTTGAAGTCTTGTCCTGGATTTTTTTTTAACTTTCTCTAGTTCAGACCTTGATATATAGAGTATGAGTATTTCTACACTTTGGACTTCTAGTTGCTTCCAGCAACTGGAATCCTAAAGTTCCGTAAATAGCTGTAGAGAAGATGGTGTAAGGTTGTGGAAAAATGCCTATAACTCAGTGGTACAGCATAGCTTTGCATGGTGCAAGTTCAGCCCCTGGCATTTCCAATCCAGATACAGCTGGGAAAGACTCTTGTCTGACACCCTGAAGAATGGCTGCCAGTCAGTATAGTCACATTTCTTTCCATGTTTTTTCCCTCAACCATTTTCCCCAAACCACTCTCAATTAATTTTAATTAGTATTTCATGAGCAGTTTCAAATTAAGAGAAAAGAGAATATTCTCATGGATTGGGATCAGGATTCTTGCCTTTATTTTCTTATGTAGTAATTGAGGAGTGTATGTGAATGTCCTTTCCTTCAAAGTGCAATAATCACTGTGGAAGCTGGCATCTCTTCACACTTCAGTTAAAGCCTAGGGGAAGAATGTCATAAGTTAACTCCTCCCACAGGGCTTGTCATATCAGAAAGGAAGGACAGCTAAGAAAGCTGGAAAGTAATTAAAGAAATGTCTAATAGAAGGAAAAAAATGTAGCACCCGTAGCTGCCTAGTAGTATTAAAGTAAGTTGGTATATACTTTGAAATTAAACTATTAAGAGTGCAGTAGAAGAATGACAGCCTCTTTCAGGAGAAAATAAAAGTTTTGAAAAATTGGAGGACAAATTTTGACAGACCACTATCTCCTGCTCTGGACACCACACTGACCTCCCTCATACTTGTTTCAAGGCTTACAAGGAATTTTAAGTATCTGCAATGGAAGCAAAATGTATCTACAATGACTCATTCAAAATGTAACACTTGGGAGACCTGGGAAACCCTGAAGAATGATAGTTATGGCTGAATCAAAATTAGAAGCCATATTTCTGGTAAAGAATATTGAGTTTTCTGCCCCTGCACTTCTCTAAGACACTGTGCTAAAAATCCCATTACATCATCACCATCACCATCATTTGAGCGACTGCTTCCCCACCACTACAGTGCCCTGGAATGACATAAAGTGGGCGTTGCGGAGAATGCACAAGGAATGCACAGTGACCAGGCTGCCAGTCTACTTGTTGTGGTACTCATTTTAAAAAAATGAATGAAGGATTATAATGACTGCTCATGGTGATTCCCACTGCTGAGAAATTACTGGAAAAATTATCCTATCCACCATTAAAATAACTGAAATAACCATCAAAATCCCTCTTCCTGAAAATAGGGTAGAACATTTCAAGAAGCCATTGGTGCAAATGCTATTGTGCAAAGAATACTAAACTAGAAGAACCAGGAACTTTCATAATTTTTTTCATACTCAAATTGTATAGCCCACAAGACTTTTGACATTTTGGAAGTTATTTGTGTGCGCGCGAACATTTCATTACAGATTTTTTGCATAAAAAATATTGGGTTTAACACAAAATGCAGTGGTTTGAATCTTGCTGGTGTGTTATGCATGCATAAATTCCCATCAATATAAGACATTTTTTTCCAATAAGCAATGTCTCAATTTTGTTCAAGGTTGCAGAAGCAAAGTTAAGCACACAAATGTGTATTTATGTAACTGTGCACATGCATGCTTATGCAGATTCAGGTGTGCATTCAGTTGTGCAGTGCTTCCATTCAACATAAGGGTTGCCTTGAACAATCAATGAGTGACTTCATATATGGAAATTTATACTATGTCACCTTGATATAAGATCTCAGCCAGTATGTTCCACAAAATAAAATGACCTGAATCTAATTGTTAATCCCAATTAGAGCAAGCACTTACATAAGTTTTGGCATACCAATTTCCCATTGATTCAGTGGATATATTCTAGATAGGACTAATACTTAGGGTAATGTTGTTGTGCAAAAACCCTTCATGATTTTTTTTAAATTCTCAAATGTGAAAAATCATCAACAAATGAACAAAAGCTCTTATAATCTTGGTCAGCAGGGAATAATGTTTGATGTTTTTTGTTCCTGCGTGAAATGAAATTTCTTAGGTCTGTTACTGAAAGCAATTTCTTGCTGACATTGCAAGAAGTTGAATGGAATGATGGAAGACTGAAGACAAGTGGAAGCATCTTCTGGACAGTGTCATCTTAGATGAGTCAATTCTGGTTTAGTGGATTGTAATGATATGAAAGTGGTATCTGCAGATACTTTGTTCATGCCTACTTCTATTTGCTTCTTTGCATTTCTCAAGCAATTTGTTTCACTATTGAATATTTTAGAGAAATCTTTCTGCTAAATTCATTGTTGCATAAAAGTCATGTTAAATCTAATATGTGGTTCATTCTGAGACCTTTATGAAATCTGTTGTAATTTGTGCTTTACCTTGGATTTCCTTTCAGAGAGCATTCTGGTTCGGTATACCTAATGCCTTTTAGTCATGTGGAATGAACATTATTAAATATTTTTGAATAGACATTTTTTAATATTCTCTTTGATGCCAAGCTAGGTTTTCTAGAGTTCTCTATTATCTTATTAAACCACCTGTAATGCCACCATTTCCCAGACTTTTGTGGGTGTGTGTATTTTGTTTTTAACATTTCTTTCACAGTTCCGCAGGACAGTCATTTAATTGCAGGACATTTTATATAATGTTGTGAATACATCTTGAAGTGGTGATACAAGGAATTTTGTCTAACAGGTGTGTCTGTACTTCCAGCCCTTTGAGACAAGCAACTGCAAGATACTCTTTGACCATTCTCTAGAGGGAGTAACAAGCACTCATATTGTTGAAGAACCTTTTTCTCTGATATCTAAAAAGTCAGGCTTCTATACTTGCTAAGAAGGAGTAGATCTTTTTTTTTTCTTCAGAGTTCCTCTTAGCATCTTTAAAATCAGGTTTGTGTGACCAGCTTGAGTGAAATGATCAGAATAATCAACTGATAATTTCAAGTTAAATGAATGACAGAGAATTCCAGCAAATAAAATGAACAAAATACTATCTAACTAAACATATCCATCTTTCACTAAGAAAAGACAGTTGGAGGTTTGACAGCTCTTCAAGAATGGACTAATAAATAACCTTTAGATGACGTGACCAGCAACCTGGAATGTATACAAAAATGAAAGCTGGGGTCTACTGCTACCTGGTTGCACTCAGATATACAGTAGTTCCAGAAAAGTGGAAGGTTGAGTATGTTGCAAAGGTATTTGTACAGAGTTTTTAATCTGATGCTATTCACCATTGAGTCTTGACCCTATGAATTAGATTGCTCTTAAGAGCTCTGGTCCTCAAGTAGCCTGCTCAGGTTTTTCAAACTCAGGGCTGTGACTTCTATGACCAAATCAATTCACCTGTAGTGCAGTTTTCTTATTTTCCTACTGCTTCTCACTTTACAGAGTATTATTGTCTTTTCTAGTGAGTTACCTAGTCTCATGATATGTCAAAAATATAAGTTTCAGTTAAGTTGTCTTGATTTCTAGGGAGAGTTCAGGCCTAATTTGCTTTAGGACCCATTCATATGGATACCACTCCATGGTATCTGTAGAACTCTTCTCTAGCACCACATTTCTAATGAGTTTATCTTCCTGTCAGATTTCTTTACTGTTCAGCTTTGACAACCATACATGTGTTACAACCCCCTGTTGGAGGAAACTGAGGCATACCAGTAAAGAATAACACCACACCTTTTGCTAATGCAGTCCTTATCTCAATAAGGATAGAAAAGGACAGAAAACATGTAATCAAGGCTGAAGGTGGAGACAAATAAACTCCCTGACAGCTGCAGTGTTTGTAATGAGCAAAACTTGAACACAGATGATGGAAAAAGAGACTAAGGACTTGTGAAACTCAAGAGGAGATATGCTCAAGAGCCTTTTGTGTCTAGAATGGAAAAGATAAGAATCACAGTATCAGAGGGTTTAGTTAAAAGTAGCAGACATAGATGAATGTCTTATACTGTCACGAAACATTTCTGTCTATTTTATTATCCTGTAATTCTAGTGAGAATTCATGTGAAGCCCACATTAGCTCTTTGTCTGATCCATGGATTCTTTGGTTTGTTCTGTTGTTATATGTGTAGTAAAGTTATGGCATGTTTTCATGCTAGGGAACAGAAGCGGCATTGGCCAAGCAGATAGGAAGCCATGTAAAAGAAGTAAAAGTCAAGGCTAAATAAGTTAACATAGCTGTTGCCGCTAACAAGAAATGTGCAGAAAAAGCAAATGCAATCATTCAGTTGATACTTCTTCCTTATTTATCACTAGTAATCTGTTATTTGATTCTCTTGAGCCACTGCATACAGATATACCCACAGCAACAGATGTGCGATGCTTGTCTGTCACCATTATAGGCCTAATCCTCATTCTGTTTCTTGGCTTCATATTCTAAGTAGACATAATTGAAGAATCATAATGGCTTGGTCTTGGTAGATGACTGGTTGAGGGAGCGTGATGGGTTTTATTGTTTGCTATTTTTAGCTAGTTCTTTCATACTTTTCTTTTTGAGTCCTTCAAAAGTGAAGGTTAGCATTCTGAAGCAACTTGTTGAAGGTATGCATTGGACTGGATAACTTAGAACTTATAATACTATTGATGTAGATATGGAGAAGAAACAAGACATAAGACAAGTATTTTGTAACATAGGGACAAACAAAGTGAATTTCAGGTGAAGTCAAGGAAGAGATTTCCACTCATATTGTTTTCTTCGTCCCAGGCCAGGGATGGCTTTTTCTGGATTTTGTCACATTCTTCATGAAGACATGGATTTGCACTATGGGTATTCTCTGGAATTCAGAGAACCAGTATGCTGAGGTTTCTGTGGCTACAGAAGTGTGTTTGCATAGCTGAGGCTGGTGTGACAACTTTGCCTGTTTCTGGAAATATATGATGTGGCTGTTATGATGCACGTCTTAGTAAAATCCTGTTTGGACTGCTATCACACACAGCATGTGAGATGCTCACATATAATAGAGTTACATCCTATTGGACTACAGTAAATCATTACGCATGAAAAGTATTTAGAAATGCCAGCTGGTCCAAGACACTGCAGCTAGATTATTATCTTAGAAGCAGGGCCATCAAGCATGTAGCTCCAAGATACAGTGGCTTCAGTGGTGTTTCTTTCTGAGCATAATGCAAGGCACTGGTTGTGACATATGAAACCCTCTACAACACTGGTTCCCAACCTGGGGTATTTTAGGGGTATTGTCATGTCTACGTCAGAGCAGGCAGTATTTCACAAACAGTACAGTCTCTACTCATGAGGTGAGAGTCAAAGAATGTCCAAACAGAAAGGCAGCCAAGAGCAAATCCAAAGGGGTAAATCCAAACTGCAGTCCAAACAGGCAGAGTTCCAAGACAACCAGATCCAAGAGCACAGTACAGAGTTTCAGGCCAAAGAGAACAGTTGCTAACCCTGGGAGGAAAGGCCAGCTGGAGACCTCTTTTATCTATGGCTACTGTTGCCACAGGTGTTCCCTCATTAGGGCTTGCTTACTACTTTAAACAGGCCAAGCAATGCAAGCCCTCCCTTTCAAAGCATCTCTGCTGCAAAGTAGGTGCATCAGCTATGTCTTCCTCTGTTTGTTCCCCTGGCTCAGGCCCTTGTTGTTGTTGTGTATTATCTCCCTCTGGACCAGCTTCTGGGGACACTTCAACTTCTGGGGAAGCCTCTGCCTCAGAGTCAGAATGCTCCTCACTGCCAAGTCTCTAAGCCAGGGCATAACAAGTATGCAAACAGATAGGGGTAAGCAAAAAGATAAATAATGGTGAGGAAAGGCTCCAATTCTCCTCTCCCTCATAGAGGAAGAATGACATACATGCAAGGAAGAGCCACTTGCAGGCATGGAAAACAGATATAAAATTTACACCAAGTTTAAATTTAAGAGAAAACTTTTATAAAATGCTGCATAGATGGTATATGACACCAGAAAGATTGCAAAAAAATAACTGAAAATGGAAATGCAAGATGTTGGAAATGTGATGAAAAGGTGGGGTCTTTTTTTCATATGTGGTGGACCTATAAGATAGCAAGGACATTTTGGAAGGAAATACACAATGAAATTCAAAGAATTTATAATTTAAATTTTGAAATGAAGCCAGAGTTTTATCTGTTGAATATACTAGGGCAACAAAGAGAAATAAGATGTCATCAGAAGATATTGTTATATCTGATAACTGCTGCAAGACTGATATATGCACAATATTAGAAAGAAAGGAAATATGTTGATATAAAAGAATGGAAATTAAAAGTCCTGGATATGGTAGAGATAGAAAAGTTAACATTTTCTTTGAAAAATAAACCTATCCAGAACTATGAAAGGGAATGGAGAGAAGTTTTGAACTGGCTAAAGGTATAGCATAAGAAAAGAAAAAGGAACAATGCAAGATTGTATGTAGTGTAAGGTAACCATGTAATAAGGTAACAAGGTAATGTAACAAAGCAGCCATGTAACAATGTAAGATGTAACAATGTAGGATCATTTTTTAAGCAGAAACTATGTATGAATGGAATGAAAACAAGCAGATTCAACTGGAAAATAACCTTGGAAGTGGGGAGAGTTTTTTAAATTTTATTTTCAAT